>CM034148.1:82313264-82779247 GCA_019776745.2 Taxus chinensis | reverse complement strand
AATGTAAAGTCTTTCAAAAACGCTGATTTGCAGAATCTCTGCAATGCTTTCAATATCAAGCTCAGTTTTTCTTCTCCATACTACCCTCAAGCTAATGGTCAAGCCGAAGCTTCCAATAAAACTTTGCGTAATATCCTCACAAAGGTAACTAGTTGAGCTGGTAGGGATTGGCATCTACATATCCCTTTTGCTCTTTGGGCTTATCGGACTAGCATTCATACTCCTACTGGTGCTACTCCCTTCTCTCTCGTCTATGGGTCTGAGGCTGTCCTTCCTTTGGAAGTCCAAATCCCATCTCTCCGTGTTTCTCTCAGAGAATTTGTCTCCGATGAGGATTATCGTCAAAATTGTCTAGCACAACTTGAACTATTAGATGAGCGGCGTCTTAACGCTCTTGATCATCATCAGGTCTATCTCGAGCGTGTCAAACGTGCTTATAACAAGCACTTGCAACATCGTGACTTCAAAATTGGTGATCTTGTTCTTAAGGAAAATCAAAATGTCACTACACTCGAAAGAAGTCAACGTGGTAAGTTTGCTCCCAACTGGATGGGCCCCTACATTATCACTCATAAATATGGGTCTGGGGCTTATCGTTTATCTTCCATGGATGGTATCCCTGAAGCGGAACCTCTTAATGCCTTGCATTTACGGCCCTTCTACTGTTAAAATCTATCTTATACAAATCTAGTCGCAACTCAGATCTTCCATCTGTCCTAATAACCAGTCATCTACTTTCGTGGTGATTTGAAATTGTGTGGTTCTCCACCTATTGCCTCGTCTACCTTAAATATGAGTATCGCGGCTCTACTCATTGCACGTTTCTTTTGGATATGTTCCTCCTCATGGTAGGAATACCTTAATCACCACTTCATCTGTCCCAAGTACTTATCTTCATCGGATCTACTCGGGTCATGAGTGCATGTTCTTCTATGTTCTCTTCCCCTCCATCTGATCTATCTAGGTCTGAACTCAGCTTCTTCCAAAAAGTTTCTGAAAAAAAAAAAAAAAAAAAGAGAAGATGCTATCCAAAAGATAGACTGATCCCTTGAAGGACAGCTATCCATACATTATCAAGTGAATCAAAAAGAAAATAGACCATACCCTCGAAGGATGGCTATCATTAAAATTCACAATACAGACCGCTCCCTTGAAGGACGGCTGTTTCTCAAAGAAAAATTCAAGGCTTCTTGTAATTAATCGGCCTTCCAGTCAGTTTATAGCATCACTGAAAGACTTCCCGCATCGATCAGTCTTTCCATATCAAGCAAACTTCCCGCATTGATCAGTTTGCCTATCTGTCAAAGTCATGAAGCTGAGATTTAGGACCTTTTGTCGATCATATGGAGAATCCTATTTCCCCACTATGGACATGTATTCTGTCCCTTGTAGGTTCCGACAAGATACTTACTTACTTTTCTTTCCGTTTCTATCCTAGATCTGGTTTGCGACTAGTTAGTGTCAGATTTATTTTAATCTTATATAGGGCCTTGTATGCTTGGTCTTTTGGTTCCCTTTCTGGATTTTATCTATGGTCGGTTGGAAGTCCAACTTATCATTTTTCTTCTTCTCCGAGTATCTTCTCTTCTAAGTCACGGTTGTTTCCGCTTTCATCTTTGGCTCTTGTAAGGAGTATTCCCCATTTCTTTGTCTTGCATCCTGTTAAATTGGCATTTCACATGTTAATTCAATCAAAATTTATCTTCTATCAAAATTCATCTTATCTATCAAAACTCCTATCTGTATTCATTTCTCCTTATAATTACATCCATATATCCAACACATTTATCTATCTATCCATCAAAATATCGAAAAATACGTACATCTCAGGTACATGACATCTATTTATATCTAATCCATACATCAAGTACATCTGTATATCTATCCATCAAAATATTTAAAAGCTATGTCCATCCAAGATACATCACATCTATCTATCAAAATTAAATCAATCTATCTAATCACATCCATCTATCATCTATCCGTCTATATCTATCCAATCACATCTATTTTATCCACATTTCAATCTATCTAATCACATCTATTTCCATCATCCATCAGTCTATATCTCTCTAATCACATCTATTTTTCTATATCTATCTATCCATGTATATCAAAATCAAAAAGGCATGAAGTACAATCATATGACCAATAACATGATGAATCTATATATATACATGTGTGTTTTTACAAAAAAATGGGTGGCTTCCAATCGAGCCATCTATACAATGCCTTCCAATCGAGGCTACATCACTATACAAATACACAATCTACCAAGTCTCTATATGGTGAAATCAGAAGCGTGGAGGACACTGTCCCCTCCACCCTCCTCTGCACCCGGCTGTCCCTCCTGACCGCCGCCTATCGAGCTCGAAGCACCTGCTGCTGGAGGTCTCGGCCCACCTCGGTCCCTCCCAGTGCTCCCTCCGCCTGAGGCTCCGCTCGCTGTAGCTGTCGCTCCTCTCCTCCTCGCCCCGTACCGAGGCACATCTGGGGCATGCTGCGCTAGAGCATCCTCATAATATCTCACCTCAGCAAGGAGAGACTGGTATGTGCTCAGGCTCACCATACCCGGTGCTCGTAAAGGTGCTGCTGGCGCTGCTGGTGGTGCCCCACCTAGAGCCGTGCCCTGTGTCCCAGACTCTGATGTGGCACTAGTCTCTCCGTATTTGGCCCTAAGGGCCTCCCTGTGCCGAAGGTAGCGATCCCTCTGCTGGATCGCTGTATCACGCTCCTGACGGGCGGTGTCTCTCTCCACAATCAGGGAATCTCTCTCCTCTGTCAAGGCCCTGATCTCCTCCAGAGCTACCTGATGCGTCTGTACCAGTGTGGCATGCTCTCCCTCTAATCTGTCTAGTGTCGCAGCTATGTCCTCCTCATCAGCATCTATCGAGGGCGGGAGATGTCGTGGAAGCTCTGTGTCATACCACGCTGCATAGCCCTCATCCACCCCCGCGTCATCATCACTGTCCGTGGAGGGTGGAGCCTCTCTCAATGGGTCTGCCGGGATCAAAATCGGCAAATCTGTCTCTCTGCTATCCCGCCTATATGGCGTGTATGTGGCCGGTACTGTCTGTACTAGACCAAACTGCCTCAGTATCCGCATGAATGGGACTCGCTCCCACATATCTGGTCTGCGACCTCTGACCACTCGGCTCCGTCTCAATGCTACCAAGTGGGCATCCTGACCAACCCATATCGGAAATGCCCGATATGGTCTCCAGATAACCTGATCTGGTGTAAGCGTCCTGAAACGCTCCGAGTACCACTCAGCTGATCTACCTGTGTCTCCTGCGGCCATGTCAGCCCGCCATCTCCGAAATCCATAGTCCACACCCCCCACTGCTGCTGGCATCCACGGAAGCCCGGATGGCCTAATCACTGCTATGTGCTCATACGCCCAGCAATGGAGCACAAAGCTAACGTCAATCCCTGTCCTCCGACCAGTGGTGTACATCCATAGCTCATAGTAAATCTGAGCTATCAGGGCATCAGCGAAGGCAAAAACCTGTCTGTACTGCAAGATGTCGCACACGCAGTCTAGCAGTAGCAATGGGAATCTCCCACCTCCTGAGTCTGGCAAGGCAAAATAAGATATAGCCATCTGAATCAGGGCTATCCGCCTGCTCCGAGGGCTATCCTGTCTGTACTGTGAGGCTATCCTCACTGCCCCAGATACTATCTCCGAGTCATCTGATCTGTCTCTGTACAATCGCACCAGGGCCCTCTGCTGCTGCTCTCGGGGTGTGATCTCAATCGGGTCCCCCGTAATCGGTAATCGGAGGATCCTGTATACATCCTCATGGGTGATAGTCATCTCACCCGTCCTAAACCAAAATGTGCACGTGTGGCTGTCCCACCGTCGCACTAATGCCCGCATGAGCTCCACATCCCGTGGCACTCGTCTGTAATATCTAAAACCCCCGAGCCCGGCTAGCTCTAAATGCTGCCAGTCTGCATCGGTCACGTCAGGAAGGATCGTCTCCAATAACTCAGGGATGGCATCCCTCATATGAAGAGCCTCTCGTGCCTGCATCCACGACATCAAAAGCATAATCAGTCTCTCTGTTCCATAAATCACATCTTCCAAAACCATAACATCCAAAACAAGAAGGAAATGCTAAACATCTTTCAATCGGCGTCGATTTGGTCAAATCGGCGTCGTTCATTCTAGTCGGCGCCGATTACTACCAATCGACGCCGATCCAAAACAATCGACGCCGATTCTACCAATCGGCGCCGACTGCCAGGCCAGGCGTAAACCAGACCCTGGCCTCCCATACGCATGAAAACTCAAAAAAAAAAAATAACGACAAATGGGTTCACCAGTGACTACTTACCCCAGGTCGTGTCCTCCTGCGCTTCTGTCCGCTCCCGGAGGCCTCCATTGTGTTCAAATCACAAATTCTGGCTCTGTCTGAATCAATCGTCACGTTGCAAATAAATCGTTTACGTTTTCCGTTCGCATATTTATATGCGTCTGGATTGGTCGGCGCCGATTTTTTGGGTCGACGCCGATTGTCTTGGTCGGCGCCGATTAGTTTGATCGCCGCCGATTTTTCATGTCTGTTTGCCATAGTGTTGATACTTGGCTTTCTCATCTATCTGATCATTGTTGTGTGCTGAATCTTGCCTTTTGGCACATCTTTTAGATGTCATCGTCTCTTTCGGGTTTGTTCCCTTTGCGTGGGACACTCGTATCTTTCGGCAGCTTAGAGTTAAACGGGTCTGTAGGCACTAACGTCGTCTCATGAGGAGACCGTCTAGTTGTCCCTACCAAAGTGTCTCTCTTTAGATGCTGGTTTTTTTTGCAGTTCTCCTTGCACTCATGGGTCTGTAGGCACTAACGTCGTCTCACGAGGAGACCGGCTAGTTTTCCCTACCAATGTGAGTTCCTTAGGTTGCTGCCCTTGTGTTTATTTTTATGCGTCCTCAATGATAAGTTCTACTCCAGCTATCCGACTGGGGCATCCTGCATTTTTCATCTACCTCTTTCAAACTTGGGATCGTTTGTTCTATCATCCATCCCATCCCTAGTTTGAGGGGGATCACATCATCACTCATTCTTCCCTTCTTCCATCTCCTTGTTTTTGTCTCATAACCTTGCTTATCGCAAGTTACTTGACAAAAAGGGGCAAAATGTAGACACTTAAAATTGGTTATCCAATTTAGTGTCCCTCACATTCGTTTTTCCTACTTAGGTAACCTGGGGCACGTTTACGTCACCAACTATCCCCTTGGGATAGTTTTCCAATTTGTGATTTAATCACTTACTCTAAATTTAATTCATCACATCACATCTTACCCATGAGTAATTAAATATTAAATATTTAATTACGCTTCTTCCCATGCATCTTAATCACTTATCTACCCCAAATTTATTCTATCTATGCATCACATCCATTTTTAATCTTCCCTAAGCGGGATATTTCCCGTGGTCGGGATAAGTCTTGTCTTTCTCGAATCGATCAATTTGGCCATCTCGGGAGTCTTCTCCGCGATCGGCGCCGACCCATATGGTCGGCGCCGATTTTATAGGAGCGGCGCCGATTATAAAAGCAGGTCCATAGCTCAGTTCGAAGGACCGAAAAAGAGACTAACGAGCGAAAGAAAGCACTTACGCACGAACAGAGAGCGAGAAAGATACAGGTTGCAAGAAGGAGAGATCTTTTTAGCATCAATTGTCTCAGTTAGGGCAGATCCTGTCCTAATCAATCCCTGAGAGGAGCACCGTTACTCTGCCCGTATCATATCAACATCACACACCACCATCTATCATCTGGTGACTCTGTTCCAGTGTCTCTCCATCTTCGGCACATCCTGCAGACTACATTCACCTTCCAATCCCCGAATCTCATCGCACAGTCCCTGATTGGTCAGTCTGCCTTCAGTTGACACTGATCTTATCCAGTCGACGCCGATCAGTCCCAGTCGACGCCGATCACATCAGTCGCCGCCGATTATACCCAGTCGACGCCGATTTCACTGCAGACAGGTAAAAGGTCACAGGTAACACAAATCCAGCATTATTTCGCAGTTCCCTGTTTTCTGTACTTTCTGTCTGCTGTTCAGTTTCTGTTTTATTACTGCAATCAGAAAATCTAGTCTTTATTTACATCTTTTATCATGTATGCTTCTTTTCTTTATTGAAAACGTGGACTGACATCCGCCAAGGAAGCTTATCGCTTCCCGGACCCGCTTCTCGGGCAGTCCACCCAAATATCTTCTAACGCCATCTTTTTCTGTCAAGCACCGGTGTTTTGCAGGTTACTCGGATCTATTGTGCAAATTGCTCGTGTGCGCCCGTCTTGTCTACATCGGCTTCCTCATCCGTCTACATCTTCATCAGGTATCGATTTCATTGGAGTTTTTCAGGGTTTTTGTGTTTAGTTTGGTGCATTAACTTGGACAGGTAACAAGCGCAAAATTCTTGAGTCGTCGTTGACCCTATAAGTAACTTTATTTCTTTCCATTATCATTAGATGCAAGGTAATCCTCAAGTGATCATGCAATCAACTTGAGCTACTTCATGATGGGAGAATCCTCAAATCTTCCTACAACAACCACAGAGCATATTAGGTATCATTGAATGTGTTTACATCCCTCACAATCTCCTTTGTGCTTATCATAGCTTTTATAGTGATTTTTATCAAGTTTTCTATCATGTTGTCTTTGTATTCTCACAGCTAACCTTTTACAACTCCAGAGCAACATCCAATCACAAATTAGCAACCTCCAGTTTTAGTTGTAGTGCTTGCAGGTCACCATAATCATCCATTTCTTCTTTGTTTCTTCCCATATCTGCTACAGTCAACGTCAACCTTACCTGATCATCATCGATTTGCCCCGAAATTACTGAGCATCTTTCCCCATATCCTTCTGTAGTGCATCCAAACACCCTCCTGTAGTGCTTCTCAGATCACTAAATCCTCCTTTTTGTCTCTTTGTGCATCCAAACAGACATTCTTGTCCCCTGGTCACCATCAATCAGGACCCTAGTTTACCGTCTAATCCCTCCTTTTGACATTTATTGCTATCCTTCTAGTTTATGTCCTTACAAACTTTTCCTATAGGTAAATTCCAACATACTTAGGCCTCAGGAGTTTCTAGATTACATTTGGATCTTATACAACTTCCATATTTTTGATCTTGTTCCAGATCTACCACCCTAGGTCATCGTCGACCTACCTCTACATAGTTTGGGTCCTCGTCGACCCAAACCAGGTATATTTCATCTTATTTAAATCATAAATGCATTAAATCAATCTAATTTGTTTTCAGATTATGTAATTCCCTCATATTCTACATATTTAAATTTATTATTGGTCTATATCAATCTTATTTAAACGTCGGGGGTTGACATCCACCAAGGAAGTTCACACTTCTCAAATCCGCTTTGTCAAATAGCCCCCACTCCAATCCCATCTAATCCAATCTGTTTCAATTTTATAGGTATCTTGTAGAAAAGGTTCATCACACAACACCCATATCAGACATCACATCCGAGGTAACTTAAACCCTCTACCATTTATGAGTTTATTTACTCTTCTCTCATATTATTTCATTAGGTTGACTTAAGAGTGAGAAATTTAGGTAATTAATGACTCTTGCCGACCTATGTGGGTATTTTGGTGTAATTTATATGAGGATGTAAATGTGGTTTTTGTTTATCATGACTAAACTTAATGGTCTTAGCTGACATGTGGTTGTGTTTATGATGCGACATGTATATAAGTGGATTGTAATGACTCATTCAAGGACAAGTTGAGATGATGGGGATGTGAGCTATCTAGAGAAGAAGAAATAAGATCTTAGAGGGGTCAACGATAGATATGAGAAGAGGTGTGATGAGATGAGAAGAGTTGAATAATATGTGTGCAAGGTAATTAGACCTAATCAGCAAGAGAAGGGAATATTTGAGTGAGTTAGAAGATAACTTGTTTTGAGAGGGTTTGAAGAGTGTGGATTTGAATTTGAGATCACAATCAGTTATGGAAGCAACATATTTTTAGTGATCATCCATTTTAGGTGGATGATTTGGTGTTTATTCATCGTAGGGGGTTGTATCCTCCTTGTAGGATTGGTGGCCTAGTAAACTAGGGGTTGGTGCTCCTTGTGGGATTGGTTTCTCACAAAACAAATTTTGCTAGATGTGTAATATTCTTGCAAGTCCTTTATTATGAGTAATATTAGAAAAGGTTTCAGTGGGTGTTCTTCCCCTTGAGGGTTTCCAACTTATATTTGGTGTTTTGTGTTCTCTCTCTTGTTTCATGCACTTATAAATTGTTGATACACACTTAATAAGCTCACATGGTTTATGGATGTTAAATGAATGGTTTGAATGATAAATGTATGTAGTATAAATGAAGTAAAATTTTGGTAGGACTTTTCGCCCCCCCCCCCCCCCCCCTCTCAGTTCATTATGCTTCTAACAGATATTATCTAAAAAATAATTGTAAGTATCAAGGTTTATAATAATTTTGACATAAAATAAGGAAAATGATAGATCTTCTTAAATCCAAACGATAATATAAAACTAAATTTATTTTCCCTCGAGGAAAATATGAGTGGCGTGTTTTACCTTTTGGATTAAAAAAATCACCGTCAATATTCCAAAAGGTTATGGATAAAATCTTTGGTGAGTATTTCATTTTAATTATTACGTATATTGATGATATGCTCATCTTCTCAAAGATACATGCAGAGCATCTAAAACATTTGAAGAAGTTCCACCACATATTCTTTGAAAATAAAATTTGTCTTAGTCCAAAAAACAAATATCTTCAAAGACTCTATAGAATTTCTGGGTCTGACCATTGTTAATGGTAATGTCAAAATGCAATATCATATTATAACCCATATATTTATTTTCTAGATGAAATCCTAGATAAAGTACAATTGCAAATATTTCTGGGATGTGTAAATTATGTTGCAGGTTTTTACAAATATATTGTCACAGATAGATTATGCCTCAACAGGAGGATCATAAAAGTTGCACTAGGATGGTATTATGAGATGAAAAATGATTTTAAAATAATTGAATCCACCTATTTAAATATCCCTCATTTATCCCTTATAGGAAAAGTAAAAAATCATAGAATTAGATGCATCTAAAGAGTATTGGGGAGCAATTCATAAAGAAATTCAAGAAGATAGTTCAGAGAAAAATTGAAGGTATGCATCAAGATCTTTCAAGGATATAAATTTAAATGATCACTCCTCTCATAAATATATTATTACATCAAAAATTTATATATGTGCATTTTTATTTTTATCCCTAACGAAAATTTCATTCTAAGAACATATTTACAAGACTACAAGTCTCAACTCTAGAAAGGATACCACACTAATAAGGTAAGTTATAATACGTTACAAAGATGGGCTCAATGGTTTGATGGGTATAATTGTGAAATCATTCACATTCTAGGTAAGACAATTTCTCTTGTTGATTTTGCAAGAAAAGAATTAAATTCTGGTAAAAAGGTTTTTGTTGTTGAAATCCATAAAGAACGCCTTATTAATGCATTGAACCTACATAATATTGAGTCTTGTAAATGATTTTATGTCCTATTCATCTAGACTGTTACACTATGAGCATGGTATTATTACTAATAATCTATACGAATCACATGATCTCGACTTATCGTATATTGATCATGAAGATGAAAGCACAAAGTACCACTTTGAGACTAGGCTCATGATCATTTGCACTCTCCAAATTCCAAGATGACATTACAGGTTTGTAGAACCTCTTCCAAATGGAGAACTAGTCATGACCACTCACATATGCAAGATAGTCTCCAAGAATAATATGTTGTGGAAATTTTATCTTGATAGAGATTGGAAATAATTTGATCCACAACACATAAATATTTGGAAAAATTATGTCATTCCCCAATATTTCAAATTCTTCTTTGAAAATTTATGCCACTAAAAATTTATAACCATCACCTCTTGCAAATACATCCTAACCATGTGAGAAATATACTTATCTAATGCAAAATTCCTTGGAAAGTAAAATCCAAGCTTTGCAGTTAGATCGAGCTCAATAATCAGATTCATGTTGATCAACCCAAAATATCTATATGGTTCAAATACTAGAATTCACACCAGCTACATATTCCTCCTCATGATTCGAGATTTTATTTGCCATTCCCATGAGAATATTTTCCTAATCACTATGTTCTGATTCCTCCCCTATTAATTTTCCCTATAGGAATTATAATTGGAGTGAAGCAATTGGATTTGACACCACCTAACATGTCTATGTTTCTGACAATGTTGCGTGCTATCTTGACCCAGAGGTTAATTATTTCTCATCGTCGTCATCAAATTTGGGGGATAAGATAATTTTTAAATTCATATTCCAACATAATAGTGATGAATGATGAGTTCACAACAAATGAAATAACATATGGTTTTTCCTACCACATTAGTAATTTGGTTGTTAGCCCATAACTCCACTATGGTCATATCAAGGTATGTAGATAACCTTTTTATCTACCATATCTACCCAAGATTCTTTAGCGAGGTGGATCTTACCACTATCTTAAGGTGTTACCATGAGTGGTATGTACTCATACATTATTTGTTTATTCCCCACTTTCTTTAGTGGCAATTCCTTTTCTCTTATCCCCTCTAGATAAGCTTGTACCAATAACTTAGTTAATCATTTCCCAATTTTCTAGTAGATAGTGAAAAGATTTCATTTACCTATAAATTTGGGTAATAGACTCATTCACTACATAGTTAATCAGAGAACATTCCTAAGCCTTACAGTATTTTATCTTTATATTTTTAAATTGTGTCTTAGGATAATCTTGGTTCAACGGTACTTTGAGATTCATTCACAGAGCTAGCCTTGTTGTTATTTGATTATAGTATGTTTATATGTGTCCATTATGTCCATTGATCATCTATATTGAATATGCCACTAATCCTCTAGATTTACTGTGTATAAAAATTGGTATTAGAGCATTGTTTCTATTATTTCATCATTTCATCTTATGTTCAAGATCTAAATGTTGTAATTGTTCAAAATACTAATATATCTATGTCTCAAAAGTTTTATTTTATTGAATGTTTGTCATCAAGTCAACATCTTTAAATTATGCTTGCAAAGTAATTGTGATTTCTTATAAAACACATTATCTTGATGAGGCAATTCATCTTTATCTGAAGATCTGATGCATTTTTAGGCATAAGACTTGTAGGAAGACATAAAATCGTGCTTTAAGAACATAACAAAAACAAGAATGATGGATGCTGGAAAATTCAAATCATATACTTCAAGAAGATTTTCTTGTGAGGTAGATGACTTCATTAATATCTCTGATCTAATCATTGTCAATCATGATTTGTGCATACATAAAGAAGATGAGCCTTTTCCATGTTGGTCTTTACAAAAACCCCCATATGATGAAGTTTATACTAAATGTAAAAAGTTTAATTTGATTGCTAGTACTAATTTTATTTCAAGAGTTTTGATAGTAGACTTAAGATATCATTTTTATATTGTTGTATGGCCTGGAGATTCTTTTCCATTTCAGTTAATTTATCCTGATGTTTTTTTACAATGGTCTTTAAATCCCTAGTGGCTTTATTGTTCCAGTTAAGAAGAAATATTACTACATTTTTTGGGCTATATATTTTATTTTCTTTGATCTGTTATTGATGGAGAATTGGTTTCATGATGTCTTCCATGGACTTATATTATTCAATTTCGTCTTATATATATTACTACATTTTTTGAGCTATATCTTTTCTTTGTTTTAATATGTTATTGATGTAGAATTGGTTTCATGATGTCTTGCACAGACTTATATTATTCAATGGTGCTTTTACTTGAGGATAATGTTGCTTGCTTATAAGTACTAAAAAAAATTGTTCCACACTTTCTATTTGTTGAGTTATTGATCATGAAATACCTTATGTTATACTAATATGTATTCTTGTGTGTTTCGACATTGATCTATCTTGTGTGATTTGATGTTTATGAACTTATATGTATACAAGACACTTGTATTATTTATACTTCATTGTTTGATGTATAACACTTTTATGCTTTATATTTCATTGATTATTGTATGAAACGTGTATTCTTATATATGATTTTATACTCCTTGATTTCTTTATGCTTTACATATGCTCTATTCTCATATGTGACTTTATGCCTCTTAATTTCTCTATGTTTTTTGGTGACTATTATACGCCTAGATTTGGATCACATGTAAGATGTATTAGTTGATATGAAAATCACCAAATCAATGCTACTAAAAATAATGGGCTTACGCTACCATTAAAAAAGTGAGGGACAATCGTGGGTTCTTCAATGAATAAAGTGGGTATAAAACTTATTGATCTGAATGAAAGCATGCACACAAACACACTTGGACAAATGTTAGTAATTATTGGTGGTTAGGGGACATTCCTCTATTGTTGGGTTTTAAAATGGTACTTTAACAAAACCACAGTCAGGGGACAACAAGTCCCTCCTCTTTATGGGAGAGGTTCCCTTATTGAAAGAAAGCAACAAAGCTTATATACAAATGTACAACTTTCATCTTAAGGCTGGACTTCTGACATCTTGAAATGCTTTTTTACCAAAATAGCTTATCAATACAAACGAATGGAAGAAACTGAAGAAAGGGAAGAGAAGAATATAACAGTACTTTCAGGAAATATAGATAGTAGAGTATAACCTTATACGTACTGAGCAAAGGTGATACAGAATAGAATCATTCACATTCACATAATAAGATATCATTCCATAGACACAAAGTTCTAGAAATCATATCAATAAGAACACAAAGTTTCTTATTGGAGAAGATAAATGATCCACAGATTTCAGGAAAGTAAGAAGAGACAATAGATGAAGATAGAGAGAAAGGGGAAATTCTTTTGTATTGATTGCTTTCGATTCTATTTACACTTCAAAAGTATCAGAGTCCAACATTTGCAATGAGCCAAGCTCTTACATTTATAGATGAAGCGAAGAGAGGAGAAGAAGAGAAGGAAAGAAATCTGATTTGGAAGCTCAACCACCAGCCATCAATGCCCCTGTAAATCCACCTATAATCTGTCAAATCTGGTTATGCATGTCTTTGGCATGCTGAAGAAGGAAGGATGGAAGATCAGATCAAATTTGATCTAGTTAAAGCAATCCGATCACATATTAATGGCATGAAAGATGTTTTCCAGATTTTCACCCAAATCAAGATATCCAGTCAATTCTCCATGTCTATTTGGTGTGTTGGAGAAGGAAGGATGGAAGATCAGATCAAATCTGATCTGTTTGAAGCAATCAAATCACATATTAATGGCGTGAAATACATTTTCCAGATTTCAAACCATCAAATCCTACTAAAAAACAATACTTTTATGCTTCCATGGCGTAGAGGAGACCAAGATATTTCCAACAGTATACAATTTGTCAAATTTCTAGCACTGGAGTGAAAGTTATGCTCATTTGAATATTTGAATCAAATCCGTAAAAAAATGGCGAAAATGTAATTTTCGCAAAATGTATCCACGGGCCTGAAATTGAAATTGCACCTTTAGCATAAAATATGCAAAGTGCAAAAGTCTCCCTCAAACCCCATAGGCCTACAACTTCACTTTTGATATAGGTCTGACATGTGGCTTTACCTGAGTGGTAACGGAGTCACGACTCACTTTATAATTTTACTTCTTTTGGAAACAAGGCTCAAAATCTCAAAGTTCTCCACCGACCCGCTTCCCCATTTTGAATTTTCAACGCATGCTCAACATTTGACTTTATCCCTTGGCATGAGGGGCCATGGTTCACTTTATCACTTTACACCTTTTATGGAAACAAAACCAAAATTCCTAAAGTGTCCCGACAACCCACCTCTCCGCTTTGACTTTTCAACGGATATTCAATACATGGCTTTAGCGGAGTTACAACTCATTTTTGTAACTTTACTCCCTTTGGTAATAAAGGCAAAATCTTCAAAGTGCTCCGATGATCCACCTTCCCACTTTGATTTTTGACGCGGGCTTAACATTTGACTTTTTCCCTTTTGGAAACAAAACCAAAAATTTCCAAAGTGCCCCGACGACCTGAGACACGTGGAGGGCTGGCGCACATTGGAACTGCCCCCCAAAAGTTTCTTTTGAAAGAGCACTGATTGGATGCGTGGAGGCTTCCATAGACTCTAGACTTTTCAACAGCCAGCTTTGTCCTCTTTTCAGACCTGGGACACGTGGAGGGTTGACACTAGCTCAGGTCCTCTCTTTGGGCCACGCCTTTGAAGTTGCACCAATGAGGCACATGGAGAGTCTACGCTCACTTAGGATCCTACTTTAAACTTGGCCTTTGGAGGTGTGCCATTGAAACACGTGGAGGCTTCCACCGACTCTTTATACTTAGCCGATTCAACGGCTAGCTTTGTCTTTTTGGACTCTAACCACATGGAGGGCCGACACGTGTTTGAGGTCTCTGGGTTTGCCTACCATACCAAAATTTCACCGAAGAGACACATGGAGAGTTGGCACACGTTTAGGACCTACTTTTGGATTCACCTCTTGAAAGGGCACCAAAGGGACACATGGGGCTTTCCATTGGTTCTCTTTATACTTAGCCGATTCAATGGTTAGTTCTTCCCCTTTTGACTTCTATTGGACCCTAGACACGTGGAGAGTTGGCACTTGTTTGGGGAACCACCTTTGGCTTCGACCCTTGAAGGTGCATCAATGAGACTACATGGCACCATCTACTAGCCTTAGAATTTTCAATGGCCGATTTAACTTTTTGAGACTCTGACCACGTGGAGGGCTGGCGCTTATTTGGGGTCTGCCTTTGGCTCTCACTTCTGAAAGTTGTCGATGAGGCACATGTGGAGGCTTCAACTAGCCCTCTTATACTTAATCGATTAAATTTTTGGCCTGACTGTGGAGGGATGGTCCCTTCCAGACCTTGGACATGTGGAGGGACATGGCACAAGTTTGGCCTTCTCTTTAACTGGAGGCTCTATGTGGAGGGCTTCATTTGGGGTTTTTGGGTCTCACTTCTGAAGTTACGTCGATGAGGCATGTGGAGGCTTCCGCTGACCCTCTTATACTTAGTCGGGTTCGGCATTTATCCCTTTTCCATACCTTGAGTGGAGAGCTAGCGCATGGTTTGGGGTCTCTGTGTTTGTGCACCATCAAAAGTGGGCCGAAAGACATGTTTCCATGGTCCTTCTATACTTAGCAATTCTTAGCCTCTATTGAACACTACCTTTCTCCATTTTCTCCTTCTGACTCCTTTGACATTGTTGTCCTCCTTCGCCGACCCTGCCCCTTCATTGTTGGATTTGGAATGTGGTCTCGCATGACTTAACAGTCCCTTCCTATTTTCTTCTATGCAGGGTTGTGTTTGATCAATTTTGTGGGGGGAAAAATTGGGATAACAGACACCAACTCTAAATTTTTGAAACTTGACTTGAAAAATGAGGGGAATTTTGAGGGTGACAACATCTGGCTCTTTTTGGGGATGACTTGGCTGGGGTAGAGGAATGAGGTGAGATCAAGAACCATAGGAAAACTCTAGGGAAGCAGACCAATGCCTTATCCATTGGGAAAATAGAGTCAAAGGAAAAACTAATACAGAAGACAACACACACAGAAGGGAAATAAACCAAAAAGGAAAGACAAAAACAAAACACAACAATTTTTTGTGACTGTATATACAAAAGGACTACCTAATCAACTAGGACTTGAACAACTTCAAATATTTCCCACTATATGGAAGTGGGAGAGAGAATCCATCCATGTAATCCAAGTAAAAATAATTTTCTCTAGAAAAGTGTCTGATTTTGAAAGGACCAAGCCAAAGAGAATAAAACTTATAATGGCTTCCTCGAGGTTCATGTCTTTTGTCCCATAGCAAAAAAAATTCTCCCACTTGAAAATCTCTAGGTCTAGCTTCTTGTCAAACAAAGATTTCACCTTCAATTAATGAGCTGAGATTCTATCAAAAACTTACAACCTTTCTTCATCCAGCTTCTGGAGATACATGATCCTCTTGTACAAGGAACTGGTGAAACTTGTATCTTTAATAGCCTACATTAAGTTCAAGGCTGGTAATTCCATTATCACTGGCAGCTGAGCTTTAACACCATACACCACCTGGAATGGATACATCCCAATTGCTCTTTTAGGTGTAATTTTATCTTCCCAGAGAGCATCATAGAGCTTCTTGTGCCAATTCCTTTGAGATTCATTGACAAGCTTCCAAATGATGGTTACTAGATTCTTATTTGTTGATTCTATTTGTCCATTCCCTTGAGGATAATAATCTAAAGAATGAGCAAGGGAAATTCCATAGCCATAGTAGAAATCCATCATCTCAGAAGAAGAAAAATTGGAAGCATTATTAGTCACAATTTTGTTTGGTACCCCAAACCTTATCAAGATGTTCTCCTTGATGAAATTACACACCACCTCAGAAGTAGTGCTTTTGACTGGAATAGCCTCTACCCACTTTGTGAAGTAATCTGTAGCAGTTAGCATGTGAGTATGTCTAGCACTGGAAGGTGGGTTAAGAGTTCCAATGAAATCCAATCCCCACTGTTGAAAAGGCTCATCAATCACTACTGGTTTGAGTGGTAAAGCAGCCAACTTAGGTCTCCCAACAAAATTCTTCACAGGCTTCACACTTACCTACCCATTTTGATGCATCTCTAAAAAATGTAGGCCAATAGTACCCTGCACGAAGGATTTTATGGGCAGTGAAAGCAAAAGAGAAATGCCCTCCACAAGCCTGATCATGAAAATATGAAAACAACTTCTTATGTTGCTCTTTGTCCACACATTTAAGGAATCTTCCATCTATGCCTCACTTGAATAAAGCATTTTCCCATAATACATATATTGCAGACCTTAGCTTAATAGCTCTCTTTTCCTTGGCACTCAAATGGGATGGACACTCTCCATAAGTAAGAAAATGTGTAATATCAACATACCACTCATCTTGTTGAACTGAGGAAGAGAACAACAGGAACATTAACTACTTCTTGTAGACAATTCTCCTTCAGCAATAAGCTCACATAAGCCTTTACCCCATACTAGCTTAGTTAGCTTGATATCAAGGTCATATTCTTGGACTTTTTCTACCCAATTGCCTCTCTTAGTTCCAAACTCCTGTTGTGTAAGAATAGACTTGATGGTTATATCAGGTACAAGCATAACAGAGTGAGAATTAAGAATATAAAAATGAAACTGCTTGACATCTTTGACCACTGCAAAAGCATGTTTCTCCATCATAGTATATTTCAATTCATGAGCTTTCAGAACATAGCTCATGAAGGCAATTGGAAGTTCATGATCCTCAGAATTTCTCTAAGTTAGCACAGTAGCCAAGGTACTCTCTATAGCATAGCAATAGATAATAAAATCTTTGTTGAAATCAGGACATGCTAAGATGGGGGTTCTAGCAATGGATTTCTTGATACCTTCAAATGCTTCTTTACCCTTGGAATTCCAACCAAATTTTTTCTTTCCTTTCATCATGTGAGAAACACTCATAGTCAGTTCTGCAAAATCTGGAATGAATCTCCTCAAGAAATTTATCTTGCCAAAGAAAGAGTGAACACCCTTTTTGCTTGTGGGAAGAGGAATCTACTGGATTACTTGAACTCTTTCTGGATCTATCTTGATCCCTTCTTTGGAAACAATATGCCCCAACAACTTTCCTTCAGTAACACAAAAGACAGACTTCTTAGGATTGAGGGAAACTCCATGTTCTCTGCATTTTTGAAGAACTGTTTCCAGATGCTGAAGATGATCTGCCCTTGTTTTGGAAAAAAACAGTCAAATCATCAAGGTACACAACAATACACTTTCCCTTTAGACTACCAAAAGATAAATCCATTTCCCTCTGAAAAGTGGCACCAACATTGATAAGACCAAAAGGCATTCTCTTATAGGAAAAGGTGCCCCAAGGAGTAGTAAAAGTAGTTTTGTGCTGATCTGGGGTACTGAATTCCACTTGATTGTATCCAGAGAATCCATCTAGCATAGATAACATCTCAGAGCCTGAGACAACTTGCAAAACTTGATCCATCATGGGGAGTGGATAGTTGTCTTTTAGAGAGGCCTGATTCAAATTCCTGAAATCTACACAAATGTGAATCTCACCATTCTTCTTTCTGACATGCACAATGTTGGCAATCCATGTTGAATGATGTATAGGGAAAATAATCTTGGCTTTTAGTAACTTCTGGATCTCTTGAAAAATAGTATCAACAACCTTAGGATTGTACTGCCTTTGCTTCTGCTTGAAAGGTTTGATCCCAGGTTTTAGAGGGATATAGTGTTGCATCTCCTTTGGTTGAAAATCCTTAAGATCTTCATATGAATAGGCAAGAACATCGGCATACTTTTTTAATAGGTTTACTGCTTTCTTTTTCTCTTCTTGAGTGCAACATTTTCCAATAGTCACCACCCTGGGTTCATTATTTCTTCCCATATTGACTTTCTCATACTCCGCAAATTGTCGAGTCCCTTGAGAAGCTTCAGATTTGATGAACCTATCATGTTTGTGAAATCGATCTTCTAGACTCACCAGTCCTTTGGGAATCTTGTTACCCTTCAACTTAATACAACCATCCTGATCCATCTCTTCCTTGATATCTTCCTCATTAGAGGGCACATGTTCTCTAGGTAGAGTTTCACTTCCTTCAAAATATAACTGATTGAAGTTATCTTTAAGCTCCAAGAAAGAGAGCAAGTGTTGATCATCATTGAAAACCTGTCAATTGCTTGCATTATCTGGCACACTAGGCCTATGAATCATTTCAATGGTAAATTTCTCTTGAGAGAAATCTGGATGAGGAATCAACAAAGATCTTGAGATAGCTAGAGAATCATCTCTAGTATTCTTTTCTCTTGGCACAACTTCAATTGAGAAGGCATCAAGGAATTCAATGGAATCCCAAACAAGATTTCTATAATGTTTCAATCTCCTATTCTTGACTTGGTAAAGATCCCTTACCTGTTTCACAATCAACTTTGCATCACCACGAGCACAAATATTCTTTACTCCTATTTCTTTTGCCATGCTCAACCCAAGGATGAGAGCCTCATACTCAGCTATATTATTTGTATTTTCAAAATGAAGCTTGAAATAAAATGGATGAATCTTCCCTTCTGGAGAGATTAACACCACACCAGCTCTAGAACCAGCTAAAGAGCATCTTCCATCAAACTCCAAAGTCCAAATGCCATTGGGATCATGAATCACTCCCTTAGGAAGACTTGCCTCATCCTCTGACATGATCATATAGTTGCCATGCCATGTATCTTCATAGAGTATTTGTGCTTTTGGATCATCATTCTTTTGCACAATATATTCAGTTTGTTTTTTTGGTAATAGCTTTCTTATTTTTCCATTGACCAGGATCAAAGCATGTGACCAGTCCATCTAAATTTCACCTCCTACCTCTTTATAGAAATTCCTACTCAGCAACATACCATATGAGGGAGGAATATTAGTAACCAAAATAGTGGCTAAGACCCTTTTCTCTAGAAAAGCAGCAAAGGCTACTTGTGCATCTTTAATCCTTCCAACCAAAGGCACTTTTCTACTCTCCATGGAATAGCAGGAACCAAAGGCACGTATTAGAGTCAGGCCCAAAGCATGAGCTACTTTTGTAGGCATTACATTGTCTGATGCTCCTGATTCTATAACAGAATTACTGAAATTAAGGCCAGCTATGAGGAGAGTCACATATAATGGTTCAATTTTCTCATTAGGGGAAGTGACTACAGCCACAAGGCTTGGTTGAGGTGAGGAAGAGGGAGTGGGAAAAAGACCTTTAGAAATATTGGATGAAGCTTTGGATTTGGAATTGACAAATTTTACCATTTTAGCAAAGGCTTTTGGATGGGTTTGGTAAAACTCTGCCTCTAAAATTTGGATTTTGGTCTTTTTGAGGTGATCAATGATATCAAAAGACCCAGAGGTGGATGGGGCATCACTACTAGGAACATGAGAAACTTTTTATTTATCAACTTTAGGAATTGAAGGAAAAGAAGTTTTGGAAACAGAGGTAGAAGGAGGAGGATTAGCATTACTCACCTTTAGCGTGGAGGCAGTGGGAATAGGAGCTCCTCTTCTTACAACCACTAGAATAGTTATAGGAAACTCCTTGGATTTCTTAGTAGGCTGCATCACTTTTTCTTTTCTATTCATTTTCTCTTGAGTCATAACAACATATGACTCACTATTCATCTCTGCCACTCTTTCATCATATTCATCTTCATCATCCATACCTTCAGTGGTAAGGAAATGAACTTGAGATCCACCAAGCTCTTCCAATTATTCATCAACCTCTTCCTCTCTAGTTCTTTCATAGAGTTCATTAAACTCCTCATCATCAGGTTCTTGAACTTCACAAGTTGCATTGATTGGAACCTTGATAGGTGGGCCTTCAATAGCCAATTTATTCTGAGAAGGAGGTAACCAGTTCCTAGGCTGAAAATTCCTTCTTGGAATATCTTGATAAGGAGTATGTTGAGCCAATTGCTGTTTTGATGGCAATGAGATCATTTGCCAACTTCTGCACTAACTGATCTGAATTGGCTCTAGGAGAGGAAGAGGAGGATGCTTTAGACTTGGAGGGTTCTCTTTTCAATTTACCAGACATGATTAAATCATCCTCAACACTGATAGCCAAATGTTGATCAACATCCAAAGTTGCAAGGTTAGCTCTCCTTAGTGCATAGCTTACTTCAGGTAATTGAGCATTGAGGAAGAAGCATTTTTGGATTTGATCTACAGGATGAGTGTTTTATGGAATTTTATGAATGAGCTTATTGAATTTGGCCACAAATTCTCTCATGGGCTCATGTGGTTCCTTCTTGATATGAGAAATTTGAGCCAAGAGAGCATGCACATCTTCAGCAGGTTTGAAATGTTGCTCAAACTGAGTTTTCAAGGTGGTCCAATCAGTAATTGACCTAGTAGGAAGATGATAGAACCAATCAGCAATATTATCCTGTAATGTTTCTACAAAGAGCCTGATAGAAACATCTTCATGCTCAATCCCAAGAATCCCACATGCAACGTTGAAGGTTGTAATGTGTTCATCTGGGTGTACCTTCCCATCACCTTAGAATTTAGGAAAACCTTTCCTACTACTCCTGGGTAACTCATGCAATGGTTGAGGAAGAGTAAAAGGCCCAATCCGTTGTCTCCAAGGAAGAGGTGCTGCCATCTATGGGAAGATTTTGTGAAGGGGAACTGAAACACCAAGTATCAGAGTAAGAATATTAGCGTTGAGTTGTTCTGGAGGTATGTTATTCTTGGAATTTGTGTATTTAATAGGAGGTGTGCTTGCAAAATGATTTCCTATGTTCCTTCTTGCTGGAAGAAGAGAGAAGTTTTGTTGCTCCAAAAGTTGAAAATGAGAATCTTCAACCCCGAGAGCTTTTTTCCCACGTGTATATCGTAGATTTTCCAGACCGAAAAATATCTTGAAGTTGTTTTAGAAAGGGATACGTTGAAATGAAATCCCCAGTGAAGTCACAAAAAACTGTTGGGTTTTAAAATGGTACTTTAACAAAACCACAGTCAGGGGACAGCAAGTCCCTCCTCTTTATGGGAGAGGTTCCCTTATTGAAAGCAAGCAGCAAAGCTTATATACAAATGTACAACTTTCATCTTAAGGCTGGACTTCTGACATCTTGAAATGCTTTTTTACCAAAATAGCTTATCAATACAAATGAATGGAAGAAACTGAAGAAAGGGAAGAGTAGAATATAACAGTACTTTCAGGAAATATAGATAGCAGAGTATAACCTTATACGTACTGAGCAAAGGTGATACAGAATAGAATCATTCACATTCACATCATAAGATATCATTCCATAGACACAAAGTTCTAGAAATCATATCAATAAGAACACAAAGTTTCTTATTACAGAAGATAAATGATCCACACATTTTAGGCAAGCAAGAAGAGATAATAGATGAAGATAGAGAGAAAGGGGAAATTATTCTATATTGATTGCTTTCAATTCTATTTACAATTCAAAAGTAATCACTATTCCAACCTTTTGCAATGAGCCAAGATCTTACATTTTATAGATAAAGTGAAGAGAGGGGAAGAAGGGGAGGAAATAAATCTGATTTGGAATCTCAACCACTAACCATCAATGCCCCTGCAAATCCATCTATAATATGTCAAATCTGGTTCTACATGTCTTTGGCATGTACTGAAGAAGGAAGGATGGAAGATCAGATCAAATTTGATCTAGTTGAAGCAATCCGATCACATATTAATGGCACGAAAGATATTTTCTATATTTTCACCCAAATCAAGGTATCCATTCAGTTATCCATGTTTATTTGGCATATTGGAGAAGGAAGGATGGAAGATCGAATCAAATATGATCTGTTTGAAGCAAACAGATCATGTATTAATGGCTTGAAAGATGTTTTCCATAGATTCCGTAAGCCATAAAATACTGTTGAAAATAATATTTTATGATTCCATGGCCCGTACATGATGTGACCAATATCTTTAGTGCAACAGATGTAAAATTTGTTGGAATTTCAAGCATTAGAGAGGAAAGTTATGCTCATTTGAATATAGAATCCATACAAAAATGGTGAAAATGTAATTTTCACAAAATGGATCCGGACTCATGAAATTGAAATTGTACCTTTAGCGCAAAAGGCTGCAAAAATCTCGAAAAGTTCTCCCTCAAGCCCCGCAAGCCCGCAACTTCACTTTTGATGTAGGTCTGACACGTGGCTTTTCCTGAGTGGTAACGGAGTCGTGGCTCACTTTATAATTTTACTTCTTTTGGAAACAAGGCTCAAAATCTCAAAGTTATCTGCCGACCCACTTATCCGCTTTGACTTTCGATGCGAGCTCAACATTTGAGTTTATCCCTTGGTATGAGCGGGGCCACGGTTCACTTTATCACTTTACACCTTTTATGGAAACAAAACCAAAATTCCTAAAGTGTCCCGACAACCCGCCTCTCCACTTTGACTTTTCAACAGATATTCAATACATGGCTTTAGCGGAGTTGTGGCTCATTTTTGTAACTTTACTCCCTTTGGCAATAAAGGAAAAATATTCAAAGTGCTCCGACGATCCGCCCTCTCACTTTGACTTTCGACGCGGGCTTAAAATTTGACTTTTTCCCTTTTAGAAACAAAACCAAAAATTTCCAAAGTGCCCCCATGACTCAAGACATGTGGAGGGTTGGCGCACATTGGAATTTCCCCCCCTAAAATTTAATTTTGAAAGAGCTTTATGATTGGACCTGGAACACGTGGAGGCTTCCACAAACTCTAGACTTTTCAATGGATCCTGACTCTATCCCCTTTTTAGATCCATTGGACACATGGAGGGCTGAACTAACTTAGGGGTCTCTCTTTGGGCTGCACCTTTAAAGTTGCCCTGATGAGGCACGTGGAGAGTCTGCGCTCACTTAGGATCCTACTTTAAACTTGGCCTTTGGAGGTGTGTCGTTGGGATGCGTGGAGGCTTCCTTCGGATCTTTATACTTAGTCGATTCAATGGCTAGCTTTGTCTTTTCAGACTCTAAGCACATGGAGGGCATGTGCACATATGGGGTCTCCGTGTTTGTGCACCATACTAAAAGTGCACTGAAGAGACACGTGGAGACCTGGTGCATGTTTGGGACCTACTTTTGGATTCACCCCCTGAAAGAGTGTCGAAGGGACGTGTGGGGATTTTTTTTTGTTCTCTTTATACTTAGTCGGTTCTGCCACTTTTGACTTCTATAGGACCCTAGACACGTGGAGAGCTTGCACTTGTTTGGGGAACCACCTTTGGCTTTGACCCTTGAAGGTGCACCGATGAGACATGTGGCGCCATCTGCTAGCCTTAGAATTTTCAACAGCTAATTTAACTTTTTGAGGCTCTGACCACGTGGAGGGTTGGTACTCATTTGGGGTCTGTCCCTTGGGTCTCACTTTTGAAATTGCACCATGGAGGCTTCTATTGACCCTCTTATACTTAGTCGATTAAATAACTAGCTCTATCCTTTTTCCAAAACTTGGACACGTGGAGAGTTGGCGCTAGTTTGGGGTCTCTCTTTGGGCCGCGCCTTTTGAATTTACACGGATGAGGCATATAGAGAGTCTGTGCTCACTTAGGATCCTGCTTTGAACTTGACCATTGGAGGTGTGTCATTCGGATGCGTGGAGGCTTCCTCTAGCTCTTTACACTCAACTGATTCAGTAGCTAGCTTTTTCTTTTCGAACTCAGACCATGTGGAGGGCCTACACACATTTGGGGTCTCCACGTTTGTGTACCATACCAAAAGTGTGCCGAAGAGACATGTGACACCTTCTGTATTTTTCCCCTTTTTAGGTTGTGTGTTATAACACTAAAATTAGAGACAAGCTGGGGGTCCTCTAACCCTATGACAATGGTTTTCCTAGTCACAAGCTTAATGGTTGAGTGGATAGACACAAACTTGGATATGTGATCGATGGGCCACTTTATCCGAAGTATGTGAAGGGATCAATAGGTTGATTTTGTAAAGTAGATAATATTGAGTCAATTGACTAAGGTGTTTGAATATTTGGTGTTATAATGTTGATGAGAAGGATCTTGATATGATATCCCCCTTAAGTGATAGTGTTTGGAGCCGTAGGTTTCCCTAGCATAGCACAGGATGAAAAGTGACAATTAAAAATGATAGAAAATGAACCATGGTGAAGGCATGATGAGTGAAAGCAAGGACATTATTTCCCTAACCATGTAGAGGTGAAACTGTGATGATAGATTTGTATAAAAATGGATGAAAATAATATATTGTGAGAGAAGTGTTGCCTCAGCCTATAGTGATGATAAATGATTACAAGGTAAATGACATTAAAAGTGGTGGTTATGTAAAAGTGTGCAGAAGGCGGTGAATTTCCATGGATTCTCATTCCAAATGAGGTGGAATGTAATTATGAAAGTGACATGGTTGTAATAATGGAGTGCAATAGGTGTGTAGGTATATCAACATGGTTTGCAACAAGAGTGTTGGTGAACATGTGATGAACCAGAAGGCACAAGTCATGAGACAATGAGTAAGCTAAAATAAAGGCTTGAAAAAGGTCTAAACATTATAATGGTGACATACTAGCCTTGTATCTCATCAAGATCCTATGTGTGCACGTGAAATTTAATTATTTCTTGAAGTGATTACATGTAATAAAATGAGTGAAAGCACAATCTAATGTGTAATTGTGAGTATAACAGGTGATTAATGATAGATGAAATGGAAGGAAATTGTAATTTGTCCATTAATCCTCTACCATCCAGGAATCTATAGCTCCGACAGAGATACATTTGATTCTAGTCACAAAATATCTCTATTGCAAACTAGGAATCCATATCCCTGATAGAGATACTGGAAGGACTCTTGAGAGAATGTGTTTGATAATGCTCTTTTTTCTTTTCTTTTTTGAATTTGGACTTTTTCTTGTGATTTGATGATTTTTTTTGACATGATATTCACATCTCCCATTTTGCCAAGGGGTTTAGAAGTTCCAAAGCTATACTAAAGGTTAGGAGTGCCTAGGCAATAAGTGAAGTAAACGACCTTCTTACAATATTAGTTTATAATGTTTTCCCTTCAAATAAATAAATAAAAGTTATTTACATTATCTCACTTTAAAATTTGTGTAAGGATCATAATAAATCACTAATTAAGATAAATTGGTATACAAAAGGAACAAAAGTGTCCTATAAAATTTTAAAAGGATAAGTAATAATATAAAGATGGAAAGAATTAATCACAGGAGGTGCTCATAATGTAACAACTATAATTTTTTATACAAGGTTGGTTACTCGTCTTATTTACCAATATCAAGTAGGTGATGGGACTCAAAACTGAACAAACCACCACTTTTTTTCAAATCAATAAAAATTCTTAGGTAGCTCCCATGGTTTTGTTAAGAGTGATATTTAGACCAAGCCTACTAATTCCTCCATAAATAAGAGACTTTTCCCCCTAAAAATTAGGAATATAGAATTAAATAATTATTTCCTTCAATTATACTTATTTATAGTAGCTACACCAATGACAATATAAAAGTACATGAACCTTTTCTGATAAAAAATTACACACCTAAATTATCTAGAACTACATTAGAATGGGTAAAAATAACAAAAAAAATTATATGAGTTAAAAATATGTATATTTATTTTTACTTGTAAAAATATTATAGTACGTTTTTATGTGTATGTGTGAAATTTATGTTACTTCATAATAATATCAATAAAAAAGTAAATTAATATGGACTTCAGGTAAAATATACTAATGTTAAGTTATAATAATATCCAAAAATAATAATTAAAACTTTATATTTAGGTGATGCCTAACTGTTGATGCCCTTGGCAGTTGCCTAGTTTGCCTAGGGCTTAATCCCCCTTGTTTAGAACCATTAGTGGCTTGATGGAGGAAGTGGAAGTGATTATAGAGATGACATTGGAAAGTATCAACAAATAATTTCATAAGGCCTCCAAGGTAATTTTTTAAATGTGGAAGAGTGTGTGGATCTCTAAGAGAACAATCGTTCTTAATTCACTAAGTAAGGAGAGACCAAGTTCAAGCAATTGTAGTAGAGACTATTAACTCACAAAACGTGACAACAAGATAATCAAGAGTTCACCAACAGATGTAAAGTAAACCAAGACGTGGAATTTGAATGAATAGTAAATGAAGTATGTAGTAATTAACCAATAATTGGAATGACATATGAATGAATGGAGTAAATGTGGAAGAACATCCACGAGCAAGTGTTGTTTATTGCAAGGATATATGGAAATTTTTTGGATTTTGAAATATGTTTAGTTTTTTTTTAAGGTGTGTGTTTTTGGTTGTGTCAATGATGATAGTGTATTTTTTGTGGAAAATTAGGGCATGTTTCAAATCTAGGACAAATGAAGAAAAGTGGAATGTAAGGAACATGTATAATTTGGTAGTGAAGACAAATGAGAGTCCCCCTAGTCCATGTAGGGATCAGATGAATAAGAGATATGATATAGAGGAGTAAATGAAGATAAGGTAGATAATTGGATTAGATTGGATGATGTGGATGATGAGTGAAGAAATGGTGCCAAATAGAAGCCTTATAATGGTGAGGAGTGGAGGACGTGACTGTGGGGATGAAGTAAACAAGAAATATGTTAAGTTTGGTGAATGTGTGATAATGTCAGGTGGAGGATGACATAAAATTATATCAATGGTAGTGACGAAGAAATAGAAAACGTGACAACATGAATATTTACAGGATAACACAAACATCAACCGAGTTACACTTTGACAGTGTGACGAGATTCCATGAGGGAGTGAGTATTAACCATGAAAATGTACATACAAAGATAGGAAAGGGAAACATATCAATGTCCTCTCATTTCATATAGATTTGAAATAAGAAAGGGGTACAAATAGGGGGTTTTTTTGTAACCCCCAGTGCATGCAATCATACCTCCTAGAGTGGAGAAGCGGAGTTACATTCCCAGAATTGAAGTAACTCCCATATGGCGTACTGATGCAGAATGATGCACAGAATCTAATGATGATCCCTACAACACCTAAGACCTATGACCTCACCTAAGTGATATGACTCGCCATGTGATGTGGAAAATAACTCACATTAACACCTCTCCCTTCATCATAATTTAAGATGAGGTAGAAATTCAGAAATGAGAAATGGGTTCTAACAACAAATCCTGATGAGGCAACCATGCACACAAAGATCTCAAGTAGTAGAGGAAAACCCAATGGGAAAAACATCCACAAAAAGAGATGAAAAACACTCTCTAACAGTCTAAGAAAGATGCCACAAATGGGTTTCGAAAACTGATGAGCCTGATAAGGTACCTGTGTACATAAGGGAAATATCTCTAGAAGAAGAAGAGAGAAGAGGAAGGAGATAAGAAGAACGTAGAATATTCCATAGACAGATCTAAAATTTGTAGCTCTAGGAAGTTCCCAAGAAGAGTTTCGATGATGTGGTCGTCGGCCAATGGACTAAAGAAGAACCAATCGTACTAAACTATTTCCCTTCCCTTGGGAAGGATAGAAATGGAGTACTAAAAGTCCACACACTCCATAAAGGAAGCTGAAGACAGAAGTATGAATAACTTTGAATTTGGTCCATGTAAATGTTACATAGGTCTAGAAAATGAGTGCTAAGGAACCGAAGGTAATGCCATGAACATAGAACTATTAGAGTTTGAAAGAGGAACAACCACTGAAAGGATACCTGAGTGAAGTGAAGGTAATTCAAGAACCCCCACAATAGAAAGAGGATCCACAAGCAAGGGTGGATCAATGATGATCTCTGAGAAAGTGGAAGTGATAAGAGTCCCAGAAGGGGCACTCCCAAAAATGAATATAAAGGACTCCACTGAAACACTTGTAGAAGGATGAGAAGCTCCCTGTATTGCATCATAAGTAGGCACTATGAAAAGATGATAAAGGTCTGGCAGATAATTCTCCCAAGAATGGGGCTCAATAAACAAAAGAGAGATGTCTAACATGTATGAATAATCCTTGCATAAAGGAAGAGAATTGAAAAGGGCCTTGCATAATGGAATTGGAAAGGAGTCAGATGCAACATCAAGTGACCATCAACATGGTCACATGTGTCAAGATAGTCCTCAAGATGACAAGAATCAATGGGTACAGGTTATGGCCCTAAGGCCCTTGTGAGAAAAGTAGTTTTCTATAGAAGCACTCCATGATGTATATTTATCTCTACGAAGAAGAAGTGGTAGAGGTTGTAAAGTGATCCTATGACACTCAATTCTGAAAAATAGCATCCTCTATGGTGCGGAAGTAAGAAGTGCAATGTACACGAGAAGAGGGTGGGTGGATACAAACAAGGTTGCAAGACGTCGGACTCATCTGAGAATGCATCTGTGTGTAATATAACACTCAAGAACAATGATAATTCCCCCTATTTTTGACACTTTATAAGTAGTGTGTGATTACAATAAGGTTTGTTTGTGTGACGTGGGACAATTGACCGCTCACCTTGCAATAGGAGATGAATTGTGCAAGAGTGGAGGGCACAATAAGTCCTAAATAGAATCAGAGGAACGACATGCAATCAAGCACAAAAGGGTGTAAGATAATAGGCATAACAACCTGCTTAGTGTGAGAGAAGGCATCTAACATCACAAAAGAGAGGGGATCTTTCTCCAAAATGCTATGGTGGACACACTCACTAGCTACATGTGAAGAGGAGAACTATAATAGGTGAGCTAGAAAAGTGGCCTGGAAAATCCCAATAACCCTGTAAATGGATCCCAGAAAAATATACCCCCCTTATAATGATTAATTTATTAAATTTCCCCTTAATTAGAGTGGACTAATAAGAAAACAGGGAAAAATTTGAGAAAAATTTCAAAGAGAGTGGAGGGGGATCGGCTCAAAGGGTGAGCTGAAAGTAGCTCGACTAAGCTACTCAGCGATATGGCTAAGGGAACTCGTTGGTTGAGTTGGTGGGATGACTCGGCCGAGCTGGGCAAGTTGAGGTAACTCGGATGGGAAACTCGGTGAATTGTGTTGAAGTGTTGCATGAGTTAGCATCAATTCAAAGTTGTTTAAATGTCAAGTTAACACCAATGCATGGGTCAGAGGGTGATGTGTGTTCTTAAAAATAAATATGAATAATGTAAAGAAGAAGAAATGAAGTACTAGTGCTCATTATATCATGTATATAATTGATTTATCTATTTATGAGACTATATGAAAACCATGTAAATATATGAGAAAACTAAAAATTCATGATAATGTGTTCCCTCTTTGGGAATGTCCATCATGGTCAATACCATACCAAGGTTATGACTTTACTATATGGTTTTGACCTTATCTAGATTTTACTACATTTTAATATGCATGCCTTTTTATGAGGATTTAGGCCCTGTAAAACTATATTATTGTATTATATAATCTGTGTAGATATAGAAAATATCTCGATGAATGAAATCTATTTTGATATATGTGTGATAAATCATTTGAATGTGTGATTTTATGTACCCATGTATAATAAGTCTAATAATCAGCATAGGATCACATAGAAGGCTAAAATGGTGGCCATTATTAAGAACTTGTATTTGCAAAAGGGGTTGCACATGGTGTAAACCATGATGTCGAGATAAAGTAACATGCAACATACAATAAGAAATAAGACATGTATAACAATACAAAAAACATAAAAAAGTGTCAATCATGTCAAAAAATATATTTAAAACATCAAGTATGTTATAAACTAAAAGTAGAAACATCATAGTATAAATCAAACATGACATAAACCAGAGTAGTGATAATATAGCTATAGAAACAACAATGTAGAGACAATTAAGTAATATTATATAGACACATAGTCAAATGTAGGCCTAGAGTCGTAAATATAGGATACCCATGGTATCCCAAGACAATCACAATATAAGGATCTATGTCACATATTCAGAGAAACAAGTGCATATATGAAAGATAGATAGAGATCCACGATATGTAACACCCACGATGTCAAAAGGCAATCAAGGAACTCAAGTCATAGAAAGTAAACAATCATAACATTGTAAACAAACAAGACAATTGAGTCAAATAACGTAGTAATAAATCAAGGAAGTCACTTGTATAAGCAAGGAATGATAATAATATATTAAGCAAATATAAAAAATAGTTATAGTAAAAATAGAGATAACAAGATAGGTTAGCACTGCACAAGACACATGTGTTAGTCTTGTTAGCTCAAAAGATAGCAATAAACATTATGTATATAACCAAACATGATGAGGAAGGTGTAAATTAATTGTATTAAAACAAAAGCACATGTATAACATGGGGGATGCCCCCAAAGAGTAGAGTAATGAACTAAGTTGAAACCTATCATCATGTGTCAACTTATGTATTTCATGTATCAAGTTAAATATACCTCACGAACGCATGTGTGTAAATAGTGTATATGATATCTCTCAAACTAATGTGACACACAACATGTATAAAACAACAATAAACATTTCCTAGTTTAATATTTTTGTACATATTCACATGTTTTGGTATTATGTGATTATTTGAATGTTTTTGAATTATTTTGAAAATAACTATGTATAAGAAAGTGGTAGCACAAGAGATACCCAATAAGGGCCTCATGAAGAGGAACATATCATTTAGAGTGTGAAGGAGGCATAATCCTTGAATATGTCGTAGTGGAATAAGGATGAGCTTGTACAAATTGTAGGGGGGTCATAATGTGTGCAATAGAAATCTGAAGAGGGATAAACCCAATAAAAATAGTATGGGTATAATATCATGGGTATATATTTGTGATCATAACACAGTGTTGCAAGATATTAAATTTAATTGATAATGATCTTTATTTGTTTGTGAAACTTGTTGTGATTGAATTGATATGACATAATATGTATAAAATAGAATAGTAGGAGTATTTAGTGAAAATATTGGAAGGATCACCCTTACCAAAGTACACAGGAGCATATATAGTACAAGGAAACATATTCCTATAAAATAAGGGAGATTCACATATAACCACAGGTATTTGAGAAAGGAGTTTCCAATAACGAGATGAAGCCACTAGATAAAATTATGTCATATAATTATATTTGTAGAACCAGTAAGAGTAAAGCCAAATTTTGGTTATTAATTTAGTGATTATGAGAAAATCCCAATTGATACGGGAAATTTTTTTAGGTTGATTAATTGGAAAATCCATATGGTTGTCAGGGATAAGGAAATAAGTATTAATATCAAAGAGAGGAATATGTGCTTTTCACAAAAGGATCACTTGGTGTATCAATTTTTTAATCATCAAATTCAACTCCCGTAGTGTGCAAATGTTCATATGACATATTAATCTAGTCATACTAATCAAGATTGCTTAAATTTTCATTATGTTTAGTATCCCAATTAATATCTTTCTCTTAATCAACATTTTTCTTAGTTTTTTGTGGGGAAGTGGAGATATCTGCATAATCCATTATTATATGGCCCCTTGAGTGGGCTTGTGTATGCTCTAAGTTCTCTGAGGTGATGTGCAAGTTCTCATGCTCTATTGGTATTATTTCCATTTCCATTTTCACAAAAGTAGTATGTAATTTTGTCACTGAGATTGAATCTCCTAAAGGAGGTATTTCATTATATTCCCCTTTGTGAGTAAGTGTATCCTGTAGTATATCCAAATTTATGTTGTTTAGTATTATATTATACTCATATGATGTAGTTAATGTAGCTTTATGTAGCCATGTAGACTTAGGAACTTGAAATGAATGCATAGTAGAATGTTTTGTATCGAAGGAAATAAATCCCTTATGATCAAGTTGTTAGATTCTTCATTTTAAAGCATAGAAATTATTGGCATGATGTCTATTAATTCAATGATAATTACAAAATGGTTGAACTTTTATCTTTTCGAGTTGATAGGGAGTAGTAATGAGTAGGTAACAAAGTGATTGATCGTTTATCGAGTAACTCATATAGAATAGAATTTAATCATGAAATATTTTCAAATCAAATAAGTTCTTTCTGATGTGGTTGGCATGGTATTCGAGATTTATCTTTTGGAGCATACATTTATTTGCCTCTATGTAAGACTTTCACTTCACTTGTATAAGCATGTGTATTTTTCATAAAAATTGTATAACATTACTTTTTGGTATCCTTAGAACTAGATCGATCATGATGCATAAAGACATTATTTAAACAGGAATTGGAGGAATCCTTTAGATTTGTTATCTCATGCTTTCCATATCTGATCTTAGTACATAGATCTTGAAATCAGGCTTGAAAATCATGTTTCAATGCTTGAATAGATGTTAGTGTAGCCTTTTAGAGTATGTCATCATTATTAATATAAGGGTTGAAATACGTCTCAAAATAAATCCTTGTGAGAATGTCTTATATCAATAAGGAGCATTGTTTGTTGTAGTACTTGCATTGTTTGTTGTAATACTTTCATCATGGTATCTTTGGATGTGCGATAACATTGAATAAAATCATACAAGGAAACCTGGGAATTTGTAACAGAGGACATGATGGTAAAAATGAGATAAGATCCTTAAATTAGATTAAAAATGACATTAATCAGTAAAAGGATGGCTAATAGCTAAGAGATCATAAAGGATAGGACCCAAAAGTGATTTTTATCAAAAAATGACCATCATCAAATTATTAAAAAGACTATTTATGAAACCAAAAGATGTATTTTTGAAGATAAATACTTGGAATAAAAAACTTGAAGGAATTTTTCAAAAAGTGTATTTTTATGATTCTGTATCAATTATCAAAAGTAGTAATTTTACATTTTCAAAAATTGTGCTAAAAATTATCCCAAGAAAAATTAAGTTTTCATTTAATATATCAAGATCAATAAAAACCCCTAAGGAATTCAAAAATATTGTCGTTATGATTGTTATATGTGACGAAAGATGATTTCGAAAATAGGAATCCTTATAAAAAGACCGAAAGGGAAGGATTGGCCGTGATACCTTAGGGAATTGTGTGAAAACCATATTTAGGGCATGTGCTAGATGAAAATAAATTTTAGATTTTAATATATAATGTGAAGATGAAACCTTAGGGAAACTAGGGTTTGAAAAAAGATGTGAGATTCAATCTCAAGTCAAATTCACCAAATCTTTACACCTTAATTAAATATAGTGTTATGGGTGTGCACATCAATAAAAAGGATGCAAGGGTTTGTATAAGGGATTATTCTATTAATTAACTTCCAACATTAACCATTCATAACTAAAATAATGCATTGACACTTGCAACGATTGATAAACAATAAGTAATAGTTCAAATACAAAAGAGGGGAAGAATATTTAGTTGTATATGTCAAAACATAAAGGATATAAATTTTTAGAATAGTGAAATAGACATTTCAGAGATTGGAAATGCTTTGGTATATATTATAAAATCAGAAACTGAACAGGGCTAGGACCATACAACTGATGTATAATTTAGACTATAACTATATAGTCATGACCTGAATTTGTATGGTCTTGGATCCTTAATAAGTTTAGGTCTAAAACTTTGTGTGTTCTTTACTTGCCTATAATTTCACTTCGTCATATGTTTCTCTTGATCACATAACTTAAGGATGACTTTTAATCACCTACAAAAAAGTGGAAACTCTTAAAACCTACAGAACCCTTTATTAGATCATTAGCAAACCAAAAGGTGAAAACATATGTGTGTGGTGAGATTGGACTACCCTTGACAGTGAGACACCCAGTTGATGAGAAAATCCAAGTGTTGCACTACATTCCCTCATTACGAGATCAAGCCTCATGTAGTTATCTTAGGTTTTTGTGTACGTATGAGTGTAAACTAGCCAACCCCTTAGGGGTGCCCTTACATATCTTAATACTAAGATAATGAGCTAATTGTAAAATATAGAATGTATCCTACATGGTAGCAGTGTGATGTGGTGTGTCTTAGTTACGTGGCCTAACACTTTATTCCTTGAAACCTTTAAACAATGCTTGGAGTGAATTTTATCTTTCTAAGACATGGTTCTATGGACTTTGTATGCTTGGAAATGAAGGAAGCTAGACTTTTTAACATGGTTGAGTGCTTCAAAATTATAGTAGGGAAGAATCTAATTGATGTATAATTATTTTAGGAATATTTAGGAAACCCTAGAGTTATTTTGAAATGATATTTGTAACAAGATATTGTAAGAGTGGCATGCGAGTTATAAAATGACGTTGACTTGCTTATATAGCCTTCCACAGGTGAAATATTATAATAAGGTTGGCCCTAGGAAGATGAAATGATATTATGAATATATTCAAATTGAAAACATAATTGGATAAATCAAAGGGGTAAGACCATATAATTCGGCCAAGATCGGACCCCACATGCTTTCCCCTTTACACGGTTCTTGATATGAAAGATGAAAACTAAAACATTAAGTTGTGATATGAAGTACAAAGGTTGTTTTGCTAGCTTTAACTTGATAATATTCTTTGAATCGATGAAAAAGTAAAGTGTAAAGATAAACAAGTCACAAAATATCTAGAGAGATGAACTAATTAGATTTTGAATGTGAGCATTTATCTTAGCAAGGGAACATAATGATTTAATGAATTTAAATCTAAAGTAAGGACGTTGTTGATCAGATAAAATAATAGTAACATACAAGATCTAGTTAAATCAATATAATCAAGAGTGATATATAGGGTTTGTAGAATGACTTAGATTTCCTCTATAGGTGTGAATTGATTCTAGGCTGGAGACTAATCTAGAAGGGTTTCTTTTGGACTTTGTGATCATTGTGTCTAATTTTGGGATGTAACGATCTCAGGGACATAAGTGTCTGGAATGGGATAGGGCCACCTAGGTGCTAGTGTCTTTAATGGGCATTGGTGTCTTTGGAGTAGCTTCAGTCCTAGTTCTTTCTGTTTCACTTTTTGTTCATTGTAGGTCGCGTCAGGTTCTTCATACTTCTAGTATGTCGCACTTGTACCTACAAAAGAAACCCTAATTACTTGCACAATACTCAAGTGTGCATTAGATGAATTAAAATATCTATATGATTGAGTCAAATTGATCTCAATTTTCACCCCAATGTGATTTTCACCAATCACTGCACTACCTTTTAGACTAAATGTAGTTCTAGCGTGTGTTATTAGAATAGTGTCCCTTGAGCTAGGATGCCCTAGTGCCATTTGCACAAAGAATAACGCGCTACAACTAATTTTTCCTAATTTAAATGTGTGGTATGGATTTTAGAATAACCCCTCATATGCAGTGAATTATGTAATCCCAAAATGTAATCCTTGGTGTAGTAAATATAAAATATTAGCTCCTTGTAATAGTATGTGCATCTTGAAATACTTTTCCCTTTGATGAGGTTAGATAAGACATGTATATATATATATATATATATATATATATATATATATATATATTTATGATTCCTTCACTTAATTTTTGTCTTTAACAAGTGAAATTATGACAAAGGGTAATTAAAAAAATAAGAAAGAAGTAACATTCAAAAAAATAGAAAAAGAGAGAAGGAAAGAAGCGCCCATAGGGGACACTAATGCCCAGACACTCTTGCCCCTAATGGGAAGTTCTACATAGAATGCTCAAAAAGGTAAAAAATGAAATCAAAGCTGAGAAATATGTCAGCTAGTGTGCAAAATTGTAAGGTGTAAATCAATAAAATACCAGTAACAAAGATAAGAAGGATAAAATCCATATTAAAGAAAAACACATGTTGTTTACAACTAATTCTCTTACTTAGGATTCATGCATATAAATGAAATATTTTGGGGCTAGATGTACATAGTAAGTGCATTATTTAGTGACTACATGTTCCCACATTTTATGTTGGTGAATAAGGATTCAGTAGCATAAATTAGAAAAGAAAAGTGTACCATGGAGATTCGAAAGAAGATTGTGCTCAATATCATTTTGAATGAGTGTTTATTGGCGATAAAATTTGTTAGGGGACAAATTTTTGGGTTTCTTGCCAATGCTCTGGGAATCTAATTCCCTATACTTAAACTGTGAAGCTTCCATGTTTGCATGCACGTGAAAATTTGGATTTCTGTGGTGGTCTTTCAACCAGAGATCCAACAGGGGCAATCCACTGACCCTGCGACAAAGCTAGTAATTTCTTACTAGAGAGAACTTTGTCTATAAAGCGGGAAAGGGGAGTGAGAAATGAGATAGGAGAACTAATGTTGCAAGTAGAAAATCATATTCCTGCACACACTAGTTATAAATTTCATCACATGCTTTTATGATAAGAAACAACTCTGTAAATAGCAACAAGACCGATTAGAATTTATGAGCACAGAGTATCAATAAATCCCTCAATCAAAAAAGGCTAGAAATTTCTTCTTCTTGTATTGATTTCTTAAAAAAAAGTTGTACATAGTATGGGAATGAAGGAAAAATAATGAGGGGGGGAATGGACTAAAATGGCCATCTCCTTTGTTCTCTCAAAGTACAATACACTCTTGAGTTTACAAAATCAATCACCAACCCTTTGAAATGGGAATGGCTTTATAATTTATAGGAAGAGAAAAGACTCTTCATATAACCCCCAATAACTCTTCATATGTCTCAACATGACTTAAGTCTCTTCCCCTTCTTAGGAAAATGTGAAGTCTCTTTTTATAACATAAAGGTGACTTATTACATTAGGAACATTAAGACACATGAAAAAGTGCAACCCCCAATGCAAAATTAGAACATTGAGAAGAAAGAGAAAGTTGGGGGGAGAGAAGAGAGAGAGAGTAGAAAGAAGAATAAGAAAGAACAATGTTGATGAAGAACCTGCCCCTGAAAAAGTCCATCAATCCTTCCAGATGAATCGATGGAATGCTCCAATGTGATGAACTTTGAATCCTTGAACTCTTTCCACCCTAAGAAACTTCTTCAGATGACTTACAGACACCTTGGATTAAGTGTTTAAGTAGACTATTGAATGACATCATGATGACCACAAACAAGACTCACAAAGATCCCTTCCGAAGAGATAGGAGTTCATAACCGATACTTCCAAGTTCAATGAATTGTTTCGTAAATGACTGCAACTTCCACCTAACACATGATACTCCTACAACTTGAGCCATGAAGTGAGTGTCAAAAAACACTTTCAAGTTCCCTAAGATGGATCTCTAATGCCCTATGATAAATGCCCATAGATGATCCCGAATGATGATCCCCTTATGTTCTATTGTGCCAAAATTTTCCTCTGAGTATAACTTACCATTAATAGAAAGTGTTCAAATGGAAGACTTACTATTTTTAGTAAGTGGTGATTTTTTCCACTTCTTGACTATCCTGATGCGATGAACTCCCTAATTCACTTCTTCACACACTGCCTTCACCTTGACCACTTTGTGGGGAGACTTACTATTTTTAGTAAGAACCCATATAGGGGCTTACTATTTTTAGGAATTGTTTGTTTTCACTATTTTCTACTCCAGACAATCATTTTGGCTTCCTTGTGATCTTCAGTACATATTGCCTTCACCTCGGCCACTTTTGATGAAGACTTACCAAAGATAACAAACCTGTGTAGGAGAGCTTACTATTTTTTGAAAGTGGATTTCTTGTGTTCGGTTTGTTATGGAACATATTTTTTAGACTCGACTCATCATCACGGTCACATCCTTCAAATTTCACTTGATTTTACCCACTAGAATGCTTGGAAATAAAATTTAAAATTTTCACCTGGTTGTGGCTTCAAGCACAGAGCTACCATGGCAGCCATTAATGGAGCTCAAAATTTACAGGTCATGTTTTTGTCTTGGATTGTGACGAAATAAAATTTGTTGGGATAGGTATTTTATTTGGAGTCCATGTGTAATTTTTTGGCTCATTTCCATCGTCGGATTGATGGGAAATCCAACGAATGTGAGCTAGGGCATGAAATGGGATTTGTTGGAACAAATGATTCAAGGCACCATTCAACCTCCTATTTTTTTCATCTTGATCTTCTTGAAAAATGAGGAATTCTGCAAAATATGACATCTCAATCCATTGAATGGTTTGAAAGATATGAGTGATTCTTCGTCGGGTGAATTTGAGGGTTTCTTCGAAAAAACTTTGTTTCTACACAATTTCGATCCATTATTTTTAAAAAAATTGTGTATTTTGGTATTTTTATATGACTAATTATTTTATGGTGTTGATCAAATGTGAAAAATATTGCTTTCAGATCTAGTGAAAATCCAGCAGAGTTTCAGCAGCATATGGAGGCATGGGGGGAAATTGGCCAAAAAAGAGCTAAGTGTCGTATTTATAGTGTACAAATGGAAGGAGGGAAAGGGGAGGGTGAATTTTTGTGTACCTTTTGTCCCTATTTCCAAAGGGATAAAGGGGATATAAATTTCCACTTCGCGACTCATCGTGACACTTGTCGATCATCCGTGCAGGGAGAGGGAAAGCTCAAAATTAGCTCTTAGTGGCTTAATTGGCAAATGGGAGGTCATATTAGTGTTCTGGGGGCTAAAAAAGGGTTGGGTGAATTTTTTTGTCCCCTATTTCCGTTTTCTAAATGGACAAAAGGGACATGAAATTCCTCTAGGCTCTTGGTGCTGACACGCGTCCTCTTGAAAAATTGGCCAAGTGTCGAACCTTGAGAGTGAACTTGTGAAGGTCATATCTGGAGTTCCTGATGGAGGTTTTTAGAAAAAAATTATATGAATTGGACTTAAAATGGAATTATAAATCCAATGGTGGAGGTATAAGATCTTAATTTCTCCATTTAATCCCTGAAAAATCAGATTTTTGATCTGGATCCCTAGTTGAGCATGAGAAACACTAGATATAAACCTATTTCTCCAAAGTGTTGTGAAAGATATGATTTCACCATATTTTTTAGATTTTAATTCCCTTTCTTAATATGTCTTGTTTGACTCCTAACTCCATCAAGAGCTCTCGGAATCACTTCCCGAAGTTTCTTAGCTTTTTTGGCCCTATGCATTGCCTAGGTCTGTGAACCCTGTTTTTGATGAATCTACCCCAACTCCTCCAAATCTTTCCTAAATACAAAATAAATTCCTTGATGTTATTAGACCCTTTATTCACTTCTATGTTGGATTTTTATCCTTTTTTCTACTCTAGGGAGTTGCACCAGTCTCGAGAAGGCTAGCAGTAGCCCTTCCCACAATTGCACAAAAATAGCATTCTTTAAGAACTCTTAAAATCACCTAGGGGGATTGAATTGACTTTCCTAATTCACCTAGGGGACTGAATTGACATCCACTAGGGGGTCATTGGACTGACTGGGTAAGGTCGGTGCTAAGTATGGGTAGACCTAGGGTGTCTTGGAAAGGTGAAATTTGAAATTTTTTACACAAGGTATCGTTGTCATGCTCGAAAATTGTAAATGTTCTTGTTGCACATTTACATGAAAATGGTTTTCTAGTGTGTCGAATAGATTAGTGAAAAATGTGTAACACGTAATTCTAAGGGAAGGGAAAGGTAAGGATCTTAGGGGTGACATTTACTTGTGTGGAGTAATAATGATGTGTGTGTAGTTCCTTAGAATATCATATTTGTCAAAGTGTGCTTGAGATTTGCTTTATAGTTGCTTGTGTTATTTGGCTTTGTTGGAGTAGGATAGGACCTACAAAAGAAAACAAGTGTAGTCAAAGCTTTAGGTAAATCCAATTAAACTTTAACTTGAACAATATGTAAAACTGGAAATGCGTATTGGAAAAAAGATAAACCAAGGGGCTAGAGTACACCTAAAATGTTGAAAGAGAAAGGGGTAGAAATTTGTGCCTACTTTTAGACTTTTTGTTTAGGAGCTCCTTGGAATAATACGAAGGATTTGGGTGTCCCATCGCCAAACTAGGGATTTGAGCATCCCAACACTAAACTTTAGATTTATGCATCATTTTTCCAAATTGAAAGTGTATTAGGAGAGATCATAGGCTTTTCCCTCCAACCATTAACTCTTCCCCATGGATAAGTGCCATTGTAGATGATTAAATACTTCATTTGTAACTTTCTTTAGGTAACACATTGTTCCAGGCATATCATTGTCTTGCATATGCCCTAGGTGTAACTTCCTTATTTTTTCCTACTTTGGTTCCTCAGTTAGTGCTTTGTGACATGGTACTGAATTTAGTTCCTATTGGTAACTGATTACAATCTAAAACTGACTATGTAACTACACTAAAACTAGAGAAGATCTTAATTATGTAAATGCTGACAACTACTATGTAACTATTTTTCCCTAAGACAGGAGCACCCAGGTTGGACACTAGCACCCGCTACTTTTCTCTGTACTGGGTGGTTTTTTCCAGGCTGAGTTTTGTGACTAAGTCTATTTTTGGCCCTATTTTTTAATTGATTTTTGTTTCATTCCTACTAATTGTGATTCTGTAACTACTTCACCTAATGTTTTCCCCCACTCATTTGGGGTGTCTGAGATGAAAAAATACAAGCGAGGCCTAAATGAGGAAGGATGAAACTGATATGCATATCTGATATATGGATTTCTACATGGGGGGTAGATATTACACATGGTAGTGACCATGATGAAAGAAAAATAATTGGAAAATGTTAGCATACAAGTGTTAATGAGAAACAAACAATGCACGCGGAAATAGAAACTAGTAAAATTATACATGAAAATAGTAAACAAGGACACAACGAGGAGTTGGTTGCATACATAGGACACCACTTAGGATGTACCAAGACAATTGAATTCATCAAGGCTTTCGACAAACAAGGAAACAAACAAACATAGGGCCTAACCCGCAAACAATGGTAAACAAGATACAACCAAATCAAACAACTATGATTAGAAGGAGTGTAGACACAAAATTTATGCACTTGGGTACATTTCTAGGTGTTGAAGCATACTAATGTATACATGATTCCAAACCAAGAAAATTAGTGGTTGACAACTTATTTTGGGCCTTTTACCTTATCTTTTGCACTTTTATTGGCCTCCCATACCTTACAAATTTGTCACAACTTGACTGATTTATCACTTATGGCCTCAGACACTAGCACCTAGTTAGGAAAGAAGCATCCAAGCACTCATGTCCCTCATGGAAGCTCTTGACCCTCTCTATCCTTTTCTTACCCTTTTGATTATTTTTTACTTTTTGGGCACCTTTTAGTACTTTGGGTCATCCTTTTAAATGTTGACTATGAAATTCAAACAAGGGAGTCATATATATACTTAGTTATTGCTCTCAAATAAGGGGCCAAGCACTAGGCATTATCTACTATCACCTAAACTTGCATCAAAGACACAAGAGCATTTCAAAGGCATACATATAGCACATCCATACAAGGGACAAGGGTTTCATCACTCTGCATACATAACATAGGAGAGGAAGCTCATTTTATTCCATCTCACACATTTGCACACTTGGAGCAATCTATATCTATCCTGCTATCATTGTTCAATTTGCACAAGGGAAACCTAGCACATCATTACACCCACATACACAGAGAACTACATAAATTTTGAGATGTAGTGCAACACTTAGTCATAAGATCACTTTTTGGGTGACCATTGGGGTCAGTCTGACTTCCCATTCTGCATCTTATTTATTAGGTTTGATGTGGTTTGTGGGTATGTACAACTAGTTATCTTTTTTTCACGTTATAGGTATGACCAATGACATTGGAGTGAAATCAAAGTGAAAAAATAGGACCAACAGTGAAGCTCTTCTAGCCCATAAAATATCATAACCCAAGCATCTGAATGGACACTAGTGCCCAGATCAGTCACTAGCACCTAGGTGCTCCTGTCCTCCCATGGGCTCTTTTGCCATGCACAACTCTGAGTTCAAGAACCTCCAATAAGTCTTGATAAAAATATTCCAAGTCTATTCCAATAATTCCTCAGCCTAGATTACTTCTAGATCACTCAGAAATCAGATAATGCCTTCTCTCTCTCCCTATTGTTTAGGGTTTCATATTGTATATGCTTATTGTTTGCGTCTTACTGTATATTATCACTTGTATATCAGTAGTTACATTAGTTAATCTAAAATTAAGATTTAATCCAATTTAAATTTAATCATTTTGGTGAACCCATTCCTTACATTCCCACTATCATATCTTTCATGGCTTCCCATCCCTTTGATTACAATGCTTCCCCATTGTATATCTAGGTTCAAATTCATAATCTCCTTGTTAAGTGTGTCCTAGTTGATCCTACATCTAGTATTAACATATGCACTTTGTCCTTTCTCCATCAAATAGGACTTTCATCTACTCATCTCAAATCCATCTACTCTTTATATTTGTGGCTTTGATGCTACACCTAAACAAGTATTGGGCACAATCTCTCTTCTCCTTACTATGGGATCTTGCACTCTTAATTTTTTATGTCACATTATGCCTCATGATGTTCCTTATACTATCCTTATAGGTGATTTAATATAAATTGAATTAAATCTAATTTTAGAGTAACTACTGTAGTGTATGATGTAAAAATGATAAAATACAGTAAACGGACAAGTAACAAGCAAACGGTAATATGAAACCCTAAGAAAATGAGAGAGATGGATGACTTAGTTTCTGAGTAATCTGGACTAAGGAACTACTGAAACAGAATCAGAAGAGTTTCATCATGTCTCACTGGAGATTTTGGAATTCAGAACTGTGTAGGACAAGAGTGCCCACATGAGGACAAGAGTGCTCGGGAACTAGTGACTAGATCTAGGCACTAGTTTCCACCCAGATGCTTAGGTTCTGATCCTTTCTATGTAGGATAAGCTTCGTTGTTGATATATGTTTTTTTCTTTGGATTTGTCTCAATGGCATTGGTTGCACCGGTAACCTAAAAAGAAATATACTTAGTTGCACATGCCCAAAAACCACATCAAATCTAAAAATAAATATGCATAATGTGGAGTTGGGATGACCCCGACAGTCACCCAAAGATTGACCTTAGTACCAAGTGTTGCACTACATTTCAAACTCCATGTAGTTTTGTGTAATGTGCCCTAGGATGCCCTTGTGCAAATTACACAATGATAGTGGGTTAGATCTAGAATATAACAAATGTATAAATGTGTGAGATGGAATAGAATAAACTTCTCCTCCTATGATATGTATGCAGAGTAATGTATCCCTTTTCCCTCGAGTGAATGTGTTAGAAGGATTATTTGTAATGCTCTTGTGCCTTTGGATACAAGATTAGGTGATAGTAGATAATGTTAGTGCTTGGCCCTTTATTTGAGAGATATAACTATGTATATATATGATTCCCTTGTTTGAATTTTGTGATTGACAACCGGAAGGCCGACCCAAAGTATTAAAAGATGCCCCAAAAGTAGAATAGACCCAAAAAAGTGAAAAAAAGGTAGAGATGGTCAAGAGTGCCTAGGAGGGATAGGAACACTTGGGAACTAGTGTCCTAACTGGGTGCTAGTGTCTAAGGCCATAAAAGATAAATAAGTTAAGTTCTAGTAGGACTGTAAGATGTGTAAGACCAAAAAGAAGACAAGAGATAAAGCAAAAAGGCCAAAAGATGTTGTCAACAACAAGTTTTCTTGCTTAGGAATCATGTATATATTAATATTCTTTAGGACCTAGAAATGTACCCAAGTGCATATATTTTGTGTCTACATCTTACCCCCACTTTATGTTGTTGAGTGAATACTCGATAGCATAAAGTAGATATAATATGCGTACCTTATGATCTTGTAGAGAAGAATGTAGTTGATAGCATGTTGAGTGTACAAGTGAAGCATAAAGTGATGGCAATATGAGGCATGGAGACTAAGAAAGGGAAGTAGACCCTAAAGGTGAAGTGTTTATGTAACAGTGTGTTGTTGGAACATGCATTTTTTGATGTGAGATGTTTCATGTTACATATTAAGGACAACCCTACAAAATAAGAGAGAGAAAGTAATCAAAGTTTTGTGTATGAAAAATCATAGTAATATGTGTATAAGTAAAGAGTGTAAAATTTTCTAAGAGGAAAATGTGCACCTGATATGTAAGAGAGTATGAGATAGAAAATTTTCATGTTTTCTTGGACTGCTGGATTTGTTGCCAAATGGTGAGGTTTTTGGGTGATCTCACGCTGAGAGTGAGTTTTTTGGGAGATCTCATGCCAGGAGTGATTTTTTTTGGAAATATCACACGAAAATGAGAGTGTTGGGGAGAGAGGTCCAATTTTTCTCTCCTTCCACTACGCTTCCTGAATAAGCAACATTATAAACGGTACATCCCTGATTTGTTCCTTTTGTTCTGATTGTAGCTGAAATGTAATTGATAGACTATATTTTGTAACTAGAGGTAATTGCCTGCTACTGGAGAATTGATCTGAAAACTACTGTAAATTGTGTTAAATTGAGAAAATGATTATTTTTTACCCCAAAACACAAGCTCCCAAGGGGGATACAAGCACTCACTGTTATTTTCTAGGTCTGGGTGCTAATGTTTGCTCTTTGTTTTGGATCCAAGTCTATTTATGGGTTGATCTGTAACTATATGATTGTGTTAATTTTTTATTGTGATGTGTTTTATTGTAGCTCTGACATGTTGTAGGGGTCATTTTTTCACCCAATAGATGCCCTCCTCATTTGGGGTGCATGCAAATATTGTAGGAGAATGTAGTCCAAAGGAGAGGACATGATACTGATATGCATATCTAAAGTGGATACCTGCAAGGGGTAGGGGATGTGCATGGTAGAAACCAAGGCACATGCAAATAAAGTAGGCTTGTAAAAAGAGTTAGTAAAAATGAGCTAACATGCAAGAGAAGACAATGTAATAAGTAACTAGAAAGACAATATGAACCTTCAAAAGTGGGTGTCAAAGATGAGACATCACTCACAATGTCATCAGACAATCAGGGTTGAAGCGGTCATAAGAAAACAATAAACACTCAAGACATAAGGCATAGCCCGCAAACAATATCAAACAATAACAAGCAAAAAGTGACAAATAACCATGGTTTTATCAATCCTACAAGGAACATTCTACATGTGAGGCACTTGTTAGCATGTTAGAAAGATAAGTAGTATGTCAAAGTATGTATATATCAAAAAAAATTAAGTTGCAAAAGTAAGAAGTAATGAATAATGTAACAATATAACCTGTAGTATGTGGATTGTGAGAGTAGCAAAGGTAGATGCCCCCAGGAGCCTCAATGGGACTGGTAAAGAACCATGTCAAGCATCATGCATTGTGTATGAATCTATGATAGGTCTTCCATTCACCTCAAGATACCAAGTGAATGCACATGTTTATATAGAAGAAGATAATGACATACTAAGAATCTGGCTAGCATAGTAAGTAAAGTGCAACATGTTAGTATAGGCTAACAAGAGTAAATGCAACCAAGATATGAAAATGTTATGCGAGTGTGATCGTGTGATATGCAAGGTACAAATATGGTAGGAGAAGTGTTTCCCTCCCAATGGATGTGTATGAGATGAGGTTCATTTCAAAATGCCCCATCAATAGTCAAGAGTGAACCATAGAACAAGAGTGTGTCATCAATAAATTAAGGTGTTGTATGTGATTGAGAGTAGATGTTAGGAAATATATATTGTGAAACACAGAGTGTGAAGTGTAGATGAAGTGAGGTTCATTGATGAAGTATTCCCTCAATAGTCAAGTCTGAACCATAGCACTAGAGTTTGTCATCAGGTAATGATGGTACAATATGTTTACCAAAAAGTGTAGGGCTATGTAGAAAGATTAGTTATAAAGTGTAGAGAACAAAGTGATTGTCAATAGTCAAGTCTGAACCGTAGCACTAGAGTGTGTCATCAGGTAATGATGGTACAATATGTGTACCAAAAAGTGTAGGGATACGTAGAAAGATTAGTTATAAAGTGTAGAGAACAAAGTGTACTAGAGACAATTGATAGTGATGGAAGAGGGGGGAAGTGCAATTGCCCCCAAGTGTGTGTAGGATGAAAAAGTGAAGTAAGCTCATGAAGGAGGTCATCAATGTCAGAGTCATAACCGATAGGATTGGGTTGAAAACCTAGTATGCGATAGTGTGAGGTTGACCATATAAAGAGCCTCTGTGGCATAAATTATTCATACCCATAACATATTCATCAGTAAAGGGGGATTACGAATAGTCATGTGTGTACCAATGAGTTAGATTTTACGTATAGAGACGTGACTAAAGGGCATATGAAATGTGATATCAGTATGATTGGGATCGAGAGTTCCCCCAATATAATTGAGCCAAGATTTTTTGAGTGTGAGGGGATAGGAATGGGGTGATCTTACAAGGAATATGGCCAAGTAGAAGACACATAGTCCATAAAAAATAGTAATGAGTACATATCCATGGTACAAGTGGGCCGAGTGAGATGAAGGGAGCAGATCATCGAATGTGAATCCTAAGAGGGATAAACCTTCATGTGTGCAAATAGTGTCAGGGAAAACAAGATCAAATGGGATATGAGGCCAATAAGATTCATACATAAATAAGGTATGCGTCAATGGATTGAGTGGCAAGGTGGATGTGACCAGAGGATAAGGCATGAGATATAGTGCATGTATAACAACCTAGAAAGGGATCATAGTTGTAGTAGAAGGAGGAGATCGTTTGAATTGATATTCAGTTGGGCCAGTAGCAAAAAAGGTTTCATGGAAGTAGGATTCATCCATCTCAAGAGGGGTAAAGTTAAGATTGTGTAAATTATCATCAGTGAGCTCTACAACATCAACTTCATTATTAAAAATCATCAATGTTGGCATTATCTTGTCAGATAACATTATCAAGGATATTATGAGGAGTGGAGCTAGATGTTGGTGGGGAGATGTGGTGGTAGGTGGGGTAGTGGTAGTGATGAAGGGAGAGGTGGTGGGTGATATAAGATTAGTGGTATGTGTAGAGATGGAAGGGAGACATGTGGAGGTAACAAAGGTAGTGGGAGAACTAGATTGACTGACATTGTATGTACTAATATTATGGTATGGAATAGGATGTAGTGGAGGCATGGGCATGGAAATGACTATACATATGTGATAGAACTTGAATGGGTCAGGGTCAACAAAAATAGTATTCTCATATCCATCATGTAAAAATTTAACACACCAATAACCCGTAGAAGTAACGACATGCATGACATGAATCTATGGTTTACTAAGTAAGCAAATTTAACTTAAATGATGTTTCAATGGCATATAACAAAGTAGGAAGGGTTTTAGGTCCAAATTTTAAAGGTAAGGTGATGGTTTCAATGTATGTGCAAGGAGTGGAATCATATGCGTGAACAAGAGTAGAGGATTTAGCAATTAAACTATCAAGAACTTGTAATTGTGTGATTAGTGAGAGAGAACATAAATTTATAGTGGAACTATTGTCAATGAGTACGCACTTGATATAAATGGAACTGATAGTAGCAGTAATAAGAAAAGGCACATGAATATCACCAACAATAGTAGGTGGGATATCCTCATCACTGAAGGATATGGCATGCGGTATATTTTTGAGAGATTAAATAAGATGGGAAAAGGAAAAAGGGAAATTATTACTTTCAATATGTATGGAGTATAGGGCAACCTCTAAGGTATGACGAAAATCTGGTGCACTGCATAAAATATCATAAGGATATATTTTGGCCATTGTATTCTTGAGTTTTTCAATGATGTCATATCCTTTGGAAATAGTGGTAGGAATTGTAGAGGTAATAGGTGGTGGGATAGATATAGGTGGAGTTGTAGATGGCCGGTTGTGGCGAATGGTGACCACATTAATGGTTGGATCAAATATTGGAGTAGTGAAACGGGGAGAATGTTGGGTAAGGACTTACATAAAATTAGTAGTGGTAGCAGCCGTGCCAAAAACCTAGGTTGGTACATAGGATAGATAAGAAGATTGGTCCATAAATTCAGAAGAAGGGGATATAATCTAGTGCATGTTTAAAAAGTTAGGATTCACCAAATGATTTAATATAAATTGAATTAAGTCTAGTTTCTAAGTAACTACTATAGTATATGATGTACAAATGATAAAATACAATAAATGGAAAAGCAACAAGTAAGCGGTAATATGAAATCCCTAGGAAAATAAGAGAGATAGATGACTTAGCTAGTTTATGAGTGATCACGAAGTGTTCTAAACTGAGGAACTACTGAAATAAAATGAGAATAGTGTTGTTAGGTATCACTGAAGGTTTTGGACTTCAAAATTGTATAGGACATTAATGCCCACATGAGAATGGGAGCACTCGAGTGATAGTGACTGGATCTAGGCACTAGTTTCCACCCGGATGCTTAAGTTCTGATCCTTTTTGTATAGGAGGATCTTCATTGTTGATCTCTATTTGTTGCGTTGGATTTGTCCCAGTGTCATTGTTCGCACTTGTAACCTACAAATAAATATACCTAATTGTACATTACCACAAACCACATCAAATCTAAAAATAAAGATGCAAAATTTGGAGTCGAATTGACCTCAGTAGTCACCTGAAGAGTGAACTTAGTACCGAGTGTTGCACTACATTTCATACTCCATGTAGTTTTGTGTGAATGTGTGTGTAATGATGCACTAGGATTCCCTTGTGCAAGTTACACAATGATAGCGTGTTAGTTTTAGAATATAACAAATGTATAGAATGTGTGATATGGAATAAAATAGATTTCCCTACCTATGATGTGTATGTAGAGTACTGCAACCATTGTCCATTAAGTGAATGTGATAGATAGATGCTTTATAATACTCTTGTGTATTTGGATGAAATATTAGGTGACAATAGCTAATGTTAGTGCTTGGCCCTTTATTTGAGGTCTATAACTATGTATATATATGATTCCCTTGTTTTAATTTTGTAATCGACAAATGGAAGACCGACCCAAAGTATTAAAATATGCCCTAAAAGTAAAAGAGACCCAAAAGAGTGAAAAAAGGGTAAAGAGGGTCACGAGCACCCATGAGGGATAGGAACCCCTAGGCGCTAGTGTCCGAGGCCATCAAAGATAAATAAGTTAAGTTACAGTAGGGTTGTAACAAGTGTAAGACTAAAAGAAGGCAAGAGATAAAACAAAGAGGTCAAAGACATTGTCAACTACTAGTTTTCTTTCTTAGGAGTCATGTATATATTAGTATGCTCTAGGACCTAGAAATGTACCCAAGTGCATATATTTTTTGTCTACACTAGGCCATCTTTGGTTACATATTATGCATGTGCTTCTTTCTACCACTATCATAACACACAATGTCCTTACTACACCTTCTTCCGTGGATACTGCTATAGTATATTCCACACCTCATATCACTACTCTTGATGATATTCCTCTCATATGTGATGCTAATGAAATTAACTACATTTCCCATCCATCTCCTCTTAGGGTGCACCCTAGTACTACTAATTTACACGATCAATTCTCTATTGGTACCCATGATACTCCTCCCATTATGTCTCACTCATAATACACTTTTATCGATCATATGCTTAGTGTTTCTATTGTTACATCTCTCTCTACACCTTCCTCATCACAAGTTGTAACAAATTGTTACACCAAAACCTCGACGTGTTAGTGAAATCTGCACATGAGGATCATGACATCCCACCACACTTATGTTACCTAGACCCTAGTCTAGATTTGCACCCGTATAGAGGGACCACACCCTACCCTATATGAGCCTTGGCCAAACACTGCAATTCCAGTGTAGCCACCCATACCAAGACTCGAACCTGGGTGGTCACTCTAATACCAAATGTAACAAATTGTTACACCAAAATCTTGGGGCATTAGTGAAATCTACACATGAGGATCATAACACAAGTTAAATCATTTTATGTTGGTTTAACAATGATTCCTAATCCTTGCACTTTCTAAGATTCTTTTCATAATTCATTTACTATGGTTTCACATTATCTTGTTACTATGGGAGAAATCAATTCTCCTCTTGCTTCCTTTCTATTTATGGTCATATGGGCTAATTCATACTACTTTATTTCTTATGATCTCCTGAAATTACACCTATTGCTTCTAATGAGCCTTGTTTCGCTATCTCCATTGTTTGACATTCATACTAATGAACCTCCTAGAATTACATATGTTACACATATGTTGATTCACATATTGATCCTTATGTTTGCACTTACTTTTTCCACTATTTCCAACACGTACAATTTTATACCTATTCTATTCTCTCATAATGGGCACATTCTTATTGCTTCTACACTTCCTATTCATTCAGTTGGGATCTTGGACTCTATAGGGTTTTCCCCTCACCATGTCGAAATTATTCTTTGGTAGCTCTTGTGTTTACCAATGTTCTACCAATTCTAGTTTCAACACATGCATGGCATGATCCTACTTCACATGTTATGATACATGCACTTTCACGTGACATATGTTCATCTTCTTTAGTATATCATGGGACCTTTCCTACTACTCTCATTACATATATTGTATTGGCATCCACATTTGGGGGCATCCTAATTCCCCCACAGTACCCAATGACACACTCTAGTGCTATAGTTCACACTTGACTATTGAGGGTACACTTCATCAAAGAACCTCAAATCACATAATTTTCATGCTCAGTGCTTCACTATACATTTTTCCTAGCATGAAATCCTTATCTCTCTCTCTCTTATGTTTTTTGCTTCATACCTATCTTTCCAATCATCACATCATCCACACTTCACGCTTTGTGCTTCACACTACATCTTTCCTAGCATCTAATCTCAATCACATACAATGCCTTCATTACTTGATAATGCACTCTAGTGTTATAGTTCACACTTGATTGTTGAGGGCACACTCCATCAAAGAACCTCACATCACATACTTTTCATGCTCAATGCTTTGTGATACATCTTTCCTAGCATTCAATCCCTCTCCTTCTCTCATACACACACTTTATGCTTCATACCTATATTTCCAAGCATCACATCATCCAAACTTCACATTATGTGCTTCATGATACATCTTTCCTAGCATCTACTCTCAATCACATACAACACCTTCTTTAGTTGATGACGCACTCTAGTTCCACGGTTCATACTTGACTTCTGAGGGGGTATTCCTAAATGAACCTCATCTCACGTACATATGATAGGGTAAAATGTATCTCTCCTTGTCTTCAAATCTTACACATCACAACACACCATTACACTCACACAACATTGCATATCTTGGATGCATTTACTCTTACTAGGCTCTACTATTCACATGTTACACTTTGTTTCCTATGTTAGCTAGATACTTAGTATGTCATCATCTTTTTCTATATACACATGCACATTCACTTGGTAGCTTGAGGTGAATGCAACAATTTTACAATTTTTTAAACGATGCATGATGATTGACACTACTTTTTACCAGTCTCCTGGGGGCATCTACCTTTGTTACTCTCACACTCTACACATCATAGGTTCTATTGTTACATCATTTACTTATTCTTGTTACATCACTTAATTTTCACTGATATATACATGTTTTGACATATTACTTATCTTTCTAACATGATAATGGGTGCTTCATGTGTAGCATTTTCTTTATAGGATCTATACAACCATGGTTATATGTCACTCTTTACTTGTTATTGTTTGCAAGATATGCCCTATGTCTTGCTTGATCATTGTTTCTTTATGGTTGCTTCATCCCTAATTGTCTTGTGACATTGTGAGCGATGTCCCATGTATGAAACTCACTTTTTTGGTCTATACTATCTTCGTAGTTGCTTGCTACATTTTCATCTATTGCATGTTAGCTATTTTTACAACTAATGCTTGTTTACTAGTCCATCTTGTTTACATGTGTATTGGTTTCTACCATGCACATCCCTTACCCCCTGCATGTATCCAATACATGATATGCATATCAGCTTTAGGTCCTCTCCTTTGGGCCACATTCTCCTATGGTCCTCACATGTACGCCAAATGAGGGGGCATCTATTAGGTGAATAAATCACCCTTACAACAGCTCAAAGCTCCAGAAAATCACATCACAATACAAAATTGACACAGGAACATAGTTACAAATTGATCCAGAATTAGACTTGGACCTAAGACACAGAGAGGACACAAGTGCCTAGTCCTAGATAGTATTGGTGGGTTCTTGTGGCCCTGGGTGCTTTTTTCTTGGGGGGAAAATAATCAATGTCTTAGTTCTTCACAATTTCCAATAGTTTACAATACAATTCTCTAGTACCAGGCACTTGCCTCTAGTTACATAATGCATTCAATCAATTACAATCAGTTACAACATGAACAATAGGTTACAAATCAGGGATGTACCATCTACAGTGGTTCTTATTAGGAATCATCATGGAAGGAGAGAAAACCAAACCTCTCTCCCCAATACTCTTCTCTTGGCGTGAGATTGCCTAAAAAACTCATTCTTGGTGTGAGATCACCCAAAAACCTCACCCTTCAGAAAAAAGATACTCAAATACAACATCATCTCTAAAGAAAACATGATAACTCTCTATCCTTTAATCTCTTATACAACAGGTTCACACTTTCCTTTTACTTTTACACACTTTTACTTACTTATTAACATATTACTCTAGATTTTCATATACAAGACTTTGACTACTCTTTTGTTCTTATTTTGTAGGTGCATCCTCATACGTAACAAGAAGAAGCTCACATAAATAAGCCCAAACTCACAAAAACAGGTACAAGCTATGTATATGCTTCACCCCTATGGTCTACCTCCCATCCTAGTTTCCACACTTCACATTACAATCACTTCATGCTTCACTTGTCGACTTGGCACACCATTGGCTACACTCTTCTCTACAGGGTTACAAGTTACACATCTTCTATCTACTTTATGCTATTGATTATTCACTCAAAAACATAAAGTGGGGGTAAATGTAGACACGAAATGTATGCACTTCGGTAAATTTCTAGGTAATAAGGCATACTAATGTATACATGATTCCTAAGCAAGAAAACTAGTGGTTGACAACTTCTTTTGGGCCTTTTGCTTTGTCTTTTGCACTTTTATTGGCCTCACATACCTTATAGCTCTATCAGAACTTGATTGATTTATCTTTTATGGCCTCATACACTAGCGCCTAGTTAGGATAGAAGGGCCTAGGCACTCCTATCCCTCCTAGGCGCTTTTGACCCTCTCTGTCATTTTCTTACCCTTTTCAGTCTCTTTTATTTTTTGGGCACATTTTAGTACTTTGGGTTGACCTTTTAATTGTCAATTATGAAATTTAAACAAGGTAGCCACACACACACACACACACACATACATAATTAGTTATTACTCTCGAATAAGGGGCCAAGCACTAAGCATTATCTATTATCACCTAAGCTCACGTCAAAGGCACGAGAGCATTTCAAAGGCATACATCTAACACATCCATACAAGCGAAAATGGTTACATCACTCTGCATACACAACATAGGATGGGAAGTTCATTTTATTTTATCTCACACATTTGCATACTTGGAGAAATCTGCAACTATTCCATTATCATCATGTAATTTACATAAGGGAAATCTAGGCCATCCTTATACACACATACACACAAAACTACATGAAGTATAAGACGTAGTGCAATGCTCGGTCGTAAGATCACTCTTTAGGTGACCATTGAGGTGAGTCTGACTCCTCATTCTACATCTTATGTATTAGGTGTTAAGTGATTTGTGGGTATGTGTAGTTGACTATCTGTTTTGAAGGTTACAGGCACGACCAACAACATTGGAGCAAAATCAAAGCAACAAAAGAGGACCAATAGTGAAGCTCTTCTAGTCCAAAAAAGATAAGAACCTGAGCATCTAAATGGACACTAGCACCTAGACTAATCACTATCACTTAGGCACTCCTATCCTTCTGTGGGTGCTTCTTTCATACACATCTCTGAGTTCCAGAACCTCCACCAAGTCTTGATGACACTCTTCCCAATCTATCCCAGTAGTTCCTAAGCCCATATCACTTCTAGATCACTTATAAATCAGGTAAGTCACCCTCTCTCTCTATTGTTTAGGGTTTTATATTATATATGCTTATTGTTTGCGTTTTACTGTATATTATCACTTGTATATCATTAGTTACAATAGGATTTAATCTAATTTAAATTAATGCAAGGAGTCTTGTAAGGAAAATGTTACACATGAAGCACCCATTAGCATGTTAGGAAATATAAATAGTATGCCACAATGTAATATCTAAAAATAAGAATGAAAATGTGAAATATTGTAAAGTGATTTAACAAATATTATAATAAGTAAAAAACCCTAGATATTTCAGAATCACATATGATAAATAAGTAATAAAGTAAAGACTTGACCTAAGCAATAAACTAGATAAAAATTAAACCCTAGGTGCAAGAGAGGGAATATAAGACTTAGTTGATTTCGCAATTGCTCCCAAGGTATGCCAGACTAGAAAACTAATAAACATGAGGAAAAAATGTCACATCTATGCCTGATAAATTGTGTAATTGTCGGATCTGCCTAGACTAGGGTGCCTAGACTAGGTCATGGGTGCATGGGTGATGGAGACTGCTTTTGGGAACCCATGACTGTGAAAGACCTCAGAAACTGATTTTTATTATGTTGCTAACCTTCAATGTTTGTCACATGTATGTTACACTATGTCCATAGAATTCTCTTGTAACATGTAAATGATCTCCTCTAAAACCCCAAAACACACCAAATCCTAAAAATAAAAGGATGCAAATGGTGAGTCAGAGTGACCCCAGCTATCGCCTGATAGAGTGAACTTATGACTGATAATTGACTACATTTCAGATTCCATGTAGTTCACGTGTGTGTGTGTGTGTGCAAGAATTGTGCCCTATGTGGCTCTTGTGCAAGATGTACTTGATAACAAGTAATAGCTAGATGTAGCAAACTAAATAGATGTGTGGATGGTAAAATGATCTTCCCCTCCTATGCGTGTATGTAGAAAATGTAGTCCCTTATCCCTTAAATGAAGTTAGATGGATGTTTTGATGCTCTTGAAATGCCTTTGGATGTAACCTTAGATGATAGTAATATATGCTTAGAGCTTGGTCCTTTATTATGGTCACATAGCTTTATATTTAGATGATTCCCTTAGTTAAATATCACAATTAACAACTAGAAGGCTAACCTAGAAGAAAACAAGATGCCCAAAAGGAGAGAGTAAAGTAAAGAGAGGTTGGGGGAGCCTGGGTGTAGGCGTTCTGTCTAGGCACTAGTGTCCAGAGTTGTAAAAGCTAAAGTAATAAAGTATTGACTGTGCTGTAGGGTGTAAGAGGCCAGAAAGAAGACATAAATCACAGAAAAAAAGCCAAAGATAGTTGTCAATTGCTAGTTTTATCACTTATGAATCATATGAATAGTAGTATGTGACTAGGACCTTGAAATGTATCCAAAGTGTGTGATTTAGTGTCTACATTTATCCTCTCTTTATGTTGTTGAGTGAATACTCGATAACATAAAGTAGATAACAGATGTGTGCCTAATAACCATGTAGATCAATGGGGAAAGCATGCCGAAGAGACAAAAAAAAATGTGGAATGATAAAAAATGAAGCGTGGAAACTAAGCTAGGCAAGAGGAAGTGAACGTAGGGGTGAGAAGCATAATGTGCGTACCATGTTGTACCTATTTTTTGTCGTCATGATTTTTTTGTGCTTGAGACTACTACTTCTTATAAGGACGTACTGTCGACACTAACATTTTCCTCCGTAATTTCTATTTCATTAATGTATGTATTAGGAATAGGATGTTGTTAAGTGTAATTAGTAGTAGCGTCTGATAGAAGATAATGGTGCTGCCAGTAAAACACCGCCAATAATGTATAGTACGGTAATAGTCAAAAGTACAATAGGAATGTTGTGGTAAAAAATAAATATTTGTCGTAAGTGGTCTGGTAATGTTAAAATGTCAAAGTTGGGGTAAGTGGAGAAGTAGGGTCTACATGATTAGGAATTAGAAATATTATATTGGTAATAAGGACAAGGAGTGAGGTCATAAATATTTTGTGTATTTTATTTGTAAAAAGTCTAAAAATGTGGAACCCATGTGAAATGATAAGGTTTATCTTATCTTAAAAGATAAGCTTACATGTACAGATAAGAGTTAAGGTATGGAATATGATTCGTCAGAGTGGATTTCTTATCCTATCTTAGAGATAAGATGGATAAGCCTGAAAGTTCTATAAATAAAGAGGCCACCCCCCTCATTTAGCATAGAAAGAAGTAGTGAGAAATATTGTATGAGTAAGTGTGTAAAGGAAGCCATCATTTTGAAGGTGTGTTAAAGAAGTCATTAAGAGGTGTAATTGTGAATTTTCTCCCATAGTTATTGTTGGAAGGCAAGTGAAGTCAGTAACACTTGAAGTACCTCATGGGTGAGATTGTAACAATTTCATGTTGATATTGTAATTTACACTTATATTTTAGATTTGTCACCATTCCTTCTTATCATAGTCTATCGTATTCTTGTGTTATGTTTGTTGTTGTGTTTCCAGATTCCATCCACCAAACTAAAAGTTGTCCATTACTAAATAATCATAGCACGAGGAGTTTCCGGTAAAGAATTATCATAGTGCCAGATTAGTGATGACATTTTGGTTCCGTTTCCGGGACCATTCCTCGTTGGTGGATTTTCTGGAGAGATATTCCCACTTAGTCAAAAATCATTTGGAGGGTAACCTTATTTTTACTGTGCATAGTAGTTACCATGGTAAAGTCACTTTTTGCCGTGAATAGTATTTACCGCAGTAAAGTCACTTTTTACCGTCAATAGTATTTACAGCAATAACTTCACTTTTTATTGTGAATAGTGTTTACCGCAGTAAGTCAATTTTTACCATAGTTTACCGTGGTCATTTCTATTATCTATTATAGTGATTCCAATTATTTGTGCACATAATTCTTGTTGATTGTACTTGTGGGTTGATATTTCACTGTGGTTACTTTTAGAAATGGGGAAGATTCCTATTTTTTAAACCCAATATAATAAAGATGCTTCCTCTTTCATTCAAGAGTTTAAACAATCTTGTATTTGTAATTGCCTTATAAGAAGGGAACAATGGACTGAATTTTTTCCTACCTTTTTGGATGGTTCAGCCCTTAGGTGGTTTGAAACACTAGGTGATAATGTGAAAAACTCATGGGATTTATTAACTGAAAGTTTTCTTGAAGAATTTGGTGAACAACAGAAATATGCAGATCTCATGATCGATATCACAAAGCTATCCCAAGGAGAGAAGGAGAAGATAAGGGATTATCATGCTCGTGTTCTAGAGCTAAGGAGGAAGCTTGATGCCTAGATCCGGAAGGAAGGATTAGCGGATGGGTTGATGAATGGCATGGATAATCTCCTCTGTAAGCACTTCATTCTTGTGATGAAGCCAGAGATCAAACAATGAGTGAAGTATCAATGCTCAGCTACCACTGAACAAGCAAAGGAGATTGCAAGAAGGCAAGAAGAAAGCATGGAAGAGGAGCCCAAGGAAATTGTTGCTAAAGTAGAGCCTACACCAGCACCTTTGGTCCAAAATTCACAACCACTCTTGGTGAGCACAAATATTTCTCCTAGTACATCTATTGAGTATGAAGATCTGCTCAAGAAGATGGGTCAGTTAACTATTAATCTTCTTCAAGGAAAACAATTAGTTCTCAGGGAGGAGATAGAGGTCCAAAAATAAATATTTCTGAAGTTGTATGTTATGGTTGTTATAAAAAGGGTCATTATAAGTATAATTGTCCAGATAGAGCTTCTACATCTAGTACAAGAGATAATGATAAAGGAAAAGCACCTGTGAATTCTTTTGATGTAGTAGATAAGAGCATAAATAATGAAGTAGATGTGTTTGTAACAAAAAGAAAGAAAGAAAAAGATAATCAAGATGGAAATGATCCTAAGAAGATGAAAGGAGAAACTAGTAAGAAACATAGGAGAAGAAAGTTGGGTGTGCAGGATTTTCTGATTTCATAGGGACAAGGACCATACTCCATCTTAGAAGATTTGTCCAAAAGGCCTCCAAATATTACATATGGCCAACTCTTGGCTATGTCTTCTGAGAATAGGTGGGAGCTGTGAAGTGGACTCAATACTCGATGAAGGAAGGAGGTTGAGGTCCCTATTTTAGAGGTAGAGGTAGATCCCTATGCTCCACAAGCTGAGATATTATGTAATGGTATTTCAATTCATGATGTCTTAGTTGATGGAGGTGCTGCAGTTAATGTAATGACCGAGTCTGTAATGAATATGTTGGGTTTAAAAATTGATCGCCCCTCAACACTTATGTTAAGGTCATTAAATAAGAGAAAAACTAAACCAGAAGGTGTAGTTTCAAATGTGGCAATATCTGTTATGGGTGTTGTATGTATGGTAGACTTTCAGGTGATTAAAAATGGTACTTTTGCGTACCCAATGTTGTTGGGAAGGCCATGGTTAAGGAGAGTTCATGCAAGAAACTACTGGAATGAAGGATTCATGACACTTGGACGTGGTAGAGAGAGGGTGAAGATAAACTTGATCCCTCGGCATCATAAGGTAGAACCTTTGGATTCAAGTGATGAAAATGATGATTGGACATCCTCTGATTACTCTAGTACCAGTGAAGTGGACACAGAAGATGAAAAAAGTGAGGTTGATGTTTCAGTCATGGATATCCTTCTAGTCACACCGACTCATAACCCCATAAAATTATCTGAAGAAGAAATTGATGATCATCTCCAACAAATAAAGATTGGTGATGCTGTAATGGAGAGTGAGAAGGAATCCTACCTCTAGCTCTTTCGAAGGTACATACACATATTCACTTTTGATTACAAGGAACTCCGTCAAGTAAGTTGGGTAGAACATTCTATTGAGCTGGTAGATGGTGCTAAGCCCATAAAGTAAATGTTGTATAGAATGAATCCTAATTTTTCCAAGATTGTAAAAGAAGAAATAGATAAGTTGCTTGATGCAGGATTCATAATTGTTGTAAAGAATTCAGAATGGGTTTCTCCTATTGTGATCTCAATAAAAAAGAATGGGAAGCTACGCATTTGTGTTGATTATAGGAAGCTCAATAAGGCACAAAGAAGGATCATTACCCTCTTCCATTCTCAGATCAGATTTTAGACGAAGTAGTTGGCCAGGAGTGCTATAGTTTTGCTGATGGATATAGTGGATACAACCAAGTTCATATAACAGAGAAAGATTAGCTGAAGACCATGTTCACCACTCCTTGGCGAACGTTTGCTTATAGAGTTATGCCTTTTCGGTTGTGTAATGCTCTGGCAACGTTTCAGCGCTTGATGAATAGGGTGTTTAAACCCTACATTGGGAACTTCATCAGAGTATTTCTGGATGATTTTTTCATCTATGGGAGCAAGATGGACCACCTACACCAGATGGAGACAACATTTCAAAGGTTAGATGAAGCACAAGCCTCACTAAACCCTACAAAGTGTGTCTTTGGATGTTCTAAAGGTGTTTTGTTAGGACGTGTTGTATCCAGAGATGGTATTGGTACTGATCCTGATAAAGTTTCAAAAATCAAAGAGTTACCATTTCCTATGAATAGAAGTAAGTTGAGATCATTTTTAGGCCATGTGGGTTGTTATAGAAGGTTCATCAAGAATTTCTCAAAGATTGCATAGCCACTAACCCAGTTCTTGAAGAAGAATGTTACTTATGAACCAGGAAATAAGGCACATGAAGCTTTTGAACAACTGAAGGAAGCCCTGGTGTCTTCACCTGTTCTAAAGAATCTAGATTGGAGCAAGCCATTCATTGTGTACACTGATACCTTAGATGCAGCACTAGGAAGTACTCTGAGCCAAAAGGATGAAAATGGGAATGACCATCCAGTTTACTTTGGGAGCAGACAAATGAGTAGTGTTGAGGTAAATTATACTATAACTGAAAAAGAGGCTCTAGCTATCATTTTTGCTGTAAAGAAGTTTAGGAATTACTTGCTAGGGAAAAAATTTATAGTTGTAATAGATCATCAGGCTTTAAAATATATTGTAAATAATCCTAACCCATCAGGGAGGATAGCAAGATGGATAATTTTTCTACAAGAATTTGAATTTGATATTATAGATAGGCCAGGAAAGAAGCATGTCAATGCAGATGCACTCTCTCGAGCCTATGATGGTTTAGGTTCATCTTGTGATGATGATTATTTCCCAGATGCAGCATTGTTATCCCTTGACACAATCCCTAGTGAATACATAGATATTTGGAATTATCTGAATGAATTCAAGTTTCCTGATGGTGCCAATGCAAAGACTAAGAGGAAGATTACTCAAGCCAGTCGTCCATATTCTATTCTGCATGGAGTATTATTTCGAATAGGACCTGATGGACAGTACAAGAGGGCAGTTGGACGTGATCAAGGGAAGGAACTGATAGAATAATTCTACAATGGTACATGTGGAGGACACTTCTCTGGACAACTTACAGCAAGAAGGATCTTGGATGCAGGTTATCACTGGCCCACTCTTTTTAGAGATTGTTATAATTATTGTAAGACATGTGATATTTGTCAAACACATGGTAACCGTAAGACTTCATCAGCTCCATTATTCCCTATTCTTCCACTTGGTCCCTTTGAAAAGTGGGGAATAGACATTGTAGGTCCACTTCCAACTACCCCACGCCAAAATAAGTATATTGTAGTTGCCACAGATTATTTAACCAAGTGGGTTGAAGCTAGGCCATTGAAAACAGCTTCCATGGATGAAGTGGCAAGGTTCATATATGAACGCATTGTCGCCAGATTTGGTTGTCCATTAAAAATTATAACAGATCAAGGAAGCCACTTCATTAATGAGGTGGTAGAAGCCCTAGTCAATAAGTTTTCTATTAAGCATAGGAAGGCAACAACATACAAGCCAAGCACAAATGGACAGGTGGAACGAACAAATTTTGTGTTGTGTCAAATTCTAGCAAAAGATGCAGCCTTGCAGGTACATAAGTGGGATAAAAGGATTCATGCAGCATTGTGGGCATATAGGGCAACATCAAAGTCAGTAACAGGATACTCCCCATTTCAATTGGCTTATGGCATTGATCCAGTTCTTCCTATTGAGTTTGATATTGCCACTGTGAGAGTTATGAAAAATGAAAGGATGGATGAAAGTGATTCAGTAAAAGAAAGGTTGGTACATCTTCATTTGCTAGAGGAAATGAGGGAAATAGCGAAGGATACAAGCTATACGAAGAAAATGAAGCAGAAGGAATATTTTGATCAAAAGATCCGTTGGTCTCCATTTCATGTGAATGACTTGGTTCTAGTATATGATTCCAGATACAAAAAAAGAAGACAAAGAAAATTTCTTCCAAAATGGATGGGGCCCTACAAAATAGTAGCTGTGCATGAAAATGGTACGTACCAACTGGAGGAATTGGATGGCACTCCCATTACAAAATGGGTCAACCACGACAAGTTGAAGATTTTCCAAGCACCAGAATAGTCTACTCTGAGGACGGAGTAGAAGCTAGGAAGGGGGAAGATGTCGACACTAAAATTTTCCTCCGTAATTTCTATTTCATTAATGTATGTATTAGGAATACGATGTTGTTAAGTGTAATTAGTAGTAGCGTCTGATATAAGATAACGGCGTTACCAGTACAATGCCGCCAATAATGTATAGTACGGTAATAGTTAAAAGTACAATAGGAATGTTGTGGTAAAAAGTAAATATTTGTCATAAATGGTCCGATAATGTTAAAATGTCAAAGTTGGGGTAAGTAGAGAAGTAGGGTCTACATGATTAGGAATTAGAAATATTATATTGGTAATAAGGACAATGAGTGAGGTCATAAATATTTTTTGTATTTTATTTGTAAAAAGTCTAAAAATGTGGAACCCATGTGAAATGATAAGGTTTATCTTATCTTAGAAGATAAGCTTATATGTACATATAAGAGTTAAGGTATGGAATATGATTCATCAGAGTGGATTTCTTATCTTATCTTAGAGATGAGATGGATAAGCTTGGAAGTTCTATAAATAAAGAGTCCACCCCCCTCATTTAGCATAGAAGGAAGTAGTGAGAAATATTGTATGAGTAAGTGTGTAAAGGAAGCCATCATTTTGAAGGTGTGTTAAAGAAGTCATTAAGAGGTGTAATTGTGAAGTTTCTCTCATAGTTATTGTTGGAAGGCAAGTGAAGTCAGTAACACTTGAAGTACCTCATGGGTGAGATTGTAACAATTTCATGTTGATATTGTAATTTACACTTATATTTTAGATTTGTCAACATTCCTTCTTATCATAGTCTATCGTATTCTTGTGTTATGTTTGTTGTTGTGTTTCCAGAATCCATCCACCAAACTAAAAGTTTTGCATTAGTAAATAATCATAGCATGAGGAGTTCCCGGTAAAGAATTATCATAGTGCCAGATTGGTGGTGATAGTACCTATAAAAAAGAGAAAAAGAGTAGTCAAAGTCATGTATATGAATAATTTATCCAAGTATGTAAAAATGTGAAAAGGAACATGTGTACCTGATCTATGACCAATAAAGAGGATAGAAAGGATCATGAAAATGTTGTAGAAGAATGATTTTTTGGGAAATCTCATGCTAAGAATGAGTTTTTTGGGTGATCTCGCACCAAGTGCAAGTTTTTTGGGTGATCTCATGCCACGGTAGAAGAGTGTTGGGGAGAAATATCTAGTGTTATTGTCCATCCCTCGCTACTTCCTGAAATTATACATAAATGTAGATGGTATTATCCTACTTTGTTCCAGTTCGATCAAGCTCGATCTAGTTTGATCCAAGTAGAAAAATGAAGGTGGAATGCATATTGATTGTTAGAGGATTGTGCCTGTGTTGTACAAACCGTTGTGTAAAATTTTGAAAATGCGTTGATTCGAGAAAATGATTGTAACTACCCCCTAGTCATAGGTTCTCAGGAAGGGTCAGGGGTGCCCAGGTGCTCATGTCTATATCTAGGTGTTGGCGTTTGTGCTAAACTGACGACCCAAGTCAAATTTTAGGCCATTTATGTAATTTGTAGACTGTGTTGTTCCTATATTGTGCAGGTCTAAACTATGATTGTGTACTACTGAATGGGGTGATTGTTTCACCCAATATATGCCCCCCTCATTTGCGGTGCATGCGACGTTATTCAGAGGATGCGACCCAAAGGAGAGGACCAAACGTTGATATGAAACTAATACCCTGCAAGGGGAAAGAATGTGTATGGTGGAAATCACATGCAATATTTTTGGCTAGAAACATGTGTTAGTGCAATCAAGACAAATATGCATATAGGAGACAATGTGTAATCTAGCAAGCAAGAAGACAATGTAGACCACGAAAAGTGGATTTCAAACATGGGACATCACTCACAATGTCGCAAGACAATTAGGGCCTAAGTGACCAAAAGCATATAATGTGCACATAAGACGAAGGGCATAGCCCGAAAATAATGGCATACAATGGAAAACAATGAAAAACAATAGCAAAAAGAATATCAGACAACCATGGTGGTAAATAGTTCCTATAAAGAAAATGTTGCACATGAAGCACCAGTTAGAATTTTAGAAAGATAAAAAGTATGTCAAGATGTGTATATATCGATAGAGTAGTGTGTTAGTAAGAATATTAAGTAGTATAAAACAGAAAAATAACACCTGTGATGTGTATGAAAGTAGGTGCCCCCAAGAGCCATTGTGGGACTGGTAAGAGGTACAGTGCCAAGTATATGTACTGCATGTAATGATCTGTAGAAAGTATGTATTCACAACTAGAGAACAAGTGAACGCGCATGTGTATATGATAAATATAGTGACATACAATTTATTTGTATAACATGAAGACAAAGTGTACATGTAACTAGTATAAATAATCAAGAGTATGTGCAACCAAGATATGCATTATGTTGTGAATGTGAATGGAATGGAATGCAAATTTAGCATGATAGGAGCATCATGCCCCCTAAGTGAATGTGGATGAGTATGAGAGGAGGTTCATTTATAAAAGACCCCTCGGTAGTCACGAATGAACCATAGAATATGAGTGCATCATCGGGAAATAGTTTGAAGATGTGTGCTAGAAAGATTAATCAATGAACTGTAGAGTGTAAAGAGTGTGAATGTGTTGAGGTTCATTTCAGATTTAGACCCTCATCATTCGAGTATGAACCATGGAACTAGAGTGTGTCATAGGGTAGTGTGATGTGCCAAAATTTCATGATAGAAAGGTGTGTTGTAAATGCGCATAGTGTGAAATGTGTCACGTGTATGATGTGAGGTTCATGAATGTAGTATGCCCTCAATAGTCAAGTGTGAACCTTAGCATGAGAGTACGTCATAGGGTAATGATGATACAAGTTGTGTGTATCAAGCTATGTAAGATGAATAAAAATGACTAGTTACGAAGCATGGAGCACAAGAGTGGAAATGTGAGACACCTAATAATGTTAGGGGGAGAGTAAGCATGATGCCCCCAAGTGTATAATCATGTAGAAGTTATCCAACAAAAGTGAAGGGAAAGGGTCCTCCACCCAATGCTTCTGGAGAGAAAGAAGTGTGACCATGATCTGATATTAGTGATGTATGAGACAAATGATGTATTAGTGAATGATACCTAAGAGCCTTGGAGGTGATGTATACCTATGTGAAAGAGACCATGAAGGTAATGTGCATCTATGTGAAGGAAACTATGGAAGTGATGTATACCTATGTGAAGGAGACCACAGAGGTGATGCATACCAATGTGAAGGATCCTTCTGATGATAGACTGAGTTTGATGAGAAGGACTAATGGACTGATGAGACTGAGGAGGTCATGTGCAAATGGGAGAGCTAGGAGCAAATTATGTCTTAGTTTTGAGAGTTCTAGGAGACCTAGATGCTCTATCAAGTGCAATGGTAACCTCAAGAGGAGCATGCGGCCGCGGTGTGTATGGCGGAACACCCTTGATGGTGATAAATTGCTTGTTTTGAATGAATTTGTTACATAAGTGGATCATGGAAATGATAGCTTGAGTGGAAATATCCAAGGAATACCTAAGAGAATGTCACAAAAATTGATTGAAGGTGCAACAAGGAATGACACAAGCATGATGAGAGGCCTAACTATAACTGGAAGCTTGACGAAACCATAAGAATTAGGAACTGGATATGAGATATGAGAGAGTGGATAGTTGATAGCGACAAGGAGTGCAATAGAGCACACACCATATGAATTGATGGATTGGCCATTGTATTATTGATGGCATGAGGTCCGATAGAAGCAAAAATATTTAATGTATCAAAAGAGAATGTGGCATGATAATTATGATCATAGAATGTAATAAATGGTGGAGATGCATCAACATTAGCAACCAGAAAATTCATAGCCCCCGATGAAGGAAGAGGCACTGCGTGATATGTATGATCAACTAAAAAATCAATAGCCTGTTTGTCATACTTAGGAAATGGATCGTTGAAATTTTAGAGATTTTTGTTGTAATTGATTGGCGTAGATGTCAAAGGTTCTAGAAGCTCGATTGTATTATTGTCGATGAGATCTTGAATAAGATGTCAAAGTTTGAAACACCGATATGTAGAATACCTAATGCATTGATGATAGTCACATCTGAAATTTTCATTATAATTGCATCCTTTAGATCGATATGGATCCAAATTAAGTGGAGGAGGAAGCGTAATAAGATTACTCTTAACAAGTTGTGCTAGTAAAATATGCAGAGCACAAGGAAATTTTGTGAATGTGTGCTTTGGAGGTTGCCATTGAATATTTTCAGGAGTAGAGACAATATTAACAATAGTTCTTACTTCAGTTGATTTAGTAGATGGCTTGAAAGTTGATTTGCTTTGAAACTAAGCCGAAGATGAAGCTTGATTGTGATATTTAAGCATGCTCATAGATAACATTTTACTTATGTGTAGCTTAAGATTATGTCATAGTTGGTCAAATGATGGAGATGTCTTGAAGATGACACTCTCTTATAGAGGTGGTAAGAGAATTTGGACAAATAGATATTGTAATTCAGAGTCCACAAGTACATTAAACATCTTAGGTAAATTATTCTTATATCGTAAAACATAGTCCGCTAGATTCTCATTAGATCTTTGCTTAGTTTGAGCAAGTTGAGCATATGATATCTTATAACCGATATTAAGTGGAGGAGGAAGCGTAATAAGATTTCTCTCAACAAGTTGTGGCAGTAGAATATGCGGAGCACAAGGAAATTTTTTGAATGTGTGCATTGGAGGTTGTCATTAAAGAGTTTTAGGATTAGAACAACGTTAACAACAACTTTTTCTTTAGCTGGCTTATTAGATGACTTGAAAGTTGATTTTCTTTGAAATCAAGCTGAAGATGAAGTATGGTCGTGATATTTAAGCTTTCCCATAGGTAACAGTTTTCTTTCATGTAGCTTAATAGTATGGCATAGCTAGTCAACTGATGGATATGTATCGAAGATGACACTCTCTTGTAGTGGCGATAAGAGACTTTTGAACAATAGATCCTTGCTTAATTTGAGCAAGTTGAGCATAAGATATCTTAAAATTTATATTTATTGAAAAATGTGTGAGAAAAGCATCTGCTAAATTTGTAAATGATGTTACCAAGTGGACAGGTAGATCGTAGAACCAACGAAGTGCATAATCTTAGAGGCTTCAAGGAAAGAGCTTTGCTACTAAAGTATGTTAATCCGCATAATCTAGACACACTACATGAAATTCTCGGAGATGCTCTTGAGGATCACCATGGCCATTAAAGGTGGGAAACTTAGGAGTGATGAAGTTTGGTAGAAGTGCACTAATGGAAATGGTGGGTGCGAAAGGAGTATGAATTAGTAATGTGGAATCAAGAGATAGAGATGCACGTGAAGTAACTTGCTACAATTGACGAATTTGAACTTGGAGATCTCAATAAAGAGATGTTAGGTCTTAAGTGCCAACAAAAGAGACTTGTCATGTGTGAGAAACAAGAGGCAGAGTGAAGTGGTTGGTGGGAATAAGAACATATATGGGAACAGTAGAAGTGGGTAGAAGAGCAGAAGTAGGGGTTGAGTGGCAATAGGCATACAATTAGGGATGGATGTAGGAACATTAAGCTTTGCAAGATTGGTGGCCTCCTCAGGAGCAACAAATAGAGCATATCTAGATCTTGGCGATGTTCAACAAGATGATCATTGATCTCTTGAAGGTGTGATTCAGTAAATGCATCATAAGATTGAGCCATAATAAAATACCTAGAAGCAATATTGGGTTTGAGCAATGGGTTCACCCAATGATTTAACAAATATTGGAATTTGTAAAAACCCTAGATATTTTAGAATCACATATGACCAATAAGTAATAAAGTACATCTTTGACCTAAGTAATAAGCTATCTAAAAATGAAACCCTAGGTGTAAAAGAGGGAATAGAAGACTTAGTTGATTTTGCAATTGATCTCGAGGTATGTCAGACTGGAAAACTGATAAACAAGAGGAGCAAACTATCATAGTTGTGCCTGATAAATTATATAATTTCTAGATCTTCCTGGAATGGGTCAGGTGTGCCTGGGCACTAAAGACTTCTTCTGAGCACCAGTGACTGCGAAATACCTTAGAAATTGATTTTTCTTGTGTTGCACCAATGTCACTAACCTTCGTTGTTTTTCACCTGTATGTCGCACTATGTCTGTAGAATTCACCTGCAACCTACAAAACAAATGATCTCCTGCAAAACCCCAAAATACATCAAATCCTAAAAAAATATGCAAATGGGGGGTCAGACTGACCCGGTGGTCACCTGATAGAGTGAACTTACAACTGAGCACTATACTACATTTTAGACTCCATGCAGTTCTCCTACATGTGTGCAATACTAGGTGGCTCTTGTGCAAGATGCACTTGATAATGAGCAATAACTAGATGTAACAATGTAAGTATATGGGTGGATGGAAAAATGAACTTCCTATCCTATGCATGTATGTAAAAAATGTAGTATCTTGTCCCTTGAATGAAGCTAGATTGATGCTTTGATGCTCTTAAAATGCCTTTGGATGTAACCTTAGGTGATAGTAATAAATTTTTAGAGCTTGGTCCTTTATTATGGTCACATAACTTTATATTTATATGATTCCCTTGGTTGAATTTTGTAATTAACAACTTGAAGGTTGACCCATAAGAAAACAAGATTCCCAAAAGGAGCAAGTAAAGTAAAGAGAGGTTCGGGGCACCAAGAAGGATGGGGGCAGCTAGGCACTGGCATCCTATTTGGGAGCTGGTATCTAAAGTCATAAAAGATAAAGCAGTAAAGTATCGATTGGGTTGTAGGGTGTAAGAGGCCAGAAAGAAGATATGAATCACAAACAAAAGGCTAAAGATAACTGTTAATTACTAGTTTTCTCACTTAGAAATCAAAGGAGTTGTAGTATGTGATTAGGACCTAGAAATTATTGGGAATTCAGGACTATGGAATAATGTTATGATTCAATAACAAACAAAATCATGCACACAAGATCTAAACAATTCCCCAAAATCTACAGTAGTGGAAGTATAAACTAGAACAATCCAAATCAAAACAAAGTACACACACATAACACAACATGTACCGTGGTTCACCCAATGTGGGATATGTACACCAAAGAGAGAGATATCATATATATAATATAACAAGAGTACAATGCATCTCTCTAAGTGTATCTCCTCTCTTCCAGATCTCTAAACAGATCTACATGAGTGCACAACAATTGTGCCTCCAAACCACCAACAGATATCACATAACCAGGAACCACTGCATCTCTAAACTATAAGAAATCTCTCTTGTGAATCTGCAAATAAGACCTCTCACAAGGGTCTACCAATGTGTAACTATATATGTGCACCAAGAAGTAAGTCTCTCCTCCATCTCACTACATCAACATGTGCATACAAGAAGACAACCTCCTCTACTATATCTAGATACTATTTGTACCCATAAGCTCTCCAACGATCTACAATACTAGATCTCCTATGGACTAACAAGACAACATGATCTCATGGATCTACAATATAAGATCTCACAACCTGTGGATCTACAAGATGAAATACTATATGTTTTTGCATACTATGCAAGCCATTACATTGAGACAAGACAATTCAAAGGAAATACATTAGAAGACATAACACTCTTCTCACCATTTAGATGTACCTATTATTTCCTTCTGTCCAACTTCTCTCCATTGAAGCTCTGCCTTTATGCAACCTTTTTCTTAATTTTCTTCTTCATCATCTCAACCAAGGAGAATTAACATTCTTCCATTATCCTTATGTTATAACCCTATTTTTATATCGTAAATAAGCTTATACAAACTTAGGGCACCTTAGCTATGCATTTACAACCTTTAGATCACCCTCTAATCAAAGGTTGGATCTAATCCCGCATCTAAAATAAAAACATAAATGCATAGGTAATATGTGTCGGTTCCTTGATGCTAACTGATGTTGGTTCCCTAACCGATGTCGGTTCCTCCTAAGTGACCAATGCCAGTTCCCTAACCATCGGCTACTGTGTAAACTAATAAACATCAAATGCATTCCTTTGTGAAGCAATTCAACTCCACAACCCAACAATATCCCACTTGGACATAAATTGCTAAACCTATACCTATACCTTTACATCACTATCCTCTACATACCGTGAAGACCATCTATTCTTTACATAAACAATTCTTTGAAATGAAATTGGGAAGATTAAACCATCTTCTAAAACCAAGAAGATAACAAACCCATGACTTACCATAATCTTGGACAAAGCTAGTACTGATCCATGATACATAAGCTATCCATACATCAAGCTCCCACTGAATCATAACTCCAAGCCTCTCATGCATCCAAGCCACCATGACTAACATACCTACAAGAGCTCCCACTCCAAGTGAAGTATTGAGCTTCAATCACAACCATAGCCATACTAACCATGTTCTCAATCTATCCATGTCTCCATGCAACCACCAATGCAACTGACCAAAGACAATTCAAACTAGAATATGCATAAGCAAAAACAAGATCCTGGGAAAAGACAACCCAAATATGTTTTGCATCCAACCATTGGGTGATCAATCCACAAACACCTACATAACCCAAAGAATCCAAACAATATAATATGCAAATCTAACCCTGCATAAACAACTTGCATGTCCAAGACAACCATTTGTAGATAACATATCTTTCATGGAGTAACATAGTAACAAGAGGAAATATAAGCATCCCCTACTCGTGCTCAAGGGTGTATAAACCATGCTCATAGGAATCCATGTGTAAAACAAATATCTGCATCATCATAAACTCACAAAACAGAATCTATCCACATGTACAAACTCACCATGTACATCCATCCATATCACTAGGCTCTCCAGAAGCTCCAAGTCTGCCACCGACTAACTCCAAAGACAAATATGAATCTTGTGCTCATTAATGTCAACAACAAATAACCATGTTAAACCATGCTACTAAAAATAGTGTAAATACCAGCAAACATGTCATCAACATACTCTGCATAACCATCCAAGATGAAATCAAACAAGGGCACCATCCAAAAATGGTAAATAAAAACTATTGTCAATCTTGTAGCCTAACTGACCACAGTTTCCCAACCGACATCGGTCAATGCCTGAGCAACCACGGTTCCTAGATGACTGACGCCGGTCTCTGTAATAGTCAGATTTATTTCTTTTTCCACCCTTCAAACTCAAAAGTTGCTCTATCATCTAAACCCATCTAAATCAACCATCAACTTCCATCCCATAGGGATATCCATGCACCAAAAAATAAAACTAGAAGTGACATCACCATGCAATGAACACAAAATACCTGTAAAATCATGATTGTCCTCTAAAACAACTTGTGCCTCACGCCACTCTGAATAGTGGCATACTCCACTCACTCTACACGTGCATTTGTGTCCAACCTGTAATGCCTAAAACCATGGCTTGTTCCCAATCAACATGAACTCCCTTGTAGTAATTTTGATAACAAGCTCAAAATCTCCAATATATATCAGTGAGAAATAAAACCAAATGAAAGAAATATAAACTTGATTCCCTTCTTAACAAAGAATACTTCTACATCAATGAAGTTTGGACTTCTTGTGAAGTAGATGAATCACCTTCTTTTCATCTGTGTGTACTAACATCTCTGTTACCTACAACTATGTGTCTAATCATGAATTTTCATTGAGGATCTCATCCTAGATATTGTTGTCCTCAAGATTTCGACACATCTCGAAAATAAAAGTCAAACCCACCAAATATCAATGGTGTAATTTTTTACTTGTGCACACAATCCAAACATAATACCAATTGCTTCAAACGAAAAAAATAAAATATGAACCATATAGAGATACCTGACCCAAAGTCTCACTGGACTAACCAAGCCAACTTCATCCTCTTTCTAATTCAAACATTGAAGTGATCTAATATGTTTCTTCCTGTACATATTGTGCAAGAAACCTGATCCTCCAAACTAGACACTAAAACCATTCATGCCCTCTTCTGCTACAAAAACCTAGTACAAATTCACTACCATAGAGACTGACCTCGGTTGCCTAACCGATATTGGTTCCTCTATGACCAACGTTGGTGTTGTTAGAACGAACACAATGCCACAAAATCAGCATAGTACACCAAACTAGGAGCCTACTCTGACCAAAGTTGATAGTTGTGCTGAGCCAGTCATTTCAAGAACCACCCAAATCTTTTACAAAAACTGAACAACAATCCATGTAATAAAATTGCATCGAGAAGAAATGCATCACCTTGCCAGCACCATGATACTCAACCACATCTTTAACTGAAGTACATACTTCTTTTATGGAAGCCCCATCTTCATTGTGTTACTTCCTCTCTACCAAATCTTGTGTATCTATCTGCACCAAGGATGCATAATTGCTCCTCTATCTCATACTCAGATCTGCAATCCTAAACCATGCATGTGCAACCAAAACATACAAGCACAACAATACCAAGATAAAACCATACCTCTCTAACCCGAATCTACAATCTAATCAACATGCTTGTGTCTCCAAGAACCGGGGTCACCTCAACAAACAAGACACATTCCATGCATCTCTTAATTCTTTAGATCTTGCGATTTTCTTTTTTAAACCAGGTTTCCTAGTAACAAACCATGGTCACCTTGTAACCAACCACGGTCACCCCTACCGATATTGATTACCACCTAACCGATTCTGGTCACTGTATTCTCCAGTAACCTCACATTTTTATCTTCCACTTGAGATTTAAATCTCTTCCTATGATTTTCACATCAAGAAAAACAAACTCTTCTCTCATACACCTGTTGGTAAACCACTAACAATATATGGAAGAAAAACCTTGCTCTAAAATAACCAAGCTTTGATACCATTTGTTAGGGATTCAAGACTGTAGAATAATGTTATGATTTAATAACAAACAAAATCATGTACACATGATCTAAACAATTCCCCAAAATCTTCAGCAATGGAAGTATAAACTAGAACAATCCAAATCAAAACAAAGTACACACACATAACACAACATGTATTGTAGTTCACCCAATGTGGGCTACGTCCACCAAAGATATAGATATCATATATATAATATAAATAACTCTTTAATACAATAGTACAATGTATCTCTCCAAAGTTTATCTCCTCTCCTCCATATCTCTAAATGGATCTACATGAGTGCACTACAACCCTGCCTCTAAACCACCAATAGATCTCACATAACTAGGAACTATTGTATCTTTGAAATGCAACCAAGCTCTCTTATGAATCTACAAACAAGACCTCTCACAAGGTTCTACCAATGTGTAACCATATCTGTTCACCAAGAAGTATGTCTTTCATCCATCTCACTGCATCAACCTGTGCATACAAGAAGACAACCTCCTCTACTATATCTGAATACTATCTGTACCCACAAGCTCTCCAATGAGCTACAATACTAGATCTCTTATGGACCAACAATACAACATGATCTCATGGATCTACAATACAAGATCTCACAACAACTTGTGGATCTACAAGATGAAATAATATGTGCATTACATACTATACAAGCCATTACATTGAGACAAGACAATACAAAGGAAATACAGTAGATAACATAACACTCTTCTCACCATTCAGATGTACCTGTTATTTCCTTTTGTCCATCTTCTCTCCATTGAAGCTCTGTCTTCATGCAACCTTTTTCTTCTTTTTCTTCTTCTTCATCTTCAACCAAGGAGAATTAACATTCTTCCTCTATCCTTATGTTCTAACCCTAGTTTTCTAGCTTATATTAGCTTATACAAACTTAGGGCACCTTAGCTATGCATTTACAACCTTTAGATCACCTTCTAATCAAAGTTTGAATCTAATCTCGCGTCTAAAATAAAAACATAAACGCATAGGTAACTAGTGTCGGTTCCCTGACTGATGTCAATTCCTCCAAGGTGACCAGCGTTGGTTCCTTGACTGACTTCAGTTACTATGTAAACTAGTAAACTTCAAATGCATGCCTTTGTGAAGCAATTCAACTCCACAACCCAACAGAAATGTATCTAAATGCGTGATTTAGTTTCTACACAAAGATAAACCCTGATAGTAAGTGGGAAAATATAGATGCCTCCAAAATCCTTAGTGGGACTGGTAATCAATAGGACCAAACAACATGCATTGTGTAACAACATGTAAGTGACTTGCATTCACCTTAACATACCATGTGAACGTGGATGTGTGTATGAAAAATGATAAAGCTTATTATGAACCATAGTAACATGATAAGCAAATTTGCAACATATTGTAGTATGAGAAAGCAAGAGTACATCCAATCAAGATCTAAGGAAACATGTTTTTGGATTTTTAATTACATATATGTGAAACATAATAGCTATAAGGGAGTAATAAGGATGCCACCTAGTGTGTGTGTGTGTAAAGTGAGGTTTATGTAGGAATGATCTTAACAGCCAAGTTTGAACCAAGAACAAGAGTGCGTTATCAGGTGGTGTGGGGGGATTAGGATGCCCCAAGTGTGAATGCCAAAATGATTTATGCAATGAGGGCACTAGGCAAGGGCCCATGATCAACTGATGTAAAATAACCATGCATGTGAAAATGATTTATAACTCAAATGTCATGGGAGAATGCATGAGGCCACATATATGGAATAGGCCTCAACTGAGCATGTGGAGAAAGATAGCGCAAAATATGTCTAGATGGAACATGTGAAGCATAAGACCTATGTGAAGAGTTTCCCCTATGAGGTGGGCTATGTGCTCTACAGATGTGTCAAGGCTTATGAGTAAGATCCATGTGTGAAGGAAACTGAAATGGATGTGCAAAAGGTGCTACATGAGGAGCAAGGGATACAAATACCATAGGAGGTGTCAAGCTTGATAAGCCATCATGAATAGAATAAGATGCACTAGGAGCAACTAAATATAGGATGGTCGGAGGAGCTAAGGAAAAATGTGTCTGCAATGGAATGCCTCAAATAACAATAAGATGATGCTTGTGGATGAACTTAAGGCATAAGTGAACAATAAAAGGAACGAATTTGGAAACTAAGAGCCAAGGGAATCCTAAGAGCATGTCATAATGTGTAATAGTAGATCCAATAGTAAATGACATAGAAATAGTAAGTGGCCCAACAGTAATGGGTATAATAACATGGCCATGAGAAGTGGGAGACCTATGTGTCATCTGAGATAAAGGGAAACCAATTGACTACAAGAAAGATAATGAGCGTGTATTGTCCTTGAATGTAGGATGTACAATAACATTGTTGATGACATGGGGCCCAATGGAAAAATAAATATGTAATCTATGGGAGGAGAATGAGGCATGAAAATCAGTATTAGTGAAAGTGATAGTAAGTGATAGGAGATCAGTAACAGAAATAAGGAATCAAAGGGGATAATCTGAAGGAGCAGGAGGAGGTATTGCATGGTAGGTATGATTGGAAGATGACTCAAGGGCTGATTTGTCATGCTTAGGCAATGGGCCATCGAATATTTTTAACTTGTCATTGTCATTGGTATATTTTTTGAGTGGAAGTAGTGGATTTAGGTAACTGGATATAATTATTTTCATTGAGATCTTGAATCAAATGGTGAATCTTGAAACAAGTGTTAGTAGAATGGCCATTGCATCTATGGTAATCACAAGGTAGGATAAGGGAATCAAGTAAATGTATGTGAAGGCACTTGAAGCTGAAGTTTAGAAGGTTAGCAAACAACATTGATGGTAGGATTATCATCATTAGACTTGGGTTTAAAGGGAGCCTTGCTTGGAAATTTAGAAGAGGAATGATCAAAAGTATTAGAACCATTTTTGAGTTTTCCCAAAGAAAGTAGCTTAGTCTCGCGAGTCTTCAATGTATGGCATAGATGGTCAAAGGAATGACAGGAATAAAAAAACACACATTCTTGCAAAAGAGGCAAAAGACTTTGAATAAATATATCTTGCAATTCAAATTTAGCCAATACATTGTTCATTTTAGAAAGATTGTTCTTGTAATGCAATATGTAATCATTAAGATGTTCATTAGATCCTTGTTTAATTTTAGTGATTTGTGCATAAGATATTTTCATTCCAATATTCATAGAAAATTGAACTAAAACAAACAAACAAGAGTAGTAAATGATTTAACAAAATGCAAGGCCAAGTCATAGAACCATCGAAAAGAATATTCTTGTAAACTCCTAGGAAACAACTTGGTTAAGAGGGTGGCATCACATGCATAGTCCAAACAAGCAACATGAAAGGATCTAAGGTGCTCTTGAGGATCTCCATGGCCATTGAATAAAGGAAACTTTAATGAAACAAAATTGGCAGAGAGTGGATAAGAAGTTACTTCGAGTGCAAGAGGATTATGAAAAATAAGGAAAGAATCAAGGGATGGAGAGGAAGAAGAAGTGGTTCGTTGCAACTGATGAATTTTTGCTTGCAAATCATGATAAATAGACTCTAAAGCATGGGTTCCCGAAGAAGAACTCCGTTGAATGTGGGAGATAAGAGGAGAAGAAAGATTAACATTGGGTATGGAAGTAGGAATATGGTTGGTAGAATCTCTCGCATTAGTAGGGGGGAGGACAAAGGGATAAATGATGTGGTAGTAGTATAAATAGTGGTGCCAAGTATAGAGGAGGTAGCAATCATTTGGGATTCTTCACAGTCAGCAAAAAGTAACAGGTCTAGGTTTTTAAGGTGCTCAACAAGACATGAATTGACTTCATTGAGATCCTTAGTAAACAAGTCATGTGAGGTACTTAGCCATGATGGAAAAGGGATCCAATAAGATAAATGTGAAAGGATGTCAGGTTCACCAAATGATTTAATAAAATTTAAATCTAAAGGACATTGGTGATCAAATAAAATAATAGTAAAATACAAAATCTATCTAAAGAAGTACAAGAAAAATTGATATATAGGGTTTATAGAATGACTTAGCTTGCCTCTGTAGGTTTGGACTGATACTGGGTTGGAAATTGATCTGGAAGGGTGTATTCTAGATTATATGAACTTTGTGTCTACTTATGAGATGTAACAATCTCAAGGACATAAGTACCTAGAATGAGACAAGACCGCTTGGGCATTAGTGTCCACTTTAGGTACTGGTTTCTGTAGAGTAGCTTTGATCTTGGTTCTTTCTGTGTCACTTCTTATTTGTTGGAGGTTGCATTAGGTTTGTTGTACTTCTACTATGTCACACTTGTACCTACAAAAGAAACCCTAACTACCTGCAAAAGAGTCAAGCGCACATTAGATGAATAAAAACATGTATATTCTTGAGTCAGAATGATCTCGGAGGTTCCCCAATGTGATTGTCACCGAGCGTTGCACTATCTTTCAGACTCAATGTAGTTCTAATGTGTGTGATTATAATAGTGTCCCTTGAGCTAGGATGCCCTAATGTCAGTCACACAAATAATAACATGTTGTAAATACTTTTTCCCAATGTAAATATGTGGTATGGAATTTAGAATAAACCCTTAGATGTAGTGAAGTATGCAATCCCATAATAGAGTCCTTGGTGTAGTAGATAGAAAATATTAGCTCCTTGTAAGAGTATACACCTCTTGAAATATTTTCCCCTTTAATGAGGTTACATAAGACATGTATATATATATGATTCCTTAATTTAAGTTTCGTCATTAACAAATGAAAGGCCGAATAAGGGTGATAAAAAATATAAGAAAGAAGCAACATCCGAAATATTAGAAAAAGAGAGGACATAAGCGCCTAAAGGGGACAACAGCGTCTAGGTGCTCATGTCCCTAAAGTGTGGTTTTGTACAGGATGCTCAAAAAGGTAAATAGTGAAATTAGAGCTGAGAAAGATGTTAGCTAGTTTGAAAAATTGTAAGGTGTAAATCCAGAAAAGGCCAAGAATAAAGATAATAAGGATAAAATCCATATTATTGCAAAACAAGTGTTAATGAATAATTCTCTTGCTTGGGAATCAATATATAAACGACATATTTAGAGGCCACATGTACATAATAAGTGTGTTATTTAGCGACTACACATAGTCAAACCTAACATTGCAAAAAGACAAGTTACCAAATTTTAGTGTCTACACACACTGCTTCGTTATTCATTATTGCAGTGTTAATTGTCCAAACAACAAATTTATCCCAGACAACATTCCTGGACTCTAGCTTTTTTGTCATTAAATCCTTGTATGGGACATACAAAATAGGGCCAAGTTGTACAATGGTTTGGGATGATCTGTACGGTTCTATTCCCTCTCTTTTAAAAACCCTTTTCTAAATTTGAAAATTTTATGCATGTTATTTCATCTTCCCTAGGTTGGCCTTAATGCGACATCTAACCCATGAAATCCTAGATAAACAAGTCAAATACACTTCATTAATCACTTGACATTCTCAAGAACTCCTATTATGAAAAAACAACACTAAAGAACTTAATGATCTCCTAAATATTCTATAAGTAGATGTACATACTTTTGAGTAGCCACCACATAGGTCTAAAGCACTCAAACTAGGTTCAAGAGTCTAGCTTCTTGCATTACCAAGCATTCAAAGGTCCTAGAGCCATGTATTAGCAAGAGAAAATCACTCCAAACATTTTCTAAGGTCTTAAGGGGGAAATGGATCAAATTTAGTAAATGAAGTGCATCACACCAAACTATTACCGCATTAGGTAAATGTTTATTCTATCTCTAGTTATGCATGTTGTTTTTTTGTTAAGAGATGCAGGGGAAACCTAGGGGGTTGGCTTATATTGCATACACTCCTTGCACTAACACTAAGAGAACTACGCGAGGCTTTCTCCCACTCAAGGGGATGTAGTACAACACCTAGATCGGTTCAACAAAGGTTGAATGCTAGAGTCATTTCAACGTCATCCACACACTATTTTCTCCCTTTTTATCTAATTATTTGATGAAGTTTTTTGTAGGTTCCTACATTATCTATTTTTTATAGGACATTGTAGGTCGTTCCGAAGGTGTATGAGCCATAGTGATAGATTATAACAACCATTAAATCCAAACTAGTGACATGCAAGTGAAATTACAAAACTCCACTAGTTGTAGGTTCAAAATTGTATAAAGGACCAAACCATACTACGCCCTATCCAGATTTGTATGGTTCTGCACAGGGGTAGTTTTTAGACACGATCTTAGGAATGAAGCATTTACATATCATTTTTAGCCTTTTCATCTAGTTTCCACATCCAAAACACTTATATAATTTTTTTACAACTAAGTCTTTATCCCTTCTTATGTGTTACAATATCGTTTCATTGTTATATCATTGTTTATTATATTAGTAACTATATTTTGGATTGTATGGTTAATGTGGATTGATTTATTCATAATACTCTACCTATATCATATCTTACATCCTACTCCTATAATATTTTTAGGGTGTAAAAAAATACACACTTCATTTACACATTTCTTGACAAAATAAAGGCACTTTCGTATACTATCACACACATTATATCCATAGACGATAGCCACTCTATGACTTGACTCCTTAGAAATCATTACACATGCAATTGAAATATGTCTAGAGCTCCACTTGTCTTAGATCCAATTTCTTTCTTTCCTAAGATAGACATCATAAACTCATCATAATGAACTCAAATGGTTATAATTTCAAAAGGGTATCTTAGCTTTGTTGGCATAGGAAAGAATTTTAGGTCAGCTGGGTGGGAAAAACTAGCAAAAATCACCTATAAGTACAAACATACCCTAACCTATTAGGGGCACCTAGGACTCACCAAAGACATACTCTGAGAAGGTCAAAAGAAGGGATTGAAACATCTATCTTTTAGAGAACATCATCACAACAAAAACTAAAAATTTGAAATCACATGTATTGTTTTGATGGGTCAAGTGTTGATAGAAGTAGTGCAACTGCCAAGTGTTAGGACCAAATGAAGGGATCAATTTTATTATATATTCAACCACATCTCATCATAGTTTTGGGAGAACTACATGCAACTTGATCCCTCTTTAGTGTATTGGTACATAGCATAACGGTCATCACATCAATGAGGGTGTGGTGAGGCAATCCAACCCAATCAATGTTAAACCCTTTTGCATATTTTGGTTCCTCCCTCTAACCTTGATTTCTCTTTGTCTGATTCTAGCTAGCCTAAAGGTTGATATTCATGTTACAATAATTTAGGACAATATAAGATTGCCCTCTATTAAGTATGAATTATTCATGTCCATAATATGTTAGACTAAGGTAAAACCTAGTTTTCATATTACACATACTAATTGGAAAACATGTCAAGGTTGTGAGTGTTTAACCTCTCATCATTACGCGAGGGTGAATTTTTTTTGGTCCTAAACCATCTATGCCCACTGAAGATGTTGCACAAAGTTCCCATAGTGTGTTGTAACAACATTGAAGGGTAGATATTTTTTTAGCAAAAATGTATGGTCACTACATTTATTATATCTTTGGATCCAACTCAATAGCTCCTAGTAGTTTGAAAAGGGATTTTCCACAAAATAACAACTGTGTCTACCAATCATGGTCATTTGAGATTGTATGATGCATTGTGACACTTGAACAAAAAAATTCCCTTGTGTTCCATGCACGCACATGGTTATGTGTTTTTGGGCCTGAATAAGAGCGAAGGCACACACAACTTGATCACAACCAAGCTTTTCTTTTGAATAAAAAGTTGGAAAAATATTTGAGCACATATTTTTGCAATTTTAAGAATGATAAATTTAACCTAAATTTATGAAACAAAGGCACATTAAGGTTGGATTGGTCTTTAAAAAAGGGACTGCCATTTAAAAAAATGTCAATCTACTATCATAAAATAAAACACCAACACGGACAAGTGTTAATGACACATGAAAAAAATAGAGAGAGGAGGTCTACATTCTTCACTACTACAAACCCCAATGCTCGACCCCCATTCCCTATCAACGTTCGAATCTTTTTACATTCCTTTCGCAAATACATAAGCAAGGCCGAAATTTTTCTGCAATGTTCTTTTAAGGTTTGATATTTGCCTAGGTTCTTTTTGGAGGGGTTTTTTGTGTGATCTCTGCATACTTGGGATTGTTTATCACAAAATTATGCTCTTCTATGTCCTTCACACACAAAAAAACATAGTTTTTGCACAAGCAATGTCGATTAGTATGGCTTTCATATGAAGGTCATGCATCTTGTAGGGATGGTGGTCTAAGTAACTTAAACAACGAAGTGTTCAAGGAATTTACGAAGTATGGACTGCTGTAGTGGTTGGCAATTTCTACATGCAACACAAGAGTAAAACACATCCATGATTGAGATGATCTTGTCCTGGGCAACATTTTTTCAAGAGAAAATACATGTTACAACTCTAAAAAGACTTTTTACCACTCTTGATAAAGAATTTATTATCTTGAAAAGAGTAAATTTTTAAAAAGGTTGAATAATTTAAAAAAAAAAGATTATTCTTTACTTTTAAAAAAATATTATTGTTTTTTCGGTCCCTTTCTTTAGAAGGAAGAAATGTATTTATATTTTTATATAATATTGATCAACATTTAAGGTCCTTTATTATCTAAAAGAAATAATTTCCAAAATCAATAGAAGAACCTATATATCAATATATCAATGGATTATTTTCTATTTTCAGATAGAACACTTTTGTAATTCTTATTAGTTCTTTTAAACCTATTTTTAATTTTATGGATATGATTAATTACGTTGAAGGTGTTCTCCCTATGGGAAAGGGCTTTGCGGACATTCACGGGACTATGTCAAATTTGACGATTGTAGTGATGGTTGTTTTTCTGATTTTACATGCTGCAACGGGTTTGTTATTTTTAAGTTTTGTTTTTTTGTTTTGTTTTGGCATGCAATAGCTTTAAATACTGGTCACCATGCATCCAATGCTAAATACATTGTCAGGTATTCAATCGGTTTTAATTTGGAGCTCTTCGAAAAGTGTTAGCAAAAGCCTTGAATTTCTTTTCTAGATTGCAATTATCTTCTTCCTCTGCCGAGCTATTTTTAGTGTCAATTAAAGGTAATAAATCTTTTCTAGTAGCGTCTTCGGTTGAAGGTAAAGAATAAAAATACTAAAGCCAAGTTTACATTGGATAACAAATGGCTAATTTCTACCAATCTTCAAGATTATGGATACAATGTACATCCTGCTCCATGTTAAATTCTTTGTCAATGAATTTCATCAATGTACACTAGAATTGAACGGTATGATATGCTTTTCTTTTTTCCTGAAATAGTTGATGGTTGACCCACTTTAAATTTTACAGGTTGCTGCAGTAATCAAATTTAGGTGAAATTTTTCTACATAATTTATGGGAGACACATACCAGAGAACGTTTCACTTTTCCATTTGCAGCTTCTCATTGAGTTCTTTCAATAGAAATTAGGCCAGATCATCATCTTTGACTATTTAATTATACCTCTATTCCTTCCATAACAGACAACTACTTCCTACCAATATTCAAGATTAGACTTATGCAATTTATTACATCCGGCTTCATGCTAGACCGGGATATCAATTTTGACAATGGACACTAGATTTGAATAAAATATGACCTTCTTTTCTATTTTTCGTGAAGTAGTTGATGACCCACTTTAGATTTTATAGGGTGCTACAAAACTCTAGAGAAATATGGCAGTTGAAATCTCTAAAGAGAGATTTACTTGTCCATTTTTTACTATTTAATTGTACTTATATTATCTCTTCCATAAACTATCCAACATGATGCCTGAAGGAGATGCCACAAGTATTGTGATTTGTTTGTTGTCTTATCTAACATTGGTACCATTAAATAAGAGTCAATATATTACATTATACTATTATACTGATAAGAAATAATTAGCATCAACGTAGCAGAGAGTAGCTGGTCAAATGTACTTTGATTGATTTTGAGTACTAAATGTTAGTGGAGACATGCATTCTACTTTCTAACCTACACATTTTAATCTATGAAAACACAAACAGTAGTGTGCATTCTACTTACTTTCAAACCTACTCCAAACATTCTAATCTATGGAAACACAAACAGTAACATGCATTTTAACTTCCTACTCCAAACATTCTAACATGTGAAAAGTTAAAAACACAAACAGTAGACATAGCTTTAAAGACTTCAAAGTTTAAGAAATTCAAAAATCATATTATAACTTATTGGTGCATGTATTCCATGATCTATTTTCTACTTTTCACAAAGTAGCTGAGGACCCACTTTAGATTTTGCAGGTCGCTAGAAAATCAAATTTAGGTGAAAATACTCCATATAATTTACTAAATAAATATGCCAGTTTGAATCCTCAAAGAAAGTTTTAGTTATCCATTTGTAAATTCTAATTGAGTTCTATCAAGTCAGATCAACATTTTTTTACTATTCTTTTATCCCTTTTATGAACTAGCCAACATGATGTCTAAGGACATGCAAACAGGTAGAGTGATTTGTTTTCCATGCACGCTATTGGATGACCAATACACTAGATTGAGGTAAAAATCATCTTGAAGGGCAGGGGCATCCAAAACCTAAAGAATTCTTGTATTATTTCCAATGTGACCATGCACGTACTTTAATCATGTACCGAGAATCATCATTGCTTATCCTTGCAAATATTATAAACCCTCCAATTTTCTCATTCCTTTTTCCCCTAAATTTTAAATTTATTATTATGACCAGCATGATAATCTTAGTCTTTAGACCATTTTTTTCTGCTTCAATTTTTTATTATCTTGAAGAAATCTGCAATTAGATACACAATCCTCAAGAGAACCTGAAACAATAATTTCAATAAATGACCTTAGACCTCTTTTACCTTTTGAGTTGTTATTGATGCACATATATTATACTGATGTAGAATGATTCTAGAATTCAAGTTTAGTTCCCATAATGTAATCGAGGAGGAGTTCCCTCCTTTTGAATTCGCAGATACATTTAGTTTTATTAACATCTTCTTTCACTTTTTGCAGGATATTTGTGATTCTCTTTCTCCTATGGTAAAGAAGAGAGTGTTGTCTCTAAACAAACTTCAGGTGGGTTTCAATATTGATTGATGTATATATTCATTTGTTCTGTTTATTGCATGTTATGGACTAAAAGATTATTGTAGAGTGCTTTCATGTTATTTACTTTTGATTGTTTCATCTATATTTATAGTTGGCTCCAATCCTTTTTCCGAAGTGACATGTGGGGGCATGTGCCTTCGTCAATGACAAGATTCGTTATGTGTTGAGGGGCTCATTCCCCAATGAGGCCATTTCGAAGCATCCCAAGTTGGACGTTAGACTGATCAACTACAAGGATTTTAAAGCTTCCCATCATAATTAAGAATATCTTCTTGGACTAACACACTTCTTTTCCCTCTCCAGTTTAATATGATGCAGACTAGAAACACAATTCCCCTCCCTACAATGGGATTGACATTAACTACACCTCGCTTGTAAAGGGAGGAAGAGTTTAAATGTCTTCAATGTGTTGTTAATGTTTTTCATTGCAGGCAGTCGAAACCACCTAAAACAGTGATAGCCAAAATGATCAGAGATCACCTCCACCCTGCTGCCAACATCCCCAATTTTTCTCTCAAAATTCCGAACAATTGGATCGCATTCACGAGGCTTCTACTTGATTTATGATTCTAACAAATATGCACTGAAATATGAACCACCCCACAAATTGAGGAGAATGGGAATAACAATTGAGGCATCTGCAACTGGACAAAAATACAAGAAACGTGCAAAAAAATTACACAAGCAAAAAGCAAGAAATTTGATTTTAAAAAATAGCTTGTAGTGGTTTGTTTATAAGTGTTTTTGATACAAACTGTAACTCATTCCAAATAATTCCATGTATGTATTGTGGCAGTATATATTGGACAAACAATCAAACTTTTTAAAATACATGTTCAATTTTTTGTAAACCAACAACTATGCATTTCTAATTTCTTTATCATTGTATCTCCATACAAATACCTATAGTTTACTTACTTCAAGTGTACATATTGTTCTTATTGTTTTCCATTCTATTTTCTTAGCATAATAATCTGTAATTCGTTTCAAATAAATGCATGTATATATTGTGGCATAACATATGGAACACAAAATCTAACTTTTCAACATACGTGTTCAATTGTTCCTTTTTACAATTGCACGCTTCTTTATGTAAACCAACAACAACACATTTTTAATGTGTTCTTCATTATATTTGCACACAAATACCTATAGTTTTAAAATGCCGAGAAAGAACCATGCAATTTTTAATTATTTTCATCCAAAGCTTTGTACATTATATCACTTTTTTGCATATTGAATTGTTTTAAGGGTTAGACTTCATGTTTGTGCTTTTTGAAAAATATAAATGAATAAGGAAGCAAACTTTAAAGGTTTTCTTTGTTTACAAATGCATGCTATGTGAACACATCCTTCATTTCATGTTTGACTGCACTACAAGTTTACATTTTCCACCATATATATGCAGAACTTCCGCTTTCTCGAACATCTTTTACTTGCCATGGAAATAACTTTGACACACGAAGGCATTTCTCAATTAATTGAGGGTGGCTCCAATGTTGACCCCACATTTCAGATACTACACTTGTCATTCCTACATTATGTTCTCAACACAGGTGTCCAACATCATGTTGACCTTTTAGATGGGTTACATTTTCAGACCACACTTCTACCCTCCAAATTTGCAACTGTGTAACCAACAAATCAATACAAGAAGGCTTCATTGTCTACTTACACAAATCCCACGTTAGAATGATCAAAAGTGAACTGTAAGCTTCATCTCTTTCTTGATTACCAATGTATATAATCTCCTTATAGTAATTCTAATTTCTTTCTATTTCTTTTTTCCATCTATTGACCTCTTCTAATTTTTTCCCAATTTTATTTTCCATTGCAGGACTGTTCTTATCATTGAAATGGATGTTGTTGTCGAAACACATTTGGTAATCGGTGCTCCAACCCAGCTACCAACTAATGCTCTCCAAGACAATCAATTGTTGTAAATAGATGCAAGTGCAAACCAAGTTAACAAATAATGTTATTTTTATGAGAACACCAACTAAAATAAGTGGATTGAATACATCTATGTGCATGTGGTCTGTAGAATGGTCGTGCCCTAACAAAAACAACCCTTCACGAATATCACAATCCAAGGGGAGATGGTTTTGTGTTTGGGTTTGATTTTATGGATCGATAAGGAGGGGAAATCCACATCACCTATTTCAATGAGGCCGCTGAAGCATTCTATGAGCAGATTGAAAATGGGAAGCTATATACAATTTCCAATGGGAGGATTGGGAGGATTGTTGATGCAAAGCTATGTTACAAGCATTTGAATAATGCTTTGGAGATTTTCCTACAACCGTCCTCAACCATAACTCTTCTCATAGAAAATGAGGATACAATACCTTCCCATCACTTTCACTTCACCAAAATCAAGGACATACCTGTAAACGTTGTTAGTTCCACAGTTGATTTGATTGGCATTATTCTTGTGATGTCACCATGCTCAACAATTCGTAGGCATGACAAGTCTGAAACAAAGAGAAGAATTCTACAATTAAAGGACATGTCAGGATTTAGTGTAACTGTCACATTGTGGGGACAACACTTAGATGAGATAAGAAAAGAACTTGAAGACATGCTTTCTATACCACCTCTTCCGGTCCTCGCCTTGAAATTTACTTGCGTCTCTGGTTTCAGTCAGAGCTCATTTGACATTGTTTTAAGTAACAAATTTTATGTCAACCCTCTAATTTCATAAACCAATACACTTCATGACAGGGTTATTTCATAAACCAATACACTTCATGACAGGGTTGATTTTGATGACTACTCCCTTCTGGCGCCCTCTATCACAAGAAAATTTATGGGGCCCCCAAAAAGCTTGACCTCTGTAACAACGATTTCACAGGTCCTATAGATGGGGGAACACTGAGAGAAATGAATGGGCCATGGTTACTACAAAAATCACAAATATCAGCATGGACAACTTTTTTTACAAGGCATGTCCTCTTCAAAAAGGTGACAAACAATGCGAAAAAGGTGAGAGAGAATGGTAATGGTTCATGGTTCTGTTCGAGTTGCAACGTACAAGTTCAAACTATGATTATAGATATGCACTCAGGATCGATCTAAAGGACCCAACAGGAGAACTCCAATCAGTTACCGCTTTTGATGAGACAACTGAGTCAATCATGGGTGTTGCAGCTAGCGACCTCCACCTATTGTCTATAGATGAAGATGTAACTAGTGAAATTATAAGCAATGTCATCGGCAACGAATACTGCTTCACACTTTCCCTAAAAAAGAGACATACTGCGGAAACAACAGATTGAAATGTGTCATCCTCAATTCAAAGAAAGTGGATAACAGTGCAACTCCTCTGTAACCTTCTTTACGAAAAAGATTTCTAATGCACCCGTCCCTTCAAACTTTACACCCTCACCCATCCCATTCTATACTTTGAACTATCACTGCTATGTTAGTTATTTCATATCTATGTTTCACTTTTTTTTCCCTGCTTCAAAAGAAAACTATTGTATTTCCCTTACTATTGTCTCCTACTACTATGTGGATTGTTGTAATTTCCTTAAGTAAACTGACATAGTACTTGCACTTTTATTATGTATGTATTTGCATCCTTGTATTGAACGTAGTATCTTTCCATATAAGAAACAAAATGCATTATCCTCAAATTGTTACCTCTCATAAGAAGTTATTGGAACTGCATTTCAATTGTATATAGTTTATTGTTCTGACGTCCTACTTAGTGGATTGAAAGTTATTTTAAGAAAATAAATGGAAATTTTACTTGCACTTTTGTTATGTATGTATTTGCATCATTGTGTACTATTGAAACATATTGTTTCTTTCCATATAACTAATATTCTTTTCCTTAAGCAAAAAATGTAGATTTTTAATCCTCAAAATGATACCTCTTACGCTTAGTTCCCATTGGAACTCCACATGCATTACAATTGTATATAGTTTATTGTATAAAGTTTTTTTGTATGTCAACAAACAATGCATCGTTCATTACTGACTGACATGGTTTTTTTCCAACAAGTGGTAATCCATAGGTGTGTCACTTCACAATCATGTTGACTCTTGTAAAACGAGCCCGACGAAGAGAGAACTATGCAAAAAATAAAGTACACATAAATGTTGAGGAGTGACGTCGTCACCTAGAGCGTAGAACAATGACAATCTCTAATATCCATCAACTTACATCGACCAACAACCTACCATTCCCTGACATTCCAATCTTGCCATCAAATACAATTACTGTAGGATTGCCAACCAACATTACGCAAGTAACTTCCATGGAAACAATTTTTCATGACCATACCAATTACATCCATACGAACCCATCTGTGCTAACTACTTCCATGTCTCCCCATTTTTTTGGGACGCCACATGAAACTATCTCAAGTACCGACCTTGCTTCGGTTCCTCGCACATGTACAACCAGTTCCTCCTCTCCTTCTGACTACTTTCCACCTTGCAATCCACAATCGACCCAAACAGAACACCCCACCCCTTCCCATACATAGAGATTTCCCATATTCCTGCCCTCGTCGCAGACTATTGAAGCCCAATGCCGGTTCCGCAAAAGAATAGATTTGTTGGCGAACATCCAAACTTGCTCAATCTGTTTGGAAAATTACCTTGGAATTAAAACAATTTTCTTTGAAGGTTTCCCTTCTATAATAGATGCAAAAGTGAAAAACATGGCCACTGCTTCTCTTCATGGAACAACATGGACCCTAAAAAGTAGCCTACCATTCTTGCATCTTTAACCCAAATCGAGGAGATGCTTATCACATGAGTCAATCCATTCCTACAAGTCACCCAAGTACGTGGAGGACAATACAAATACTCAGGACACACCATAAGTTTCCCACAAAACATTACTTTAATAGCAAATTACCTACCACACCGCTTTGGAGATTTGGACATAGTACTCATACAAAGGGAAGGATCTAATTTTAAAAAGTATGATTTCTACGTCAGTAGATCTCATGTTTGGGAAGCCTTGCAATATAAAATCCAACACGATCCCTATTACAAAGATGTCTTAATCAACCATGACGCCCTTTCCTCCCTACCATCTAATTCATCAAATGTTTCCTCCTCTCTTAACACAACCATGGTGGAACTGCCCCAAATGCAAACTACCTCTACAAATCATGGTATTGATGTTTCCACTTACTCTGACGAAACATATGAACACTCATCGTCTTTCATGCCAACACCCCACAATATAGGAACAAAAGAAGAGGAAATAAAACATTTCTTTCTCAACCATGATGGTAACACTCCATTTACCATGCCATGGCCAGAGCTTGGGTTCTCAGCCAATAAATGAATACAATATGGAGGGCATGTTCATCAATGAATTTCCCAACTTTATTTCCGAGAGGAAAAGCAATGTGGCAACAACCCTGCATAAAAGAAGTTCCAATGCATGAATACGCTCTTCATTTGATGCAGTTACCATGATGGGTGCTTCGGTTCCCACCCAATATTTTGCTACTTCCTTCTAAACCTCATAATGCGGCACAGGAGCAAGTCCACGACAACAATTTTCATGAAACAGAACATCGAATCTGGAATCCCTCCAACAATTGGAGATCTACGAAGACAACTACTATAATTCCCTAAAGACAACCTCTCGAACAATTTCACGTGCTTTGGATCAAGCCTTCGAGGGACACGTTCATTCTAGGAAAAAATCAGAAGTGAGCTTTTAGATATGGTGGAACAATTGGGGACACCAACCTTATTCTTCACTCGAAGTGTTGCAAAAACTAAATGGCTAGATCTCCACAATATTATGTCTGGTGAATGCCCTATTGATCCTCAAGTTGTACAACGTTGGAGAACATTTAACATTGTCTCAAACCCTCATCGAGTATCAACATAAGTACATCACATATTCACAATATTTCGTGAAGAAATATTGCAGAAGGAACTTGGAGTAGTAGACTTTTGGTACAAGTAATAAAATCTACTTTTTAATAAGTTTGTTCTAGACTACATAGCTAATATTTATGTTCCCTTGTCTCGCAGGTATGAATGGAAATATAGAGGCTCCGCACATCTCTACAGTTTATTTTGTCTCGATAACACACCTAAAGTTGACACAATGGACTAGGAGGATACAAAAATTATTGAGGCAACAAAACAATACTTTGATAAGTTTGTGTCTACCTGGAACCCCCGTCCGGCTTGCAACCTCTTGGATTTTGTTCGCAGGTCACTCCTAGATGACCCTTGTTTTCTAGATACAACAAAAATTATATCCTCCTCCCCACATGCGGACCTTGAAGAACTGCTTAATCATGTTCAGCGCCACACAAAATGTTCAGAGCAAACATGCCTACGTAGAAAGTCAATCACAGTTGCAGTGCAGGTACAATGCACCCTGGGCCACATAACCTACTTCATCCTTTCTCATTGAAAGTGATGGGAAAATTAAGTACCTCCCTTCGAGAAACGATGATAGATTCAACATCCACAATCAAACTATGATATCCATATAGAGAGAAAATTTCGATTACCAATGGTACTTTCCCGCCATGCAGTTCTTAAGTATATTGCAAAATATGCTTCAAAAGCATAGAGCAACGTTTACAAACCTATCACCAAATGTTATCCATATTTTCAAGAGATGCAGCTGTGGATTCTCTAGTACGAATTGCAATCTACAAAATTCTCACAGAAAGCATTGTTGAACATGACATAAGTGTATAAGAAAATGCCACATGTTACAAAAAATTGTCCACTTGTTATGTGCAGTCATGTTCATTTGTATCATTAAATGTTGGCAAAAAAATCTTGAGACGTGTCATTCAAAGTGATGCCGATGTACAAGAAACAACCACTTTCTTGGATGCATATAGAGTTCACCCTGGAAACATGGAACACCTACCACTTATTCAGGTTCCTTGAGATTGGAGCTACAACAAGAACCGTAAAGGTGATAAATGGAAACTGCGATCAACTCAAGCAATTATTTGGGTCCAACCAAGATTTTTGGATGTCCCAACTCATGATTCAACGTCCTATGACCTTTTATGTTGGTCAAAACTCCTTTTATATAATCCTTTCAGATATATAGCCTCCGAATTTGGATCAATCCCACATGACATCAACAACACTTGGGACATGTACAAGCACAACTACAGACTGTGGCATGTTTTACGCACTACCACAGACACATGACATGCTACAGATGTTAGTTCTAACTCTAATGTCGAATGTAGTAATCAAAATGAACCATTGCAAGAATGGCAGGTCTTCACACAACTTCATCCAGGAAACAACACGGGTCTTGACAATCTTGAAATGTTGGGGAAACGAGATTTTGACATACACAATAATTGGAACATACATGACGTTCCACATGATTTGTAGATAATTGGTTCATCATTCATCAAGAGAGAAAAGGTAGACACAATTAACACCAGCATGTAGGCCACACCACCATCTTCCACACTTCCTTTGTCTTCAGAACAACAACTAGCTCTTGATACCATACTACACCATTCAACAAACAAAACCCTTCTACCTCCACTAAGATTGATAATTCAAGGAACAGACTGGAACAGGAAAATCATTTCTGATAAATAAAATCTGGAATTCATTCACGGCAACATAAAACACATCTCCCTCACCTCTACTTGTGCTCGCTACTACCGGTGTTTGAGCATTCAACATCTCAACATCCACAATCCATACAACCCTCTATATTCTAATTAAAGAACTAAAACCCCTTAAAGGCCATGCATTATTGTCTTTTCAAGAGTCGTTGAAACATATAGAATATGTTCTTATTGATGAAATGAGTTTTATCGGCCAAAGTTGCCAAGAAAAATTGACAGTAGGTTACGCAAAGCTTTCCCACACTCAAAAACATCTAAATTTGGGAGCAAATCAATCATCCTCCTTGGCGACCTCGACCAATTACCATTGGTTTTGGATAGTCCTCTTTATGCAAGTAATTCCTATGGAGCTAGCCTCTGGAAGGGATTCCATGTTAGGAAATAATAGATAAAATATGCGGAATAATCCCTTACATAATCACAACAGTAAAAACTAATATGCATAAAATATTACAAATCTCAAATAAAAGTGCATAATAAATAACACAACACAGAGAGACAATATTTAACGTGGTTCATCCAATTTGGGCTACGTCCACCAAGAATCACTTGCTCAAATTTTATTACAAGCCTCCACTCTCTCAATACAATACCCAAATCCGTTTGGAGCTATGCTCAACAAACTCTATAGAATTCACACCCGAATTCAAAGCACATCTGCAATACATTTGTCTTGTATATCTATCATATGCATAAGACCATATAAATAGACAATTGCTTAAGCAGTTTGATACAAAACTGTGGGTGTATCAAAACCATGGGAAAAAAATCGTGGGTATCAAAAACAATGGGAAAAAAACCGTGGGTATCAAAACAATGGGTACCGAAAAAAACCATGGGCCCAAAAACAGCCCATAATGGTTACCCATTACCCATGGGTTAGCAAACCACCCATGAAAATTTGCTTCGGGGGCTTCACCCCCGAACCCCCCTGACCTGCTCACCGGCAAGCAGGACCACCGTAAAAATACCCGAGTGTAACACATAGAAGCTGTACCACACTCTAACATGAAAATAGGCTCCACAAACATAACAATCTCCCACTTTGAGACTGATTTTCACTGAGCAAGCTTCTCAACCCTTCACTGTCATTTACAAAGGCAACCAAAGCTGAACATAGCTTTAGTTTATCCCTTGTGACCACCTTGGTCATCATGTTTGCAGGATTTTGACTGGTATGAATCTTCTCCAACTTCAACTTATCTTCCTCCAAAGTTGTCCTGATGAAGTGATATCTCAACTGTATATGCTTTGTCCTGGAGTGGAAAGCAGAGTTCTTAGCTAGGTGTATAGCACTCTGACTATCACTATGCAGCTTACATTCCTCCTGCTTATGCCCCAACTCCTCAAGTAATTGTTATAACCAAATCATTTCTTTGCTTGCCTCTGTGGCAGCAACATACTCAGCCTCCATGGTTGACAAAGCCACCAACTTTTGTAGTTGTGAAATCCAGCTTACTGTTGTCCCACCTACAGTGTAAATATAACCTGTCATGCTCCTCTTGTTGTCTACATCTCCAGCCATGTCTGAATCTACATAACCACGTAAAGTGGTGTCTGATCCACTGTAGCATAAAACTATCCCCATGGTCCCTCTCAAATACTGAAGGATCACTCATAAATCTACTCACAACTCCTACTGCATGGGCAATATCAGGCCTAGTGCATACCATAACATACATCAAACTGCCAACCACTGATGAGTAAGGTACCTTGGACATATGGTTTCTTTCTTGCTCTATCTTTGAACACTACTCCTTTGATAACTTAAAATGGCTTGCCAAAGGAGTCCCAACCGGTTTAGCATCCTGCCTGTTAAACCTATCCAATACCTTCTTAATGTACTCTTCCTGAGATAAAGTCAGCTTTCGTTCCTTCCTATCCCGAGTTATCCTCATACCAAGGATTTGTCTGGCTGCCCCCAAATCCTTCATATCAAAGGATTCACTTAGTTATTTCTTGAGTACTTTTATTTCTTGCATGTTTTTACCTGCAACCAACATGTCATCAACATACAAACATAGGATGATATAACTTCCATCCTACAATTTCTTTGTATACACGCAATGGTCAGAATGACATCTAATATAACCTTGCTCCATCATGAAGCTATCAAACTTCTTATACCATTGACGTGGAACTTGTTTCAGGCCATACAAGCTCTTCTTCAGTTTGCACACCATCTCCTCTTTACCTTTGATTTCACATCCTTCTGGCTGCTGCATATATAGCTCCTCCTCCAAATCACCATGGAGAAATGTAGTCTTTACATCTAACTGTTCTAAGTGTAAGTCTTCTGCTACCACTATTCCAACAACAGTTCTAATAGAAGTCATTTTTACTACAGGAGAAAAGATCTCATCAAAATCTATACCTTGCTTCTGTACAAACCCCTTGACCACCAACCAGGCCTTATATCTTTTCTTTCCTCCTTCTTCATCTTCAACTCTATACACCCACTTGTTCTACAATGCTCTTTTTCCTTCTGATAGCTTCACCAAATCCCAAGTCTGGTTCTCCATGAGAGACTTATTCTCCTCATCCATGGCTTGTTCCCACTTTTTATTGGCATCTACCTGCATTGCTTCATCAAATCTCTCTAGCTCTCCACTATTGGTGAGTAATAAATAATAAAGAGAAGGAGAAAAACGTTCAGGTTCTTTTCTTACCCTAGAAGACCTCCTCACTGTAGGAGTTTGGGGTTCCTGTTGAGTAGGTTCCTGAAATGATTCATGGGTCATTGTCCCATCTGGAAGATCCTCTACCACTGCATATTCTTTCTTGGATTCTTCCCTGTTTTCCTGCAACTATTGCTTATACATGACTTTCTCATTAAAGACCACATCCCTAGACCGAATGATTTTCTTGTCCTTAATATTCCAACATTTAAATCCAAAGTCATCACCATCATAACCAATAAAAGTGCATTTTTTTGATTTAGCCTCTAGCTTGGTCCTATCATCCTTGTCAATATGAAGAAACACCTCACATCCAAAGACTCTAAGACATGAGTAATCGACTTTCTTACCATACCAAGCCTCCTCGGGTATGCCTCCATCCAAGGCACTTGAGGGTCCTTTGTTTATTAAGTACATAGTTGTGCTCACCGCTTCTGCCCAAAAATAAAGAGGTGGTATTGCATGTATCCTCATGCTCCTAGCACGTTCCATTATTGTTATGTTCATCCTTTCTGACACCCCATTCTGCTGCGGGGTTCTTGGAACCATCTTTTGCCTGCGGATTCCATTCTTAGAACAATAATCATCAAATTCATTGCTGCAATACTCCCCTCCATTATCTGACCTGAGACATTTTAACTTAAGACCTGTTTCATTCTCTACTAAGGCTTTCCATTTAACAAAAGTATCAAATACATCAGATTTGTTTCTAATACAATAAACCCAAACTTTCCTTGTTGCATCATCAATAAAAGTAACATAATAACTTGAACCCCCAAGAGATGATACCTGAGCTGGCCCCCACACATCAGAATGTACCAGCTCTAACTTACTCTCTTTCTTCGTAGGTCCAACCTTAAGAAACCTTACTCGCTTTTGTTTCCCATATATGCAGTTCTCACAGAAATCCAAACCTATTTTTGTATATCCAGAAAAATTCTTCTTTATGATGTCCATGCCCTTATGGCTTATATGACCGAGCCTATAGTGCCATAATGTTGTATCTGCATTTGAAGCCACAAGATTACAATCATTAGAACTATCAGTGATTAAATACAAGGTTCCAACCTTCTTACCTCTTGCCATCACAAGAGCACCCTTGGTGACCTTCCAAGAGTCAGCTATAAATATCACAATACACCCATCACTTCCCAATTGCCCCGCCGATATCAAATTTCTCCTTAATGTAGGCACATGTCTGACATCCTTCAATAGCCATATATTCCCATTCTGCATCTTAACCTGAACAGAACCTTTTCCAACTATACTGCAAGGCTCATCATCACCAATAAAAACATGCCCAAAATCCCCTTGAACATAATCAACAAAATAATGCCTATGTGGAGTAGCATGAAAAGAAGCCCCTGAATCTAAAACCCAATATTTATTAATATTATGCAAAGAAAGAATCAAAGCATCCTAACATACATTACCCGATGCCACATTTGCCTCCTTGTTTTCTTCCTGTTGTTTTTTCTTATCCCGAAGCTCCCAAAAGTCCTTCTTTGCATGCCCAGACTTTCCACAGTGCTAGCATACTATCTTGTTTTTGGATTTTGACCTTGCCCGATCCTTTGATTTTCCACGGTTTCCTCTATTTTTCTGTCTCCCTCTATTTTTCACTGTCAAAGCATTCCTTGAAGTAGAAGATTCACCAGAGCTTTTTCTTCGCATTTTCTTACTTAGAATCACCCCTACAACATCCTCAAACTTCAACTTCGAGTTAGTTGGAACTGAGTTGTTTACCGCCATTACCAGGCTATTCCAACTTTCAAGTAAAGAGCACAGAATTAATAAAGCCCTAAATTCTTCATCAAATTCTATTGTAACCGAAGCTAGCATATTCACAATCGTATTGAAATCATTTAAATGATCTGCTACTGAACCATTCTCAGACATCTTCATATTAAACAATTTTTTCATTAAAAATATCTTATTAGAGGCAGAGGGTTTTTCATATAACTTCCCTAATGCATCCATCAGTTGTAGTCTTTTCCTTTGAAACATTAAATAATACCGAAGATGCAAGACACAGCCGAATCATTCCAAGTGCCTTCCGATCCAACAAATCCCATTCCACATCTATCATACTCAAGGGTTTGTTCACCTTCTCAGACAGTGGAGTATAAAGATCCTTCTGATAAAGGTAATCTTCCATCTGCATCTTCCATAGACTGAAATTATGCCCGTTGAATTTATCAACCCTAGATCTTCCATCATCTACCATAGCTCCCACTCAAGCTAAAGAATTTCCCTGTGATTCAACACTTCAAAAAACCAAACCAGGCTTTGATACCAATTGTTATGAAATAATAGATAAAATATGCAGAATAATCCCTTACAGAATCGCAACAGTAGAAACTAATATGCATAAAATATTACAGATTTCAAATGAAAGTGCATAATAAATAACACAACACAGAGAGACAATATTTAACGTGGTTCACCCAATTTGGGCTACGTCCACCAAGAATCACTTGCTCATATTTTATTACAAGCCTCCACTCTCTCAATACAATACCCAGATCCATTTGGAGTTATGCTCAACAAACTCTACAGAATTCACACCCGAATTCAAAGCACATCTACAATACATTTGTTTGTCTATGTATCATATGCATAAGATCATATAAATAGACAATTGCTTAAGCAGTTTGATACAAAACCGTGTGTATCAAAACCATGGGCAAAAACCGTGGGTATCAAAAACCATGGGCAAAAAACCATGGGTATCAAAACAATGGGTACCGAAAAAAACCATGGGCCTAAAAACAGAGCATAACAGTTACCCATTACCCATGGGTTAATAAACCACCCATGAAAATTTGCTTCGGGGGCTTCGCCCCTGAACCCCCTGACCTGCTCACTGGCAAGCGGGACCGCCGTAAAAATACCCGAGTGTAACACATAGAAGGTGTACCACACTCTAACATGAAAATAGGCTCCACAAACATAACATTTCATTCTTCCATTACATTGCAAACAATATTTTGACAACAAGGAACAACCAATGCACAAGTTTCATTCTAGAATTTACAGCTCCACATGCGAGATTCAACTCCTCTTATTGAGGATTGGGAACTCCTAATGCCTCACACAGACACACACCTAATTCAGCAAGAGCTAAAAAATTTTAAGGATGCACCACATTTATTTGTAAAAAATGATCTTGTGGACTCTCACAACCTTCAGATGCTAAAGGCATTGAATGTTTTGATCGCCCAATCCATTGCTGAAAATCAGAGTCTGAAATTCACAACTTTCTCCAACCCATTTTTAATGACATACAAATATTTATAGTTTTAAAATGCCGAAAAGAACCATGTAATTTATAGTTCTTTCCATCCAAATCTTTGTACACTATATAAATTTTTGTACATATTGAATTGTTTTAAGGGTTAGACGCCATGTTTACGCTTTTTAAATGAAGTGGTCCATCTAAATTTCTACACAACCAAAAACAATCACACCCCTTATCAACATCAACCACAAAAGTAATAATTATCCCTCCAAATAAAACAGCATATACCATTTAGCGTTCATATTGCATTGTACACATGCGATTACTAGTTTATAACCTATAAAAAAAATGATTTTTAAATTGAAAAAGGGAAAAGAGTGATACTCTATTTATTATGCCGAAGGCATTCCCCCTATGGGAAAGGGTTGTGTGGACATTCACGGGACTATGACAAATTTGACCACCTAAATGACGGTTGTTCTATTTTTAGCCATTTTGCTTTTTAGTTTTTTAGTTTTTAGTTTTGCATGTTGCGAGGTATATATTTTCTAGTTTCTCTATTTTTAATTTTGCATGTTGCAGGGCATATATTGTTGCTATGAAGGGATGTATTTGATAATTTAAAGCTCTCTGTCTTTTATCTCCTCTTTTACCTGATATGACACTCATAACTCGGGATCCATATCAGGTATGTTTAGACTCGGATATCAAATGCTTATCTATGTTTATTAGGACATAACAAGTTTGAAATTTGGCAGGGAACACATTCTAAAACTAGTGTATGCACATATTTCCAAAGGTCAGGAAATCCTATAAAATCACCTAACTGGAAGGGAGTTAAAGCATCAAGCATCAGAATCTTGTGAGTCTGCATGGATATTAGCTTTCTCTTGTTTTATGATTACATGGAAAATGAAAGTCTGTGGGACATCATACACAGTGAGTAAAATGATTATGTTATGAAGAAAAATGGATCTATACATTGTAGATTCATATTTTGAAATAGAAAAATGGATATGTATTTAGTTGGAATAATCATCTGCTTAATATTGGACCTCTCAATCAATCATGCATCGTTTGGAAGGTAATTTCGATATTGCAGGGTATTAGTTATTAGTTTATTTAATGTGTATGATAAGACTTAAATTAGTCAGAATCAAGCAGGTGACTAGTTGATGGAGATATCTCCTTGCTGATCTTGGGGCTCTACGGTTTTGGTGGGTGGGTTAGGGTTTGGAGTCACTTTTGTTTTCCCGCTTATCTTTTACCTTTGACTGTCACACTTATCGTTTTGACCACTTTGTTATATAGTGTGTAGAAGACAGAAGTCTGATATCTAATTTAGGGCTTCGTCCCTATGAAAGATGTTTGGAGGAGTAATTTTATATTATGTTCCTAGCTCAACTCGCCAGTGTAAGGATAAATCATCCTGAACATGGTGCGGCTCAATTGGTGTGAATGGCTCAACCAATTTCTTCAACAACCTATCCCTTAAACATGCATTCGACAACAGGTAACATTTGCGAGCAAGTCTTTTAATTACCTCTCTGTTACTACCTTAAGTGGTATCCATATGGTAGGGGGATTAATGCCTTGTTGAGTGTGTTCTCGTATCCGCAGTTCACTCTTTGTTGGTTCAACACACTGAAGATGAACTCCATATATTGTTCACCCCCTTCCTCATTTATTAACAACTCCCCACTATTGAATGAACTTTCTTGTAACTTGAGATGAACCATCTATAACTTCAGTATTGTTATCTTCACCTCCTACTTCATTACCTTTAGTAACACCAACTTCTATTTGGGTCTTGAACAAAGTATGACTCCAAAAGCAGGAAATAAATTGGTAGAACTATTCTTGTTTGAACATGTTCAATATTTTCACTTTCTAAGGCAATTTAACAATCAAATTATCTGCAACTAATGTTTTTCCCAAAATAAAAAACTTAGATAAACTTATAAAGTCATATCAAGTGGGGTATCATAACCTTATGGTCAGGCCTTCTTATATCTGAATTTTGTATGTTTTTAAATTCTAAATTCGTAAGCCTTTGATATGATATACAACACACCATCAACCTTTGTTCAACCCTTGTTATGATATTTTTCTAAGTCTAATGAATTGGGCGGGCCTTATTAGTGGAGTATCATAACCTTATTGTTGGGCCTATGCATATCTAATATTTTGTATGTTTTCATCTTCTAAATTCTTAAACCTTTGATATAATATTTGGCACATTGTCAGCCTTTGTTATGATATATGTCAAAGTGTAATGAATTGGCATTTCCCAATTGTGAAAATTTCAGTTTATTTTAAAATTTCACATTGGCTGTTGGCTTAGCACTCCAACCTTTCATACAATTAATTGTGTATATTGTACCCCAATTCTCTAGTGATTGTGGATTGGAATTTTTCTTGCCTATTTTTTATGACCCATATTGTCGATTCAACTTTTGCATGTCAGGGAGGAAGATTATCAATAGAAATGAAAATCTCAATAGATACAAACTTTCGTAAATGCCTTTCAATGATTTGAATGGTATAGAACTATAATTATGCAAGGTTTCGTAAGCTTGTTATTTGTATAATTTTTTATGGGTTCTCATTATTGGTATTAGTACTTAGTCTTCAATGTCATTGCAAAATGTTGAAGCATATTTCTAGTGATAGATATGTATGTAAAATGGGGAAGCATGTAAAGGTATGTGAAATGTTTGACAAAATGCTTGAAAGAAATATGGTCGCATGGCCTTCAAAGATTATAGGATATAGAGTGAATAACTTTTTTGAAGCATTCATAATGTTTTTCCAAATGTAACGAATATTTTTCTAACACAATAAATTCACATTTGGTAGCATACTCTCATCATGTGTTGTAAATGAAGCTTTAAAATTTTGCAGCGATATTTTTGCAGTGTTTTCTACATTATTTCCCATAAAAGCTTATTGGTATTTATTTCATCGTCACTTCTTCATCTCCTCACAAGGTGGTTCATTTTCTATGTTATGTAAAGTGTCTTATTTGTAAATATGAAATTCTCAGCTAATTTCATTGCTTTGTTTTGGGTTTTTTATTTAAAAGAAAGACCATAGCCTCAACAAAACAGCTTCCGATAGAGTTCGTAAAGAGCTGATAGAATGGAAAGTCAACACAGATGTCATATTCAAGCACAAGCCCATTGTTAATTTGCAAAGATATCTATCCAGTTCATTTTCAATGTTGGGTTAAATAGACATGAGAAAAGTAACTTGTTTGGTGTTTTTAGTTATATTGATACCGAAGCGCAAAGTTTGTAACATGTGTTACTAAATGGTAGGTGGGAAATTAAACTGACAAGATCCCTGGGCATAATGTATGCTAATGGAACTTACCAGCTCTAAGTTGTTTTTCTGGAGCAATATCTAGCAAAAGCTCCTCAGGGTGCATCCTCATTATTTTTTTAGAATACTCATTTAATTATTTATTTACGATACCCAACTAATATGAATCCTAAAAAATTACATGTTGAGTTTTTGTAATATTTGGGTTCTCATTATTTCCGTTGAATACCTATCTTGGCTAAATCATTAAAATTACATGTCAATTTTTACAATAAATATTCAATACTCCATTAGTTCAATTATCAAGACAGATAATAGTTTTGTCAATATTTTCAATAAATAGTCAATACTCCATTGGTTCAATTATCATCATAGAGATGGGTCATCATAACTTTCCTACATTATCCATTTAATCATTTCATTAGAATACCCATCTAATTTGAATCATGAAAATTACAAGTCAAGTGTTTTAAATATATATTTAATATTCTATTAGTGACGGAAATTCTCGGTGGATCATACCCAAATTAGTGAGTTGTGTCATTTTTGTAGTTGGTTGCATGCTAAATTTATGGGACCATAAATCACACAGTATGGCACATCTTTTTTATTATAACACAATATTTCTCTATTATAAATCACTGGGGAAGTTCATATTCTGAAGGATTTAGTTGTTAAATGAATAATGATTGGATGCGACTTTTACTTCCCAATTTAGATCTCCAATGGATTGCTAAGCTTACAACACTTGTATTACAACTTAATAATTTTACATATCTAAATTCAATCCCTCAATAAGGCCTCGAGAATGACCAAATCCTGTAGATGCTCTGAGTGACTTGGATCTCTTAAATCTTCATTTTCCTTTAGCCAGAAGCCTTCAAAAGGAAAAGCATTCATATCATCACCACCACCAACATTCAAAATCTTTAACACTCCATTGCCATCAAAGATTTCTTTAATCCCTCAACATGTCTTGAAGAATGCCCAAATCTTGGAAGTGTTATTTTGCTTTGTTGAACTGTTTTTATAAATCATTGTACTCTAAAAATGTATTGTATAAAATATAAAGATAATTGACTGGTTGATAAAAGAGTATGTGTGAAGATTACAAACACTTAATTATAATTTTTATTATTTATGGCAACTCTTTAACTTCTACTTTCGTTTTTCTTAACTTCTTCTTTCTCTTTTCTGAAGGATAAGCTGCAACACCTAGTTGGGTAGCAACATGATATTTTTGATTCTCTTTCTCCTGTGGTAAATAAGAGAGTGTTGTCTCTAAAGGAACTTCAGGTGGGTTTCAATATTTATTGAAGTAATTATTCATTTGTTTTGTTAATTGCATGTTATGGATTGAAAAATTATTGTAGAGTACTTTCATTTTATTTGATTTTGATTGTTTCATTTATATTTATAATTGCCTCAAATCCTTTTTTCGAAGTGACAATTTGCGCATTTACCCTCCTTTTTCATTCGAAAGGTACTACAAAATGGTGCACGTATCAACACTTGGATCAAGAAGAAAGGATGAGTCAAGACTAATATCACTCAGCCAAAACAATCTGTCATAAATACTAGCATCTACTTTGATAGCACCTCCACTACTACTACTTTACTCATCTTTAGTGCCAAAAAATTGGCCATTGAAATGTAGAGATAGAGCCTTTAAATGTAATGCTTCGTCTATATTCCTACACTTACAAAATCAATCACACCCCTTATCAACATCAACTACAAAAGTAATAACTTTCCCTCTAAATCAAATAACATATACCATTTGGCGTTCACATTGCATTGTACACATGCGATTGCTAGTATAATATTTATCAATATTCGAGGTTCTTCAATATCTTAAACTAGCAATTGCATGTGTACAATGCAATGTGAATGCCGAATGGTATATGTTATTCGATTTAGAAAGACAATTATTACTTTTGTAGTTGATGTTGATAAGGGGTGTGATTGACAATATTGATTTTCTATTAAAGCCATAACAAATGTTGTGAAATACATTAGAAATGATGTTAGATAACAGTTAGTTGTGTAATAATTGAATACAAATGCAAGTGAGACGTGTAAGTTTGCTAATACCCACTCTCAAGAATGTAGTGAATGTGAAGGGTTGTTGTCAAAGTAGATTGAAAGAATGACTAAGTGCTTTATTATATTATCTCTCCATGAAACTAAAATGAGACAGAATATGCAATTATATATAAACAAATCTGAAATGGTTATGGTACATTCCAAATTTCTTTATTACCTCAACGAGTTTGAGTGCATCATTGTTAGAGCTATTTTGTGCATATCTTACAATCATAACATTCCATGAGACCAAATTTCTTTGAGGCATTTTGTAAACAAAAAATGATATATGTTATTTGTGTTATAGGGATAGTTTTACTTTTGTAGTTGTGTTTGTTTAAACTATGGGTGATTGATTTTGTATGTGTAGAAATATAGATGAGTCACTTCATTTAAAAATCACAAACATAAGGTCTTACCCTTTAAACTATTCAAAATGCAAAAAAGTGATATAATGTACAAAACTTTGGATGGAAACAACTATAATTTGCATGGTCCTTTCTCGACATTTTAAATTTCTGGGCATTTGTGTGCAGATGAAGACATTAAAAATGTGTTGTTGTTGATTAACATAAATAAAAAAGCAACAATTAAAAGGAAAAATCAAACATGTATGTTGAAAAGTGTATTTTTGTAATTGTAGATATATAGACGAACCACTTCATTTAAAGGTTTCATCTCTTCATTTTAAAGTTGTTACAAATTCATACATATACATTTACAAATCTCATATACATTTTCAAATCTCATATCATGAGTGGTATTGTTTTGCGGACTATTTTATTTGAACTTAACACAAGAAGAATTATATCATGAATGGTAGCCTTTTGAGGGTAATTTTATATCCAGTAAACATGAGTAAATCTAATACCCTTTAGACAGAAATGTCATCTAGGATAGAAGAAGTGTTGAGTAAAGTAGTAGTGGAGGTGCTACCAAAGTAGAGTGTAGTATTTATGAAGGGTTGAGTCATAATAGTCTTGCTTCCTCCTTTTTTCTTGATCCAAGTGTTGGTACGTGCGCCATTTTTGAGTACCTTTCGAATGAAAAAGGAGGTGAAATGCGCAGCTTTGCAAGCGAGGAAACTCGAGAGAAAGCTGTGAATGTTAGACCCTACCTTTCATTGGTTCCAATGTCGACAATTTCTCTATGCATAGTAAGTCCTTGAGACTTGTGGATAGTTAATGCCCATGCCATTTTAAGCGGCAATTGTATTCGATTCCCTCTCGAAATATGTAACGGGTTGGAGGGATCCCAACATGGGCCATTGTATCTATCAAATTTGACAACAAATAAAGGTAATGTTGGTGGTGACATTAATGCATTGTAAACAATGTTGGTGATTGTTCCTGTAACACCATTTACGAGGCTTGCGTTGACCCATACATTTACAATAAGCATGATTTTTTGTTGTTTGCACAACAAAACTTTGTGCTCCAACTGATCATCATCAATATTTCTTAGTCCAAGCCGCTTGTTACTTTCAGCAATGGATTGGGTGATCAGAACGTTCAATGCCTTCAGCATTTGAAGGTTGTGGGAGTCCATGAGGTCATTTTTTGCAAACAAATGTGGTGCATCCTTAAAAATTTTGAGCTCTTGCTGAGTTAGGTGTGTGTCTATGCGAGACATTAGGAGTTACCAGTCCTCAATAAGAGGGGTTGAATCTCGCATGTTGAGTAGTAAATTCTGGAATGAAACTTGTGCATCAGTTGTTCCTTGTTGCCGAAATATAGTTTGCAATGTAATGGAAGAATGAAATCCCTTCCAAAGGGTGGCTCCATAGGATTTACTTACATAAAGATGACTCTCCATAACTGGTGGTAATTGCCCGAGGTCGCTGAGGAGGATGACTGATCTATTTCCAAATTCATATGTTTTTGAGTGTGGGAAAGCCTTGCATAGCCTAATGTCATTTTTTCCTAGCAACTTTGGGCTGATGAAACTCATTTAATCAATAAGAACATATTTTATATGTTTCAGCGACTCTTGAAAAGACAATAATGTTTGGCCTTCAAGGGGTTTTAATTCTTTGATTGGAATACAGAGGGCTCCATGGATTGTGGGTGCAGAGATATTGAATGCTGAAACACCGGTAGGGGTGAGCAGAAGGAGAGGCGAGGGAGATGTGGTTGATGTTGCTGTAAATGAATTCTAAATTTTATTTATCAGAAATGATTTTTCTTGTGCCAGTTGCTCCTTGAATTATCAAGATCCACAAAATCAAACCCAAACATAGAACCATCTCCCCTTGCATTGTGATATTCACGAAGGGTTGTTTTTGCTAGGGCATGGCCCTTTACAGACCACATACACATAGATGTATTCAATCCACTTATTTTAGTTGGTGTTCTTGCAAAATATTTGTTAACCTAATTGACACTTGCATTTGTTTGAGGCAACTAACTGTCTTGGAGAGCATTTGTTAGTAGTCGGGTTGGAGCACCGATTATCAAATGTTTTTCTACAAGAACATCCATTTCAATGATAAGAACAGTCATATAGTGGAAAATAAAATCATGATAGAATTAGAATTGAGCAATGGATGAAAAAAACAAACATAAAGAAATTATAATTAATATAGGGAGTTTATACTTACTGGTAATCGAGCAGGAGATGAAGCTTACAATACCTTTTGATTATTCTAACACGGGATTTGTGTAAGCACACAATGGAGCCTTCTTGTATTGATTTTTCGGTTACACGACTTGCAAATTTGGAGGGTAGAAGTGTTGTTTGAAAATGTTTCCCATCTAAAAGGTCAACACGATGTTGGGCAACCGTGTTGAGAATGGACCTTAGGGAGGATAATTGTAGTATTTGAAATGTGGGGTCAATAATGGAACCACCCTCAATCAATTGAGAAATGTCTTCGTGTATCAAAGTTATTTCCATGGCAACTAAAAGATGCTCGAGATAGTCGGAGTTTTGCAAATGTATGGTGGAAAATGTAAACTTGTAGTGTAGTCAAAGATGAAATGAAGGGTGTGTTCTGGAAAACATGCATTTGTAAGCAATGAGAACCTTTAAAGTTTGCTTCCTTTTTCATTTATATTTTCTAAAAAGCACAAACATGAGGTCTAACCCTTTAACAATTCAATATGCAAAAAAATAATATAATGTACAAAGCTTTGCATGAAAATAACTAAAAATTGCATGATTCTTTCTTGACATTTTAAAACTATATGTATTTGTGTGTAGATATAATAAGGAACACATTAAAAATGGTTGTTGTTGGTTTACATAAAGAAGCGAGCAATTGTGTAAAGGAAAGATATAATAAAGAACACATTAAAAATGCATTGTTGTTGGTTTAAATAAAGTAGTTTGCAATTGTATAAAGGAAAAATTGAACACGTTTGTTGAAAAGTTAGATTTTGTGTTCCATATGTTCCACTGCAATATATACATGCATTTATTTGAAATGAATTATAGATGATTATGTTAAGCAAATAGAATGGAAAACAATAAGAACAATATGTACACTTGAAGTGAGAAAACTAGAGATATTTGTATGGAGACACAATGACAAAGAAATTAGGAATGCATAGTTGTTGGATAACAAAAAATGAACATGAGTTTGATAAGTTTGATTCTCTGTCAGATATATACTGCCACAATACATACATGGAATTATTTGGAATGAGTTACAGTTTGTTTCAAAAACACTTAAAGACAAACACTTATAAACTAACCACTACAAGCTATAACGAACAATTATGGTCTTAAACCTTGCACCATTCGCTGAAATGATTTATGGACATGGCTCTTCACATGTATGATGACATAATGAGAATTAGAGAAAATATAAATGAGAAATATATAATTGGCTATGGTTTTACAAGCACCGTTTATAAATGTGTTCTAAAGAATTGTAATCGAATTGCTATAAGAGACTGCACAGTCACTACCCACAAAGCTTGCGTGAAGTTGGAAGTGAGCTCGAAATAGTTGGAAGCATCAAGCATAGGAATCTTGCAAGTCTGCATGGATATTTTCTTTCTCCACTTGGAAACCTGTTGTTTTATGATTACATGGTAAACGAAATTCTGTGGGACATCTTACACAATGAGTAAAGAAAGTGAAGATTAATCTTTCTCGTGGTATTACTGTTGTAGAGGTAAATACCGAGTCCTGACAGAGCAATGAAGTTAAAGATGGTCTCACAAAAGGTGAGGACAGAGACAGATCATCTATTGGTATTCCAAGTGAATACTGTAGTGGAATGGGTGAGGAAATTGAGAAAACATCGGAAACATCCAAGACAACTCTATCATCAACATCATGTAAAAAGAGTAATCCAACAAAGGATCTGGTTTATGAAGAAATAGTTAAAATAGGTGAAAAAGTTCAAAAAACAACAGTCTCAGTGAAGAACTGTCCACACCTTCCTAAAGTAACTAGTATTGTCTACGATGACAGGGGCATGAAACTGCTGGCAAATGTGACAACCTACGAACCTTCAAAGGATGAGCAAGTTTCCTTTGGCAATTATGGAAGATGAGTTTTTGTGACAACAGATGATAGTTTGGAAAAGTCTATGATTAATACCTCCTCATGCAACTCAAAAGCTAAACTGACACAACACAAAACATAACCTCATTGACCAAGAACCAAAGCTGTAGAACTGGTCATAAGAGGAGGCTAAGAAATATAGTTCTACTACTACATACAAGTACTGATCAGGGGATCATTTTTAAAAGTTCCCTAAACATCCCTAAATGGTGTCAGTGCAGAATATCATCTCAAGAGCTTTCCAACGACTGTGAGAACGTGACAAACAGACATCGGGAGCTCTAGATATGTTTGGTCAAAGTTTAGACAGCGGGAAAGTCAACTCTGGTCAACGGGTCAATATTGGACGAATCACACTGTGACACGTGGCTTGCCACCACTCATCGAATTTGTTCGATTTGCCTATCAGGAGACGAATGGTGGACTACATGCTATTTATCGAGTTAATTATTTCTATGCCACATTACATGGGTCGAAATTATATTATCTTGGTAAGTCCACTTACACACCAATTTCCAAATGTCACGCATATATGCCAAACCGCTATATATATTAATGTTTATAAATTAGTATAACCACATAATCCTCCACTTACCTACTAAACCGCCTACATTAAGCCATGCATGGATGTTCCATGTGGAAGGAAGGGGTGAAGCGGTTGTAGTGGAAGCTTCCACGTGAGGAGAAAAAGGTGGGGGCGGTTATGCTCCAAAGTGGTCCTTTGACCACTATGTTTGCGTGGAGGAAAAGGCTTATTAAAGCCTTTTACAAACATCCACTTACCTTGCGTGGAAAATGGTGGAAAAAGGCCGCTCCACATGGGATTTATCCCATCTAAAATAAATGCTAATCCTTTTAAAATGCATGCCATCTTTTTAGATGTATCCACATCACATGGAATTGGGAAGAATGGTTAAAAAGGGGATTAAGGAGGTTTATGGGGATTATTATCCCATCCAAATTATGTGGTTAGGCTAATATTAGCTTAATGATAAATGATTTTCCATTATTTTTGGGCCCTAAAATTGTATAAATAGGGAACCCATTCCTTTGTAATGGACGGCCGAGCTTATTATTTGTTAAGCTTATTTGAGACAGGTGTGTAGATGAGAATAAAGATCAGGTCTCAGAGAACACCATTTTTGAAGGCCTTGCACTCAGAATGAGAACTCGGAGTAAAAAGATGAAATCAAGGAAATTCTGAGACGATTCCAACGATGTAAGATTTGATGTTTTTTGTTGAGTTTTATACTATTTTTGGAAGCTTTGAATGTAGTTTTTTAACAGAGATCTACAAGACAGCGAGTTGAAAAACACGAATTTCAATGCACTTCTAGTCCGAAATGTGACTTGGTGTAAACATGAAAAGTGTTCAGAATTCAGAGATGATCTCAGATAAATGATTTGTTTTCATAGAATGTTTTTAAATCTCCATTTGTAGGTGTTTTTCTAACACAGCTGCAGGGAGATCACATTGTGAAAACACTGTAGGGGCCACGAATCGTTCTTGGGATAGTTTTTGCTATTTTTCAGAGTTCTTGGGACACTGATCACCTCATTTGCAGGTTGTGATTCATTATTGGTTGTTTGTAAGAGTTATTGTACTTACATTTCAATATTATTAATGGATCGGTTCAATCCGAACCTGAGGACGTAGGAATTTCCGAACCCTGTAAACAATTTTGTTTGTTATCTGAATGTTTTCAGTTTTCTGATTATTTATTTGCTATACAAGTTTTCCGCACTTCTATGGATGCATAATAATAAGAATTTAATCAATTTGTGGAGTTAAGAATACTTAAAATTAGTTACGAAAATCACGATCTTTGGAAACTTTTAAAAGTACTAAAAATACAACACACGTTTTGAGATCAAGTATAAACAAAATTTAAATACATACCTACAGAATTCAATTTAACACAGGTGATTGACTGGTACTTGGAGAGCTTGAAGAATGAAATTATAGTGTTAATGACCAATATTTAAAGGTTAATGCATGTAAAAGCTATAAAATAATATTTACAAATAGTAAAGCCAAAACAACATGCAAAATCAGAAAAATAAAGTTGCAAAACCATCATTTAAACCATCAAATTTGACATAGTCCCACGAATATCCGCAAAGCCTTTTCCCATAAGGGTATTGCCTTCGGCGTAATAAATAATTTTCAAAATTAAATAGGAATTGATGCTTGCTCCAATTTTCTAAAGAAAAAGGCGTCTCTTTTACCAACCGTAAAATTAAATTAAAACTGGGAGAAGAAATTCCCTACGAAAAGTTAAATAGAAATTGATGCTTGCTCCAATTTTCTAAAGAAAAAGGCGTGTCCTTTACCAACCGTAAAATTCGTTTTATCTAATTTATTCACTTCCTACATCTAAAAAAAATTAAATAAGAACGATTCGCTTTCGAATTAAAAAAGGGAATTTTTCGAAAAAAAAAGGAGGTTAAATGCTGCTTCCGCCGCGTGTCTTTTACCAACTATAAAATTCGTTTTTACCGAATTTATTCACTTCCTACACATAAAAAAATAAAAAAAACTGTAATTTAGCTATTTATTTGTGACACGAAACGATCATCTGCTTTATCAGGACGCAATAATTTGTTATTGTGAACTTTGTTTTAAGATTTTTAAGCATGGGGGAAGAGCTTCTGGATGTGCTTACTAGTACTGGTAAACACACAGGCATTGCAAAGCCCAGGTACATATATTCCATTATTCATTTCTATTTCTATTTCTGTCAAAAAAAATATTGCTGTACTCAAACAGTGTGACATTTTTTTATTTTTTATGTAACTCTCCACAATTGAATTTTATAAATCACCCGCATCCACATTTCAACATCAAAAACATAATATATAAAACATGTTAGATTTTAATTTATTCATCAATTCCTACAGTATTTTATGATCAATGGAGAACTTGAATGCCCCCTTAAACAACAGAGTCCAGTAGGGTTTTTCATGTAATAAAATAAATTTGGGTTTTGATATATCATGCAATTGGACATTCTATTTAGTAAAAAACAATTACAGGTTCTGCTGAAATTTGGACTTTTTATGTCACAAAAGAAATGTGAGGTTTTATATGATTTAATTATTGTAGTTGGATTTTGAGCTGATTAGGTCATTGTGGAATTTTAATGGCGGGCAATCCTTCAAGTTCAAATTGCTTCTAGGTCCGTGCATTCACTTTGACTAGGAGAAAATTATCTAGCTGACACCGGAGAGAAATTAGGGAATGGTCAGAACTCCCAGCTCATTAAACATTTTTTTGATTTTGAGTGGGTAAGATTCCGGGCTCAAATGCTAACCCATGCTTGTCAGGATGCCAGAGTTCAAAGACTGGCTTTGAAGAAAATCTCCAATAGGGGATCAGTACTGGTCTTCAGGAGGGAGGTAATATCTTTGGTTGGGGTTCATACCTAACAACAAATGTTATGAGGTATCGATCCAGCCTGACAGTGATAGACCTTTGCATGCCTGATATAATGGTTTGTCCTACGTTATTGAGGAGAGGGTACAAATTTGCTGTGCTATAGTATTTTTTCACCTTCAAAGAGAGAAGTGATTGTCCTCCAGGTGTAGGTGGATTGCCAAGGTACAGTTCAATCCTGAGGTTGGTCATGAGGTCAAAACCTGGGTGTACAAAATTTGAGCAATAAATAATATAAACAGAGAGAAATCTCCATGTGGGATTCTGGGGGGTGGGAGGTGGGGTCATTCGCCAAATAAGCATCTGGTTTGGTTTTTGATTAAGCAAATATTGGAATAAATAAATGCTAAATCTAAATATGTACCAGCACATTGATATAAACAATTAACTACAGATTTGATCCAAGCAAATAAGCAATTTAAATTTAAAACCCTAGTTGCAAATGAAGAGATAAAAAGACTTAGCTGATTCGCAATGATTCCGAAGGTATGCCGAGCTGGAAAACTGATGAAATGGGAACTCAAAACGTCGCAACCAAACCCAGAAAAATGCAAAAGTCTCAGAAATGCCAGGACCACGATGCCTATGCAGGGTTAGGGGCGCCTGGGGCGCCAGAGACCTACTCTGGGCACCTGTGATTGCTCAGAAGCTGCGAAACCCAATTTCGCAGGGTCATGAGATGTTCGTTGGTTCGCCTGTATGTCGCTGCACTTCATTGTTATTCGCCTAAAACCTGCAATAAGAAAGAAGCACCTGCAAAACCCCAAAACACAACAAATCCTAAAAAAAAAGATGCAAATGGGGAGTCAGACTGACCCCGATGGTCACCCGACTGAGTGAACTTACGATCCGGGTGCTGCACTACATTTTTGACTCCATGTAGTTTCTGCCTGTGTGTGTGTAGAATCGTTCCCTAGGCGGTTCTTGTGCGATTCGCTCAAGTGTGAACAATAACTAGATGTAGAAAATGTAGCTAGATGTGTGCATGGAAAAATGAACTTCGCGTCCTATGAAGTGTTTGCAGAAAAATGCAGTCCCTTGCCCTTGTGTGGATGCTAGATGGATGCTTGAATGCTTTTGTAAATGCCTTTGGATGCAACCTTAGGTGGAGATAGTAGATGCTTAGTGTTTGGTCTTTTATTATGATCTCATAGCTTTGTATTTATATGATTCCCTTGGTTAAATTTCATAATTAATCACTAAAAGACTGACCAGTAAGAAAATAAGATGCCCAAATGGCTAGAAAAGACCCAAAAGATGCGAGCAAAGTACAAAGAGGACGGGGGCGCCTAGAGGGGATGGGGCGCTGGTGTCTAGAGTTAGAAATGCTGAAGTATCAAAAGACAAACTGGGCAAGGAGTGTAAGACCAAGAAGTAAAAGAGAAAACACACAAAGAGGCCAAAGACAGTGATCAATTACTACTTTTCTTGCTTATGAATCATATGAATAGTTGGATGTGATCGGGACTAGAAATATACCTAAAGTGTGCGATTTAGTGTCTATAGTTTTTACCTACGTAAAAAAACTTTTAACTTTTATTTGTGTCTGAACAAATTTATAGAGGTAATATGATGGCAACAAAAGTTGGTAACCCAATAACAACATTCCTTATTTGTAACTTTTATATATGTTTGAACAAATTTATAGAGGTAATATGATGGCAACAAAAGTTGGAGACTCGATAACAACTTTAGTACAACTGACATATTTTGTAGAATCTTCATTGCAAACCAAGAGATGGAAATGTACCCATTTCAGGCTGGAGAATCTCATTCATTCTATCACACTGTTGCAGATTCTACAAGTGTCAAACCTTTGATCTCTTTGGGAGGACTCAGTTCCTACCCTAACCACTGGGAATGACTCTGAATCAAGTCCTTCCAAAGTTTTTGCTTTCAGTCCAATAGAATCACTGTTCATGTATATACAATCCTATATATGGTATGCCGATTGAAGTTTTGAACAATAACAGATTTGAGAATTATGGGGAGCTTGAAAGCTCTGCTTTTTAGCATCAGGGCTTATTGCATCCATCATGCGGATGCTTTTTCACTTGAACTACGTTGTTTGGTTTGGCTTTTGCCATGTCAAATTGGTCCGTTAATCGTCTGTAGCTAGTTTAATGTGGGGGGGCATGGTGGGGTTTTGTACCTGGGTCACTCTTGTAATAATTTCCCCAACTTGCTGTTAGATCTCAGGTCAACGGAAAATATTTTTGGATTTATACCTTATCTGTGTCAAGCTGCTTTGTGCCAGTCATCTAGGTTTTGGTAAGGATCATGTCAGCTAAGTTTTCTCCTAATGTTTCATCTTTTAACATACCGTATCGCTTCCTTGTAAGGAGATCATATTTACTTACTTTAATGCTCTTTAACAGATTAGTTCTCTTTTTAATGAAGAAACAGTGGCAGCCTATGTAAGGTGACACTTAATATATATATATATATATATATATATATATATAGATGGCATCGGCTGATTTAGCACTAGCTGATTTGAGATTGGGAACTTGATAACTTTGATCTTTTGCATCCAGGTTTATTTCATTCACTTTCTAGGTGCTTTTTATTTGATATCAAATTGTTTGGTTTGGATTTTGCTAGGTCAAGTTGGCCTGTTAATTATCCGGAACTAATTTAATTCTACCGTTTTTGTGCTAGATGTTCCACTTGCCATTAGACGTTAGCACGATGGAAAATATTGTAGGATTTTGATTTGAGCTTTGTACGGATTTTTAGTCCTTTAGGTTTACTTCATCCATTTTAGGCTCCTTTGTGCCAGTCATCTTGTAATGTCCCCTTTTTAGAATTAATTAATTTTGGATACCCAAGCCTACTTTTATTATTTTCCGTAGGCTAAGGGGAGATTAAAAGGGGAAAATAAATTAATTTAAGTGGTCCAAGATATTTTTATATTTTATTTGGAAAAAATGACACTTGAATTATATTTTTAATCCAAAAAGCAGAAACAGAATAAAATAATTATTAGAATGATGAACTTCTATTATTAGGCGCCAAAATTAGAATAATAATTAAATAAGAATGAGGGTGCAAAAGATAGAGTGGGCTGCATGAGTAATCAGATCCTATTTTAAGGATAAAGTGAGGATAAAACTTTTTAATTTTGTACATTCCTATTTTTAGGATGGATGACAACTTGGGAAGAGAACAAAGTTATTATTTTATTTTATTTTATTATTTCCAAAAGGGGACGCCCACTTTAGAGAGGGATTGGAAGTTATAAAAGCAAATTTGGGGTTTATTTATTGAGGCATCTTGGAAATTTATCAACTACATCTTTGTCTGCAAGTAGCTTCTGCTTCTGCATAAGGAATAGAGGATGAAATCCCTCATTTACATACAGGTTTGAGGATGGAATCCGTCACATCTCAGCTTAGCAATTCCATTCATGGGTTGCAGTGGCCATTCAAGCTACGAGTGTTCATCCAGTTTAGCACCAAAAATAATTGTATTCAGACACTCTGGTATTTTTTAGTGTAGCTGGTTCGAAATCAATAAATAAAAGTCTGTTTTGATGCATTCTGGCTTGCTGTTTTTTATTTAAAAATCAGATTGTTGCTGCTGCATTAAAAGTCATTTTTATATACTGCTGTCCTGGGGTTTTGACAAAAATATTCAGATTTATCTAAAGTATTTTTTCAGGGATATTACAGATCTAGGTTCTGTTAAGGATAGTCTCATCTAAGTTTGTCCGAATGTTTGGTCTTTAATGTACCTTACTGCCTACTTGTAAGGAGATCATACCTATGTAAGCTAAATTCTCTTCAACCAATTAATTCTCTTTTTACATAATTAGTAGTGACAGTCTTTGTTTGTCCATAGGTGGTCCTGGCTCATACTTGCTATGCAACTAGTTTACTAGTTCGTACAAGTCATTAGTTTATCTGTAAGGCTGCACAACTACTTGGTACATGCACCAGGTGGTAAACCTAGATAATTCCTATTCGCATCAATAGAATAATGTTTACTTCAGTTTAGTTTTTATAATTTGTGAACACAGCTTTTCTAAGGCAATTTGGAAGGGTTATTTGGAAGAGAAACTGCTTGACATTCTTAAAAGGCCAAGCTGCTTTGCCATCTTATTCTAAATAGTGTGAAAATCATTATTTACCCATAATATGTTGTACGGTAATAAGTGAGGTCCTCACTCTCTCAATTAAGTCTGGAATGCTCTATAATTTATGTTGTTTTTAAACTGGAAGGATCAATTATAGAAGGAAAATTATTTGAATTGATTAAGTTGGTTGGTTTCCTTGGTCGTCATATTAGTAAACACTCTAACGACGTTAGGCGTTTTGTTCTTAGCTACTTCAACATCCTACTTGTTCAACCTGTTTTTGGATCTGGTCATGCATTGAATTGTTTGAAGTACACACCCGTCATGTTAGCACTTAGCCCTGACATTGTTGAAGCTTTGTTGTTATTGTGGATTCCACTTCTTAGATGTCCTAGATAATGAGGGATACGAGGCCAAGGGACAGGAGGGTTATGCCATGGTTCAAACCTTGGATCAAAAATTTACAATTTGAGGATGCGTGGAAGAGGGAAAGACCATGGTTCAAAAGTTTATTGTTTCTTCATGTCCATATAAAGGCACGTTCTTGTGTACCTCATCATCCTCTATCAGTAACATTATAAATTTAGGATGATCCAAATAATATCCTCTTTGTAATGCTCCGGGTGGCAGATGGGAGTCTTTTCTGCTTGTGCGGGCCCCAACAAAACTCCCTTCTACTGTGTTCAGGATAGTGGGGCCCCAGGTCCTTGGCTGTCACGGGGTCTGGAACAGTACCCCGTCGACGATAGTTCCAATCATACATTAAGAAGATCCCCGTCAATGATAGAGCCAATCATACACTAAGAATGGGCGGTCAGTATTTTTGTCACTACTTGCCACCTCACGACAATTGGTTATCTCCTTTGAATGAGACACTTTTTTGATTGCTCTTCAAATTCTTGAGACGATACAGTTCTCCTCATGCAAATCAGGTAGTTTTCTCTTATGAGGCTCTTCTCATACTCATTACACATCTATGCATACATCTCTAATGGAAAAGCAAAGAAGAGAGGGGTTTCTCTATAGTTAGCTTTCCTTACAACATACAGTCCAGTGATTACATAGTCATTCTCGCCCGAGTAGAGATATCAAAATACAACGTGTCGTCACAGCCTTCACTCATGTAGACCACTGTCACCTGTAGGGAGTTTCTGCACTTCCCTTGAGGTACACCTCATTCATAGAGTACATGGAGTCCATGCGCATCCCTTGGCATCTACAGACTTTCACATTACATATTGTCTTGGTGTTTGTTGAAGGCAGCTTATTACACAAATAGCTGTAATATTATGTACTCTGCTCATGTTAAGAGTTTCTATTAGTTCACAGTACATCTATATTATCTGCTTGTATAATGTGTAAGAATATTCTTCTTTCTGTTCATGCACCGCTCAAATTTGCAATAATCTTTATACAGAATCTGTAATCAACACATCTGAGTTCCGGTAATTTAGAGTGTTGACCCCTGGATATTCCTAGAATCAGGATCAACGGTATACATTGCCAGACCCATTTTGTAATCGACATGAGAAAGGCCAAGAGGATTCCGAAATGAGCAAAAAATCTAAGATGTGGATCCATTCTCAACACTGCAAGACGACCATAAATTACTCCTCGAGGAAAACCAACATTTAAAGAATGAGGACCAACAACTGTAGAACGAAGTTTGTACGAAGAGTAAAATCTGTAGTCTCATTATGGAGAAAATGGTAGAGTTATGAAAGAAGTGTGATCAACTTGGAAACCCTGTCCTTGAAGGATCAAATCAAGCAGAGGAGAGATGCAACTGGGCTATGAAAAAGCTTCAACAAGAATTATCTGACAAAAAGGCAACCTATGAAGAAATTCAATAAGACTTGGCAATAATATAGAAGTGCGAAGAGATGTGGATTTATGGGCATCTTCAATCAGCTCAAGCTACACCTTATGAAAACATGGTAAGCTTTAGATTTTCAAAAATCTAACCATTCATTGAACCAATTTGGGAATTATGAACATCATTCCAAAGAAATTGGCTCCAAGCTTTTGAAGGAAATGGGCTATAATGGCTAGGGATGGGAAAACAAAACCAAGGCAGTAGAAGTCCTCTTGACGGAGAAACGAGACAAAAATGCTGGTTTTGTATATAATGCTACAACTAGAATATGCAGAGATTATTCTTACACAACTGCAACCCATTCCACATAGAACAACCTGCTTAATTATCAGTTCAAGTGGCCTGCCCAAACACACAGGGTTATGCATCATTGCATCTCATTCTATCATTTGGAGTTATTATTGTATAAGTGATCATTGAATAAGACAATGTTGGAAGCTTCATCCCTGTGAATTATGTGGCAAGTGCAATCACATCAAGTCTACATGCTGATTTTCTGTCATCCCTTTCACAATTTTTTGTAGTTGATAGACACAAATTATGGTTTGCTTTCACCAACTAGATGCATGCATATTACATCCTCATTGAGAAATATGTACGTTTCAGAAATTAATTTTCACACTTGGCTCCAAAACTTGATGTAATCAGGGCCATTGATACATAGGAAGGAGCCACTGATCTTGGTAGCAATTCAACACTAGAGTATTTTCGGTGCACACTGGCTCCAACGAAAACCTCTTCTATGTTGCAGCGGGGTTGAGGGGCTGCAGACACCATGGAGTGTGGGGCAACTCCTCGCAGACAACAGAGTCAATCATATAGTAAGCAGTGTTACTGGGTACGTGGGTATAGGGGTGCAGAATGTTCGATATACTGGTATGTCCGTGGGTTCACGGGGGAATGTACAGGGTACGTAGAACGTACCCGGGCATGTTCTGCTGTATCCTGTGCATTTATGCAGCAAACCCACAGTCAATTTTTTTTTTTTTTGGGTAAAAAAATTAAAAAACATCTTTAATTTTTTTTGAAAACAAAACCTGAACCCTAAAAGACACTCCAAAACTCTGTTTAAAAAACAAATGTACCTCACATTGCATACTTACCTCTCTTTGCAGATTTGCTTGCTTACCTTAATATTTTCAATTGCTTGGGCTGATCCTCTGCCACTATAAGTTTCAAGTAGTTTAACGAGTTTGCAACAAGTGCCATTGAGTTTAAGGAACTTGCGAAAAAGAGGCTTGGTGATTTAAGGTGTTGATGGTCTCTGGTCTCGATGAATTTCCCCCTCCTACCCCAGCTATGTAATCTATATATAGGCTAGGGTTGGGCCCCTGTCTATATAGAATTGGGGCAGCTATATTGAAAGAGTTGGCACCCCCCCCCACAACTATATAGGTACCTATAGGCGAGGGAGACTGACTATCTACCATCCAATCTACCATCTAGAGGCTCTCGGGAGAGGGGTATTACTATTATCTGGGGGCGGCTAGCTATATCATATAGTAATTTCTGGACTAGTAGTAGAGTATATGGCACCCTTTCTTGTCCTTATGTTTGGCTTCCCTATCTATATATATGGGAGACCCACAAGGACAGAATCCCATGCTAGAAGGTCCAGGTGGACTGCCAGCCATGCCATGACGAGTTGGGGCCCCTTCATTGGTTGGTATCCTGTTGGGATTGAGGATCTTCATTTGAACTAGAACTCCCGTCAACAACAAATAGCAGGGGCTTCCAACCCTATTCTATGACTGCTCCATTCCGCCTCTATATATCTATATGGCGCCCATGCCACACCCCACCTCCCCTCACCCCTACCGCACTATAGATATATATTGGTTTTTGTTTCTAGTTGACATTGGAGAACCATATGACTGAATATAATGAGTATGCTGTTTTGTCTTGATTTTTGTTTATACATTGTAACATTTGTACAATGTACTTGTCCTATGTTTGACCAATGAACATCATGACAATTGGCACCGAATTATCAGTATGTTTTGTGGTTATTTAGATTATTTTGTTTACTCTATTATGCTCGCTTGGTTATAGTTTTTAATAATTTAATAATTTTATATACTTTTTGTACGGCTGTACCCAAAGACGTACCCAAGCCCTGAAAATATTTGCCATACCAGCATACTAGACCCCTTACCTGTACCTGTACCGGCTACCTAGACATTAAGAACACACTTTCAGTAGTTTTGTCAGTAGTTTCTAGATCATGACAATTACTCATCACCTTCAGGTGAGACATTTGTGCGATTGCTCCTTAGATTCTTGAGGCAATCTGGTTTTCCTCTTATGAGCTGATTCTCCTTCTACCATGAGTTGGTTTTAGTTCTCATACAAGACTCTTCAATTACACATCCCCCATGCATGCATCTCTCATGGGAGACTTTGGTAGAGCAGAGAAAAGATGAGTTTGTATTGTTAGCTTTATCCCTCTCATTCAATCAAGTGATTCCATAGTCATTTCCCTCAGGTAAAGATACGAATTTACAACTTCGCATCATAGTCTTCACATATCAGCCGGCTCTCATGTATATCGAGTCTGCACACATTCCTCCACACAAACCTTATTGTTGGAGTTTAGGGAGTCTGCATATCCCTTGGCACATGCTGACTTTTAAATTGCAGTCTTGACGTTCATCAGAGGCAGCATATAACACACAAATTTTGACAACTAGCTGTAATACTTTGTACTCTATTCATGTATAGAGTTTAATATCTACAGCTACATTACATTGTCTGCTCTATATTCTTGTGTATTGTGCTAAAATATTCTTCTCCCCAGTCATTCGCTGTACAGTTTTGCAATTATTTTTATACTACAACAGTTATTATGTGTAACTTCCACTTACAACACATCTATGCTCCACCAATTTAGAGTATTGTCCCCTGGATACTCCAGGAGTCTGGATCAGATGCCCGATAAGATATAATCTTTAAGGCCTACTCTTATACAAACCTTATAAGGGGTCTCCAAAGAAATTTACAATACCAATGCAGTTAATTAGGATGTCCTCTCTTCCTCTAGTTGTATATTGATGATCATTAAAGCACACATGCTATGTATGAATGCCTCCTCCATGAAATCTTCATGCCTGTTGCCTTTTAGGAGAAGCAGTCCTTTTCCAATGCATGTTTGAGGAATCTTAGAGATATCTCAGTTCTTAGGTTATCTCAAAGGCTATGACACTAAGATATTGATACAGCAGCCTGGAGAGTCAGATACGGATATGGTACGTAACCAATAAATGCAGTCCGGATATGTTTGCAGATATGTCCCCGACAGTCTGGATATGCCTGCAGACACATACGGGGTAAAAATGTCTGTTTGTTTTTCAACAGTAAGACATAAAGTGACCAATAAAACCAAAGATTCACAATGAAAACCCTAAAATGTCAAACAGGCAACATAAAACAACACAAAACACTTTCATTCCTCTTGGTGCATACTTACCTCTCTTTGCATTTAGTTGGCATTATATAAATTATTAGTAGTGTTTTGTGGTTATTTTTTAAATTTTATATGTATACTATGTGGTTAATTCGTATTCATTAGGCTAGAATTTAATCATTTTTTGTACAGCTGTATCCAAGCTATATCCGGAGCCAAAAAAATAAAAAATAAAAAATCATCGTGCCCAGATATCATATTCTTCGTATCTCTATTCATATCCAAAATGTATTGGCAACTTAGCTAAGTTTGAGATAACGGCCTTTGATAATATTGTAGCATCTAGGGAACGTGTTTCACGATCTAGTTTACTTTCAAGGGCGTGGACATGGTTATTCATGTTACTTCATGGTAGTGCATTCAGGAGCCCGTTATTGGACGCACACAACATTGAAGGCTCTTTTATGTAATTGATAGATATGCTTTTCAATTTTGCATAGGCAGAGTCTTTTAACTACATTTTGGATGAATCAGCAGAACTGCAAATGCCATTTGATGGCCCACAATGATGCTTCTCAATTTTGCATAGGTATGTCGTAGTAACTGCATTTTGGATTAATCAGTAGAACTGCAAATGCCATTTGATGGCCCACAATGATGCAAGGGCGAGAGATCTAGAAACCTAGCCATCCCCCTTTTGGTGGCTCTTAATTGAGAGTATACTATTGTCCTTCAACACATCATTCACTGCATGTGTGTTGCCTCTTATAAGTATTGTGTAGTTGAGTTTGTTGTATTCCGAGGAGAGCTTTCAGATTGAATTCTGATTTATGTAAAATTTCGTGTATATCTTCTGTACTTGGAGATTATGTTCAGAATCAATTCCAATTTCCGTAATGTTATGTACCAAGATAACTCAAAATTTAAAATTTTGCAAATATACTCCCAAATCAGGTAATTTCTAGTTCCTGCAAATGTAAAAATTTAAAGAGACATATACTGTTTCCTATGAAGTTTATGCACATAAAGAAAACCACAAATCCTTCCCAGCACGAGATCATGTATACACATACTTGTAATCGGCAAATACTCAGCGGATCAATTTTTTTGACTCACAAATACTTGGCAATACTCGACAACTTAAAAAATACTTTTTTTTTTTTAAAACTAAAATTTTATACAAAAATACAGTTACAAAATGTATCAAATGAGTCTATAAAACAATAGGGAAGTGTTGTATTTTTAGATTTGAATATGAATAGAGTACAAAATCACATCATCATGCGGATACAACAGCCAGCTGATAAGTCTTATGAATTCAGGATGATTTTCATTGAAAATCATTATCATATATTGCATAAAAACAAGAAAATCATCATCATAAATTACTTAAAAAGAAGAAAATTCCGCGTTTTGACTGTCAAAACCGTTTTTTTCCACGTATGGCTATTCTGTGCTCAGAAGTTGTAGAGTACTCGCCGTGAGTACTTGCATGTAACTCGCCAAAACTCAGTGACTGTAGACTTGCGAATATAAGTATAACAAATTTGCTAAGAGGAAAATTCTGCAATTATTTGCAGACTAGCCGACTACTCGCTGAGTATGTAAACTATGCAGACACTGACATTGGGTGCATGTTATACCTTACACGTGCAAAAGAAAGTTGGAGAAGGAAATATCAAGGGTAAAGACATGCACAATGATCACACGGGTGGCATACATGTTGATATAGAGTCTCAGATTTGGTATATAACAGCCAAGTTGCATCAAAGATATGGGTGGAAAACTTGAAGAACATTTTACTGATACATAAGATGGATTCTAATTAACAAGAGATGGCTAGCAGGGCCAAGCAGAGAGGATTAGATAACGTGTCAGGTAAATTCACAAAAGTGAAAGAGATCAAGCAAAAAACAAAGAAATGCATTAAAGGACAGGAAAATTGAGAAACTAGAGTGTCACAGCTAGGGGTACAAGTGACTGATCAAAAGAAACAGAAAATTAAGCAATTGTGAATGAGCAGAGATCCAAGGTCATGAACTTAGAGATGTATTTTGCTAGACTGGAGGCCAAATAACAGGAATGCCATCAGACTTTAGGAAGTTTTGAAAACCCGCTAAAGTGAAAATCAGATTTGGAGTCAAAACTTGTATGGGATGAGGAGGAAACCGAGGCTCTGACAAATACCTTACTTAAAATGATCCCGCCTGCTGAGAAAGCCTAAAGAGCATATAAGAAATCAGGGTGTGCCGTAACTGGTTGAAGGGTATTACATCAGGAGTTGCTTCACTGTAGCCTTGCTTCCATTTCCTCCTCCTCCCTCATCTCAATCTCATACTTAGACTACCTAGTTGTTGGGAGTGACTCTGACGAAGCTAAAGGGGGTGTAGACGTATAGAGGTTTTTTGATGGCATTGTACTCGTGCATAAAATTGAAGAAATTATGTGTTTAATAAAGGAATTACTACACAAATATGTACTTGTCACCCTTAGTATAAATTTTGGTCTGGTAAGGTTATGTGCAGACTGAATGGCACTAATGATGGCCAAATGTATCGTCCATCTGACTGCCCTCCATCAGAAACAAGATGAGCATATTCAGCAAATTCAAAGAAAAAATGATTATCCAGAGATTTGACGGAAGAATCTGGAGGAGTTTTCTCGATTGAACTCTTCAAACATCTAGTTCAAGAAATCATTCAAGAAGAAAATGAGCTGAGCAGGCCCCTACAAATGGTCTAATTTTCGCACGGGCAGCTCTAGTCATACCCAGGAACTTGCTGCTGACCAGCAGGTTCCAATATTAGGCTGACTCCAATGGAACATGCAGTATCAAAGAGTACTGGTGAGGGACCTGATTCAAAACAGAAGGCCCTGCTGCAGCCACTCAGTAATACTTGATGGGCAACTTTCGAAGGGAAGTTCCATAAATTGCAACCAACACAGCCCACAATTTGTCCATATGCTTTTAACTACCTAGCTTTGTTTGTAAATAGTTATTTTTAATTCTTTATGTTGTCTTCAGAGGCTTTTGGTCTTTCCATTTATCTTTGTAATAGCTGAAATCAATCAAGTTGTACTTTTGGTGCAAGTAAAGTGCAAACCAAAGTTATTTTCTATGCACATCCCGAGAAGCTATGTCACATATTTAACTTATCCAATGTATCTTTTTGATTTCGGCTTTTGTCTAGTCATTAATGCTCATGATATCTATTATCACGTACTGCTTTACAACATAGTTATTGGGAGAAGGGTACGAGTACAGGTACAACGTTTTTATTGAAAAATAGGAGACGGGTACTTGGAGATGGAAAATATTATATATATAATTAATAGAATTCAGAATAAATAAATAATATTTAAACATTATTATTAAATAAAATTACAATTATAAAATTAAAGCTATAAATATTACAATCAATTAATGTTTTTTAATTTTTTAATTTTTTGAATTCTAATATATTAAAAAGTAAAAAAGATAAAGCAACTTATATAAGAAATAAATAAATAAATTAAAAATTTAGCGGGCTATATAATACAAAATCTCATATATTCAACCCAACTATACAAATGCTTCGAGAAACTGTAGTCTCATCCAAGCATATACAATCATGGGATCCTTGATATGAGGAGTATATTCACATTGCAATATTATAAGTGTGGCAGAACATTATATATAAATTATAATATAAATACATACATATGTATATATATTCATATATATAGGTCTCTAAGACTTAAAAACTTTGGACATTCTTGACTGCCCATTGGTAGGACACGTGGAGGTCATGTGTACTTTATGTGCGCACATACTACATGTGTGTAGGCATAACACATTTAATGCGGATTAGTGCTAGGTAAGTGTTAATGCAACGGAATTTCCGGTCTAAAGTTACCTGCAGCTCAGACATAATATGGAATGTATTTAAGTGGGGGACATTTATCTCAAATACAATCTCCAGAGTTGGCTGGTTTTTTCTATATTAGTGCCAATTTAAAACTTTCTGGGAAATTGAAAGAGGAAAGAAATTCAAAAGGGGTGATGCACCAAGATATTTAATCCTTTCCTCTACTTGATCACAACACAAGAAAACTAAAACATGTAGAACTTAGTGTTCAATTGTCATGTTGTGATAACAAAGCAATGGTAAGATCTAACCTGAACATGAAGCCAAAGAACATGAGAAGAAAGCTGAAAGGAAATTCATCACAACACCTTTTATCTATCACATTGAATACACCGTCGCTCTTTATTAATTCAAAGGTATTGGACACTATTCTGCATGAATTTGAAACCTAGGCTATGGTACTACTGAAATATAAACAGGAATGGAAGCGAATTCAATGAAAGAAGATAGAATATATAGAGACTCTATTTATTACAAATCTAGAAGAACAGAAGATGTGTGCAACATGCACTAGTTCTGAAATTCCATAATTGTCGTCAAATAATAATATCCATCCTCATCCTCAACAAAATATTCTTTTAATTCTTGACTCAAGCTCTTTCGAATTTTTTAATATAAAAAGCTAAAATAGCTTTTAAATCAACCAAAATCTGATTAAAGGAAATCCTTTAGTTATTCTTTTAATTCTTTTATTCTTACATGGATATTCTAAAAATAGTTTTTAAGCTTATGTACTTAAGACTATTTTAATATTAAAAGCGTCAAGTAAGCTTTTAAATTTAAAATTGGTGCATAAATATATTAAAAGATAGGGAAAACTTTAATTAATTAATAAAAGGAAAACACTCTTATTCATTCTCATTCGCTCGTTGCATTCTCTTAATTATCTTTAAATTGATTTAAATAAATGGTCACATTTATCTATTGCAATTATTAATTAAATAAATAAGTAATCCTTATCTAATATATGTGCAACATTAAATTGTATAACCCATATATTTAAATTATGACTTTTAATTTGAGAATTGGAAGGTTGGAAATTAGGGGAATTGAGAAATATTATAACATTGTCAAAGCACATAAATTTCTTAACATTTCTGGTGGCTCTCAGGGCAACATGCCTGCATGTGTGGAATCTTAGAATCTAGCCTGTATCCATTGGGCATAGAGTCGATTATTATGAAAACCTTCACACAACCTTTGAACCTCTGCAACTATGACTCCAAATATGAAATCATGCATCCAACTTGCTGAATAGTCCCTAAGACTGAAATCAAACTCAGAATGGTGGCTGTTCTTGAGTTCAATAAGAATTAAACTTCCGAACTCTCATTTTCTCTTAATTATGTCCTTTCAAAACTGAACCTAATGGGAAATATTATAACATTGTCAAAGCACATAAATTTCTTAACATTTCTGGTGGCTCTCAAGGGCAACATGCCTGCATGCGTGGAATCTTAAAATCCAGCCTGTATCGATTAGGCATTTAGTCGATTATTATCAAAACCTTCACACAACCTTTGAACCTCTGCAACTATGAATTTACTGAAGCCATGCATCCAACTTGCTGAAAAGTGCTGAAGACTGAAATCAAACTCAGAATGGTGGCTGTTCTTGAGTTCAATAAGAATTAAACATCTCGAACTCATTTTATCTTACATTAAGTCCTTTCAAAACTGAAAATCTCTATCAAAATTTCTCAAACAATCCTCCACTAAGTATTATTGTTTGGACCAAACACAAGCTGAATAAAACACATATGCATGCACAAGCCATGATTGAAACCTCTGATCATATGATGCTAAAACATCTTATTTGCTGAAAACAAACTAATATAACAATGGTAAAACAAAAACTTATGCTAGCTACATATGACTGAGACCTTTTGAAACAAACCCATTAATTGATTATGGAGAAAATAACTGCCCTGCCTCATCAAGTTCTACCATTCATTCTGTTTGGAAACTCCTGCAAGCTGTCATACAAAATGCATTATGAAAATTAATAAGAACTCAAACATCTTGGCTTTCATGTACATTCTGTAAAACTAGATTTTCTTTAGTATATTTTTTCCCATTTTTTGATCAAAATTAGTCCTTATGAACTTGTTGAAAGTGGCAATCGTATTGATTTCTATGTGAGCTTTGGCTCTTTACCAAAGTCTGATAATTAACCTCTATTGATGGCTTCCTCTCATTAAAAGTGTATTCTTGTTGTTTATCATGATTGTATGCATGCATTTATGGACTAAATGACTCAACATGATTAAAATTGGGCTTATCATGCATTGTTGGCTTGAAGGAAGCCAAATACTCAAATAGGGCAAGCTCCTTTGAAAAACCAAAACTCACAAAATTCTTACCAAGGGACATGTGCCTCTAAATAGATTTTAGCCTTTGTTTCAACTTAGTTGATCACCTTAATTTGCTTGAAATTGAGATTTCTTCACTATGAAAAAAAATGTTTTATGATGCTCCAAAGGTTCTTGAAACTTGAAAGTCTTCAATCCATGTTACTCTTTCCAAAAGAGGTGTAGGATTACTATCATATTTGAGTGCAACTAGGAAATTGTGTGTGATGTCTTCTTGTTCAATAAACTACACCATGTGCTTTGAATAATCATGCTTCATCAACAATCTTGCTTTCTTTATTTGTGCATGAAATCATAGAGCTTTCTTCCATTTGTCTAACCTTCATCGACAAAAGAGTGAAAAGCATTGTTCAAAAACATGAAAATCATGTCCAAAGCATTGTTAGAGGGGTTAGAGTCATCAATGAAAAGAATAAAAAAAAATTGAGTTAAGAGGATAAATCCCCAACAACATGCTTTATTTCTACATCTTTCTTTTCATCAAAACCTTCACTAATCAACCCTCCTTTTTTGGGTTCCAAAGGCTTTGCAATAATCATTTTCCATGCAAGCTCCTTAGGTGGAGACAAGGTTTTTTCATCATAAGCATTACCAATTACCAAGCAAAAAGTTATTGTAGCTCTTTCATCTTTAATTAGCTTTTCTATATTCAGTTTCTTCTCTTTATCATCTGAATTCTGCAGCTTAGGCTCTTTAAAATCAGCAAGCATGCAATCCTCTTCTTCATTAAATCAACCCAATCTGATACAGCCACCTCTGGATCTGCTTCTCTTTGATTGTCAAGTATGTTTTGCCACCTAAGTTCCTTAAAAGGAGACAAGAAATCATCTTCATGGCCTAATGCAACCAAAATTTCATACATTATCTCTTCCTCTTCAATGAACTTTTCCATGTTATGCCTATCTTCCACAATGTTATTGTGCTCTTCAAAAAGAGAGAAAACACCATTGTTTTTACTGATCATATCCTGATATAAAAGGTTGGATTCTCTATCATTTTTGTCACCTATTGAAGCTTGAGAGGAGTCTGAATTGACATATGCAACCTCTTTTGCTTGTATGTATGACATGGAGGAAATTGGTCTTCGTAAGGATTTTGTGATGCTTTGAACAATAATTCTACTAGTGAAAACTTTGGGGCAACAAGTTGTTGGGCATGGTTTTGAAGGGCTAGTTGTCTTTTAAAGGACTGAAAACTCGTCGCAAAAATCAACGACTAAGCCTTTCATCTCAGGTATGTAGTATTGGAATTAACACTAAGGGTTTGTGAGTTGAATTTCGAGTGGTTGGAATGGACTTTAGATCAGCTCGTGAAGGTTTGAGGGATAATCACACTACTCGAGAAAATAAAGGGGTAACAGACATGGGCTCAATCACACCAAATTGTATGAGACTCTTATCTACCTAAATAGTGTGTGTGGGTGGTTGGGTGTGGGTGTGTGTGTGTGTGTGTGTGTGTGTGTGTGCTCGCGCGCGCGCGCGTGCGTGTGCGTGTGTGTGTGTGTGTGTGTGTGTGTGTGTGTGTGTGTGTGTGTGTGTGTGTTCCCGCGCATAGCGTGCGTGTGCATGTGTGTGTGTGTGTGTGCGCGCGCATGTGTGTAATGTATATATTTACAGCATGTATATATCAGGATCCCTAAGGAAGACTACCACCTCCAAGAGATTGAATTGTACCAAGTAATGCTACAATCAAAAGACTTCAAATAATACAAGCCATCCCTGGAGAAGGTTTGAAATGACCAGGTATTAAATTGTCCCAAGTCATCCTTGAATCTTGAGATTGAAATATGAAACATACTTGGTGGTAGTTCTTATGATAGTGCTACAGGTGTTCTAGGAGAGATAGTACATTTGCATTCTCCTTAAACAAAATTGTTCAATTTCTTACCCAACTCATCCCATGATGAAACTAAGTGTGTATCCAACCCTTTACGTACCAGTCAAGTGCATTTCCATTGAGTGATGATGCTCAACAATCTAACAGCCACATATTGCTGTGTGATGTGATACACTACACATAGATTTTTCACACCCTGAATGTGGACTCCATAAGGCTTGTAGTACCATCTCCTATGAATGTTGGAAGTGATTCTAGAGCTATGCTCGAAATCTCATGTTAATGTTGTAAATGAAGAGGACCACTAGAAGTCCCTTCCAACAAAAGGATGAACTCTTGGAAGTGTTATAATTTTGGTTTCATTAGACAACACAACTATGAGAAACTAAAAACAAAACTTGGAAGAAAGAATACCTCTGTTTTTTTTGAGAAGTGGGCAATAGGTTTTCTTCTACCATTGAATGTGGATCCATGAAGCCAATACAATCTGCCAGGTGGATGATAGGTTCTCCAAATGAGTTGATATCTTGTGATGCTCCTCCACTAGGATCATAATATAAAGAACTAGATGTTGATAGAATGCTTCAAAAAGCAAGTAGATCTTAGTATTCTCATCAAAATCTTAAATGGTGGATAAAAAGACAAGAATGAAACGCTTGGGCTTTTAATTCAGAGGCCCACTAGAGCATGACAAAAACTATTAATGTACTGAAATGTTTGATCTAAAGCTACCCACAGTTAAGGCATAACAATGGAATGTACTAAAGTGGGGGACACTTATCATCAAGTACAAACTTTGGAGTATGTTGGTTCCTTCTATAATAGTGGCTAGTCTCAAACTTTATGGGAAAATGAAAGAGAAAAGAAACACAAAAGGGATGATACACCAATATATTGAAATCATGTCTTATACATGATCGTAGCACAAGAAAATTAAACATGCAAAACTTAGTGTTTGATACCATGAAATACAGAGCAAAGGTAAGATCCAATCCAAACGAAAATGGAGCTAAAGAACATGCGAAGAAAGCTGAAGGGAAACTCATCACAACACCTGTTATCAAACACATTGGATACACAATTGCTCTCTTTCCTTTGAATATTTTAATATAAAAGCTAAATAGCTTCGAAATCCACCAAAACTTAACTAAAGGAAATCCCTTAATTATTTTTTATTTCTTTTATTCTCTCATGGATATTCAAAAAATAGCATTCAAAGCTTATATTCTTTGACTATTTTAATATTTAAAAGCTTTAAATAAGCTTTTGAATCTAAAATTAGTGTATAAATATAAAGTTTGGAAGAGCTTTTAATTTAATCAATTAATAAAAGAAAAAAACTTTCTTAATTCTGATTCACTTGTTACATTCTCTTAATTCTCTTTAAATTAATTCAAATAAATGGTCACATTTATCCATAACAACATATTGATTAAATAAAGAATTAATTCTGACCTAAAATATAGGCAATATTTACATTATACAGCCTATATATGTAAATTATGGTTTTCAACTTGACAATTATAAGGCTGAGAAATTAGAACTTGGAAATATTACAATATTGTCATAACCTGGAAAGTTCTTATTAGTAATAGTAACTAGGTCACATGTAGATAGTCAAATGTGCATATCCACATTTAATGTTCTCATGTACATTTACACAACCAACCTTATCTCTAGTAGCTTCTAGGATGTTTTATATGTATATATAATCCTCAAGGACTCAAAAACTTCGGACATCCTTGACTGCCCATTGTTAGGACATGTGCAGGTAATGTGAGGTTTATGAGTGAACGTGCCATGTGTGTGTAACATTCAATTCATTTAATGTGGATTAGCGGTAGGTAAGACTAACCAGGTCTCATGTATGTAATCAAATGTACATATCCACATTTAATATTCTCATGTACAATTAATAAGGCTGTTGCATCCAACTTTATCTCTAGTAGCTTTTAGGATGTTCTGCTAACAAGATGCTTTACTTAAAACCTAATTAATGACAGTCAAAGATTCCATTTTAAAGTCAAAGCAGAAGTTTTTGATGGCCTTTGTTTTTTGGTGTAGGAGCTCAGTTCATGCCAATGGCGATTATCATCGAGCAGTTCATGTATGGATTTATGCAGAGAGCACTGGGGAACTACTGCTACAGCGCAGGGCAGACTCTAAAGAATCATGGCCAGGATGCTGGGATATCTCCAGTGCTGGTCATATCTCTGCTGGAGATACATCCCTTATATCGGCCAGGTAGGACCTTACTCAGACCAGGCCTTAAAAGCTTACTGCATGAATTGGACTGAGAATTCTGAAGGATTTTCAAAACATATTTTTGCAGTTTTCTAAGGAATTCCACTTGGTCAATCTCCTGAAAATTATTTGTTCTTTTGCTTTGAAGAAAGTAGGTTTTATCTAGTGGTTGGTTAGCAATTGCAGGCTTATGATCACTGGTACTATTCTCATGTTTTGGCTTCACCAATGGATCCAATTACAGTGTAAACATCATTCTCAAATGTATCTGAGAGTAAAAACAATATTTGACATAATCTTTCGGAATTCTAGTTGTTAGATTTATGTGTTTTTCTGTTCAATTTGCATGGAATGTTTCCTTTCCCTTGGATAATGAGAAGCATGGGAAGGAAAACTGAACCGGTCCAGGATATATACCACATCGTAAAGTTCCATCATCAGTTTAAAGAGATGCAAGAACACTTTGTAAAACACATTTTAAGCTAAAGGAAGATATTGTGGAATAGCCAAAGGGCTATTTTTTTATATGTTTTTTTTTTCCAGCATGTATATTGTAAGTGACTGAAGAAAAGATATATAGAAATGAAGTTTAAACTTACTTGATAAAACTTGAAAAATCACATTTTTTTTTGGTATGAGGTTTTCGCTTGTACTTATAAAGTAATGGCAATGCAATGACACATCAAATACATGATAAAATAACTTTTGCAGCACTTTACTGTTACCGACTGATTTTGCAAATTGGCTTGAAATAAATGATGTTGGAACTAGGGGTATGTGTTGGAACCTGGAACCCAGAAACAAGAGTTTAGAGGATGAATTATCGTTTTAGGCACAAGGATGTCTTTGATCATGGATAGGAATTGACAAATCAGATTGAATGCATCCTAGAACTGTAGACTATTAAAAAAGATACCTTATAGGATACAGTTTCATCATGGTTTTGCCCTATAAAATGGATGGATGAATTATTTAACATTTCCTTAGTAAATACTGGCGGTTCATGAAAATGTGAAATGTTTCTATTGGCTTGTTTGCAAAGTATTTGAAGTCCTGAGCTGCACATCAGACTTATTAATATTGTAGATATTAAAAGCAATTCTAATGCACCTTTATTTCTATTGTTTTTACCATTCCTTTTGAAATTTGAATCAATATTGAAAAATCAACATTTGCAGGAGAGAGTTGCAAGAAGAGTTAGGAATAACACTTCCAGAGGAAGCCTTTGAATTGCTCTTTGAGTTTCTTGAACAATCGTAAGTTCCTCTTTTGAACCAAATGCTTCGTGACTACTGAACATTAATAAAATATATCCTGCTTAGTGAACCAAGAAAATGTGATTAGAGAGGAATCTTCGAGCTAAAGTGTCCAGTTTGGGAGTATACATTTCTTTCTTTTCATAGCTTATTAAGCTTGTGATTATAGCTAATTTATGATTGATTCTTCTTGTAAAATTTCATCCTTGTTTCAAATGAAAAACTAAAATAAGACAGAAATTGAAGCATTTTGTTTTAGTAGGTAGTTTTTATTCAAGATTGAAAATACTTGGTTAATGCATTGTCATAGATTTTTTTCCTGTTCGGTAATGGTGGCATTGATTAGTAGTTAGTTAATATTATTTGTAACTCTAAGGTAAAACAATTCTGAAATATCCCCTTTCCGGATTTATTTTATATTCAAGATTTCCAACCAAATTTTTCACAAATAAAAATTTGATTTTATGACAGCAGTATATAGAAAATATGACAGCAAAGTACAGTTAAGGCAGCAAGGTATAAAATCAGAAAATAACCAATATCTTCGCTTTTATTGCAATTAAACTAACATGCAGCAACATGCAAGTAACATGCATCAACATGCAATGACATGCATGTAACATGCATCAACATGCAATGACATGCATCAGCATGCAACGACAAGAAGCTCCACTGATAAAATAAATGATCTCTCTTACTGAATATGGCTGTCTTCTCTTTCTGGGCTTGAAACTGGATCAACAAGCCTTTGAAACTCTGAATTTGACAACCCGATCTGAATAAACTCCACAGTAGCAAACTAGGGCTAGATCTCTCACCACCGAAGAATGCTCTACTAGCTAGGGATAGATCTTTCACTACCGAAGCTAGGGTTCCTACGGAATTTCACCTCCACAAGCAAGGAAAGCAAGCTGAAAGCTCCAACATAAGATGGCAAAATGAACCTCTCTCTTTTTTCCTCCCCAAACACCAGCTTTTATAACTTTTTCCATCATAAAAGTGGCCATAAAACCCTAATTCGACCCCCCTTGGAGATATGTCATATTTTAATCGTCACTTAAAGTGACTTTATTTCTCCTAGGCCAAAAAGTCCACTTAAGTGATCCCAACGAAGAAATAGAATATTACCCCACCTTTTTCACTTAAGTCATCATAAAGTACATGCATAACGTCAAAACATAACATATAAGTGAAATGTAGGTGAAAACCATACCCAACAACTCTCTACGCCGCTAGCCCCTTGGGTATGACCAAGGCTAAGACAAAACCAGTCCCTAGACCGTGGAGGTAGGAATGGGGACATTACAAGTTCACACATCTTGAGCATGCATATGGCTGAGCATTTCACACATCTACTAGTCATTCTCCCTTTGGGGTATGTTTGGGTTTTCAACCCTTGGCTGCTAATGAGCTTCCTTCGGGATTGCCACATCCAACTACTAAACACTAGGAGAAAAACAACTCAAGGTTGAATCATTTATTTCTCACGTGAAGCAATTGCATCAAATCAAGAATGTTCTTCTTTGTACTCTAGCAAAATAATTGCACAAATGGACAATAAAAGAGTTCCTCATCATTTTCAGGTTGGAGATAAAGTTTGGACAAGCACCGATACAAGCAAGCAAGTTGAAACCTTTGCACTATGGTCCATACAAAATCATCAGAGAGATTAGTAATAATTCCTTCACATTGGATCTTCTATTCCACTTGGGAATTCACCTTGCTCTTAATGCAGAGTCACTCAAGATGTATGGAGACTCCTCCTTGGAAATCGACCTTCAAAATCCGGAAGATATTGCACCAGTGTTGCAACAACCTTTGCAAAAGGATACCATTTTTGATGTCAAAGTTAGTAATGTTGAGAATTATTTCATTGCCTTCGTATTTGGTCACCAAATATAGCTAATTTCTGCATCAAGCTAAATGAATTTCAGCATATCAACTTCAAGAGAAATTTCCAACATCATGGAAAACGGTGGAGACCAATGCTTCACCCCTTACGAGGACAAATGATTAGTTAGACCTTCTTAATTGCAATTCTAAATTTTTACCTTAGAAATAATTTAGTAAATAGCATTAGATATGAATAATTGAAATTGGTGGTAGAAAAAAGGAGTGTTGGGAAACATTTGAATGTTTTAATTTCCTTCTCTGCTTTTTACCCTATAAGTATAGACTTTAGTTATGTAATCACACATTCAAAAGTGAAAACAATATCCATCGCGCCTCCCAACACTCTCCACACCACAATCCAATTTGATGATGATTACAGCATCGACTACGCTGTTCGGCTCTCCCAAATCATGCGCAGGTTTTATTCCCTTCCTTTCTCCACCACAGAGTCCATGTATGAGTTTTTACGTCATGCTCTTTGGGAGGCAGCCCTTGGCTCTTTCCCCCACACTATGCACTACTCTAGCACACCTTGTTCTCATGGGTCTTGCCCTATGAACCGATGGCATGGTGATGAGTGTAAATCTTTACACTGGAGACTTCGCTTTGGCCTAGCCCATGACCCTTCCTCCATACCCACCACCCGCAGAGATTATCCTTATCGCCTTCAGTGAAAAAAATGTGAGTTTCTTACGTCTAGGCAAGTTGCTCTCCTTTTTGCCCTTCACCATTAAACTAAGACCTTTTGGTGCACTCTCCTCTCGAGTAAGGCCCCCACTTTTTACATCGATCCCCAGGGTTGGGTTTCTATGCTAGCTTTCTTTATGACATCTTAGAGTAGCTCGCTGTCATTGTCTCCACCCTACCTCTTCCTCTTGTTTTCTCAACCAATGTAGTCAGGTGGGATATCTAGAAGTTATGTATCAGTAAAGCAGCGGATTGTGAAGGTCTTCAGGCTGAGTTCCTTAAATAATGTGTGGATTCTATTGCCTTTCCAATGACAAAGCTTTTTAATGAGGTTGTTTGCTTAGGTTTTCATCGTTCTTGGGCCTATCACATAATCCATCCCATTCTTAAGTCTAGGGGTAGCTCCAACCCTAACAACTATAGGACCATGATGATTAGGCATACTTTTGCTAAACTTTATGCCACAATGTAAGACATGTAACTTTAAAAGCACTTAGAGAGGAGGAATCTTAGAGTAAGGGGAAACCGTCTTCAAGAGGGAACACTAGATAGTTGACCACATCTTTACACTCTAAGCTATAATTGAGGAGGCTCGTCATTAGTCTTCCAATGTTTTTTGTTGTTTAGTAGACTTTCAGAAAGCCTTTGACTCGGTTTCGCGACATCTTCTCTTCCAAAATTTGTGTGACCCCCCCACACATTTCTGAAACGTTTTTGATAGGAGATGAGTGTGAAAATGTAGGGGACATGTTCTCGGGGAACATTGATTTAAAAAAAAAAAGTCACCCATTATATTGATATAAATATTGAATTACATACTCTACCATGCCAAGCATGGAATTTATTAGCCATATCTTTAGCACTGTAAACAAAAATAACAAGATGAATATTCATTAAGAAGAGTCAAGGTTTGTGATTTTCCTGATTTCTTCTTGAATCTTTGTTGACCACCATAGAGAATGTACCTTGTAGCAAAAGATATCCTTCTTGTCAAGAGCCCAATTTGCCAATCCATCAACAACCTTGTTTCTCTGTTTGGGGATGTGGGTGAACTGAATCTCTTGAGCCTTCTGCTGAAGATTCCGGATTTCACAATCTTCCTTGGCAATTCTCCACTAAGGAGGATGACCATTACTAGAATCATTCAATAGGTTCATCATGATTCTGGAATCCGATTGAATTTTGATCTTTCTCCATCCAATTTTAATAGCCTCCTGTATTCCTCTACAGATAGCTTTAATTTCAGCCATATTATTGGTGGAGGTTCCCAAGTGTTCAGCAAATAGGAAATGAACTTCTCCATCTTATTATGTCCAATTCCTCCCATGGCCGCTCTGCCAGGATTTCCCCTAGAAGTTCCATCAATATTTATCACCCCATCATAAAGTGTTCCATCATGCACTTGAGTTGCATGAGCTTTTGTCTTTTTCTTATTCTTGCGGAAGCGAGGCATGGTTGCTTCCTTCGGATCCAAAGATAACTGTTGGGAAATATACTCCCATTCTTGAGATGGTTGATCAGGTATAGATACCTTATGTATGTTTGAGGCTCTTTGTCAAATTGCTTTTTATTTTTCCCCACACATGTATTACTTCTCTGCTCGTTTGGCGAAATATTCTATAATTTCTCTTTCCACATGTTCCAAAGGAGTAAAGAAATACCACTCCACACGGTTGGGAACAAATTTTGTCTTGTGGGAATTGCTTTCTTCCAAGTGTCATTAATCTGTGTAAGGGATCCCAAACTATTCCATTGAAGTTTAAACAACCGAGCTAAATGTGTCCACAAAACAGAAACCCAAGGGCATTGAAAGAGAAGACGATCCAAGGTTTCCTCATCTTGAGTACAAAGAAGTGAACACATCTAAAAGGACCTTTGAAGCCTCTTTTTTGGAGCCTATCACGTGTTAAAAGCCTTCTGTGAATGATAAGCCAAAGGAAGAAGCTTACCTTAGGCCATATTTGTGGCTGCCATATACATTGAAACAAGGCTTTTTGGGGATGATTACAACTTGTACTAAGGGATTCATATCTAGAAGCTACATTATATTTCCCTGAAGAGCTGCCTCCCCATCCAAGTTCATCAGGTTCAGCTGAAAAAAGAAGAGGTCTACCTGCTAGAGTTTTAGTCAACAAATTATGATCCTCCTATTCTATCCTTATAGGCCAGTCCAAAAGAGGTCTCCAATGAGTCTCAATACCCCAAGGATGAGTATTTGTCTGTATATAATGTTTAATCTTGATCCATCCCTGCGCGTGCATTTGTTCCTTAATTGGGTGAAGGTGAGGGAATATAGTTAAAATTGGGGGGTGACCTTCCAAAGAATCCATCCAAAAATTGGTTGTTTGACCATTATGTACTATCCAAAATAACTTGTTTTTAATCAGATCTTCTCCACTTTTAATAAACTTTAAAGCAGGAGATCCATTGTTAGGGAGAGCTGTCCTGATAATTCTCTCTGGTCGGCTAATTTCCGCATATTTACCTCTAAAGTAACAACCCATTGATCATCAGGAAAATAAGTCTCTAGTATTATTTGCCTGCAAACGTTATATTTTATTGAGTGGATGACTGAAAGCCCAACCCTCCATGTTGTTTTGGTTTGCAGAGAGATGTCCATTTCACCAAAGCCCATTTTTTCTTTTCCTGCGCTCCACTCCAAAGAAATTATTGACAAATGGAATCTATCTTTTTCAATATAGTAACAGGAATATTCAAAATAGATGCCACATAAATCGGCATTGCTTGAAGAACTGCCTTAATAAGAGTCATCCTGCCTCCTATAGACAACCATTTGTTAGTCCATTTTTGAATTTTTTGTTCAATTATGTCAATTAACCATTTCCAATCTTTGGGTTTATTGGGAGCCAAAGGAATGCCCAAGTATTTGACAGGAAGAAATCCTTTCTGGAATTGAAGAATTTGCAGAATCTGTTCTCGTCTTTGAGAACAATGGAAGAAGTAAATATTGGACTTTCCAGTATTGATACTTTGACCAGTGGCAGCAGAAAAAGATTGAAGAGTCTTTTAAATATGCTTAGCTTCTACCATAGTTGCACGACTCATCATGGAAGAATCATCCACAAACTGAAGATGCGACAAAGGTTAGAGATTTTTTGCCAATTTTACCCCATTGATGTTCTTTTCCTGACACTCCTTTAGACACAACCTGCCCAAACATTCAACAAGAATGATAAATAAAAAAGGGGATAATGGATCCCCTTGTCTTATTCCCCTTGATGCTCAAAAGAATTCTGATGGAGAACCATTGACTAAAACGGCAAAGGAGACAGTGGAAAAGCATGCAGTGACCCATTGTATCCAATCAATAGAGAAGCCAAAATGCTCCAAGACTTTACTAAGGAAAGTCCAATCCACTCTATCATAAGCTTTAGATAAATCCAACTTGATGAACATTGCTGGTTTTTTTTGAATTTCCATAGAGTGTAAAATTTTCTGAGCAAGCACAATTTCATCATGAATATGTCTTCCAGGCACAAATCCACCTTGTTCAGGGGATATAATTTTTCCCAACAAAGGTTTTAGTCTCTCTGCTATAATTTTTGTAATTATTTTATACACCACATTGCAGAGGGCTATAGGACGAAATCTAGATATATCTTCAACCTCTCTAGCTTTCGGAATGAGAGCTATAAAGGTTTTATTCAACTCTTTCAAGATAGTCTTTAGCTGTTCTAGCCTCTTCTGCCACCTGTATTAAATCAGATTTTATTATTTCCCAAATGGTTTGAAAGAATTCAATTGGAAATCCATCTGGCCCCGGAGTTTTTCCTTTCTGCATGTTGAATACAATTTTCCGAAGCTCCTCTTCAGTAACTGGTTGGGTTAGCTTCTCATTATCATGCTGGTTAATTTGTTTAGGGAGCAAATCTAGAAGCTTGTGTTGAGCTGTCATAGCTAGAGATTGAGCTGAAAATAACTCTTGAAAGTATTGACTAGCTACTTGTTTCATACCTATCATTGAGGATTCCTTATTCCCACCTTCTTTCGATAAAAAATGAAAGTAATTATGCACTCTTCTAGATAATAATGTCTTATGAAAGAAAGATGTGTTTTTATCACCTTCCTTTAGCCACTGAACTCTAGACTTTTGTCTGCACATAATTTCTTTGCAAATTTTCCATTCATTGAGTTCTTCCTTAAGCTTGCATTCCTGCCTAAAGAGATCCAAAGAGCTGCCAGTTATACGGTGTACCTCATTAATCTTTTCCAGCTCTCTGCGAATTCTTTCTTTTTCTTTTGCTATATCTCCAAAACCTATCCAATTCCATTTCTTTAGTTGGACCTAAAGATAATTTATTTTTTTAGCAAATTTGAACATATTTGTCCCATGCCGAGGATTTCCTTCCGTCCACCATTGCTTAACAAGGTCATGGATAGCAGCATGACGAAACCACATTTGTTGGAATCTGAAAGGAGTTTTGACATGAAGAGTTTTTCCTATTTGCAAACATACCAGCCAATGATCAGAGCCACTATTATCAAGAATCCAAGCTTTAGGAGCTTCTCCATTTAACCACCATTCTTCTGAAATAAGAAAATGATCAAGCCTTTCGAGAATACAATGGTGTCCTTGTCTTCTGTTGGACCATGTCATCATCCCATTTTTAGTAGGCACACTACTGTGAGCATGAATGAACTGGTTTAGCTCATGTGAACTAGCATCCAAGACCCTTGTTTTTCAGACAAATTAAGAATAGTATTAAAATCTCCTTCTAAAATGAGCGGTAAGTGGGGGAAAGACCGAATTATATTGTCCATTCCTTTCCTCTGTTGTCGGTTCTCTTCTATAGAGGTGGGAGCATAAACATTACAAACCAAGAACTGCTGATTTTCTTCTTTATTGAAAACATGTAAACAAATCATACCTTTCAAAGCACAAGAGTTGAAAACAAAAATTAACAGGATCCCATATAGTGATTTGACCTCCAAAAGCCCCAAAGGAGTTAATCGAGATGTGCTAGGATCTAGGCCACATGTTTTCAGCCATAGTGGATATGAGATGCATGGAAGTTTTAGTTTCTTGAATACAAACCATTGATGGTTGTTGTTGAGCAATCATTCTTTTAATATCTTGAAACTTTGAAGGGGAACCCTTCAAACCTCTAATATTCCAGGTTAGTATCTTCATTGAGTTTGCTTCTTCAGGTATTGAGACAGATCCCAAATAGTTCCTGAATCACTCAATTTTTTTCCTTACTGTTGAATCTTGTGCTGGTTGGATTTCCATCCCATTGTTATATTATCATCTGCTTTGAATTTCTTGTGCTGTTCCTGTTCCACCCCCAAAGATTGTTCATCCTGAAATGATTTATTGTTCTCCCTGATTATTAAAGCATTTCCCAGAGTCTCCAGTTCATTCGGATCTTGATTATGTTCCTGAAACTTATCATTAAACTTTGTTTTTCTTTGATAACTTTTTTAGTCTTGAATGTGCCTTAGCATTATTAGGGTTGGCTTCAAAGATTACCATTTGCTGCAGGGTATCCGTTGGTTGTGATGTACCTGTTGCTGTGGTTGGTTTATCACGTTGTGTTTCTGGAACCTGAGACTCCATCATATCATCCCCTTTTTCTTCTTCATTTTCCATTTGAAGACTTGCTAATCTGTTTGTTCCCACACGTTCCTTCTCAAACATTTTTATGACTCGCTTCTTCTTTGGAATAACAAATCCATCTTTTTTTTCCCCCTCTTTTGATTTTGGCATTTTAGCAGGGCAGTCTTTCACTAAATGTCCGTATTCATGACAGATTCGACAGTGAAAGGGGATGTCTCATAATCCACCATTTGTTCCCATTTGTCATTTTCAATTTCCAGAGAAATTTTGGCTGGTAATGGGTTATTTAGATCCATGAGAACACAAATCTTGACATAGATCATCTGTTCCAACTGGATCGTAGTATCAACTATCATAAATTTGCCCAATGTATTACCAATAGCCATAAGAACAGTTTGATTCCAATTTTTTGCCAGTAAACCATACAATCGCACCCAAACAAGAGCCACCGAAGGTAGTTCTTCCTTTGGTTTTAACATAGGGTGCCAAGGTTTCATAAATAAACCTGCACAACCCATAAACTAGGGTCCTCCTTGGAATACATATTCCCTGTCTGATGTTAAGGTGAAAACCACAAGAAAATAACCATTAGAGCACACAGAGAAAGTAGTGTCACCTATAATTTACCACGTTTTCTTCGCCCATTCTTTGAGGCTTGACAATGGTGGGCAAAATCCAAGAAATCTGATAATCAAACCTCGATTCTCTACTTCCTAAGTATTATCTTGCACACCTCCTTGAGTTGAATGACTAGAACACCATCAGTCGCTTTTAAGCAACCCGTATCATTTTTTCTTGGATCGAATTTAGGCATACGAAGTGGTAATTTTTGAAAATGCCTTGTGGTCGTGTTTGAAGAAGAAGGGCTAGGAAGGGCATCCTTAAACAATTGCTTATCTCCATTTGAAGAGGAGGGAATCTTCTTCGCACTTTCCATAGAGAATAGAATAACTAGATCGAAATAGAACACATAGGAGTAAACACGAAGAGGGAAGGGGCAGTATAAACAGAGGTCGCAAAAGGAAGAAGACCCTTTCCCGATCCTCGAGGGTCGAGATAGGGAAAAACATGAGACACGACTCCTACCCGTCATGAATAGAACTGTAAACCTGCGTTGATGAGAGAAAATAAACTGTTGTGGACGGATTTACCAGTCGCGGTAATTGTTTGGAGCATAGGTTTGAGATGGTGCACCCCGTCAAGCTAAATTTCATGCAAATTTAAATACTTCTGATTCCGGGGAACATTGATTTTATCCTTTCCTTTAATGACTCACTTCACTCGAACATGATCCCACCATAAGTTTTCATGTCCTTTTAGCTCAATTCCAACGAATCTTACTTTCTTGTGGTACCCTATTTGCTCATACTCAGTACTTTTCCATCTCAATGAACTAGTCAATATGGTCTTCAAGACACAAACTCGCTTAATAACTAGGAGTGTCCATCCTTTGTATACCTTCCGTTCTGGTGATAGCTCTGACAAGTCTATCTTCTAGATCTTATACTGTATCTTCCACTTGAAGTTCAAGTGTTTATTGTTCTGCATCATTGTCATTGTCATCAACTGCAACTCCTCAATGTTGCGTACTCTCCATAACCTTCAATCGGGCTCGAATTTCTCTTAACATCATGGTTTGATCCACAACACTCAGTGCTCTTCTTGCTCTCCTAGTGGGTGTGGCTTTGTGTGCCATTAATATTCCTCTTAACAACATATAATGATACCTTCTACCAAACGCTTCTTATTGGAAGGTGCTTTTACCATTTTGTACCCACACTTGCAATTGTGGAAAACAATTTCCTCAACTCACATGCATGACACAATTCCACTTTGATACCAAATGACAGTCATGGTTAGGGGGTCACGTTAACAACCACCTTGGGCCATATAGCCTAAACAATTTCACACTCTTCACACAACAAATAAAACAAAAGAAGCTAAATCTTTGTCTTAACAACTGTATTACAACCACGCTGAATTAAAATCCTATTCTACATCGCAGAGTTATTACAATCCAATCCCAATTGGGACACACTCACTCCTACGGACTTCGAGTCTAGTTACGTGCTCTCTAGTAAGTCTCAACTTGCGAGCTTTTTGACTGCTATACTAAGGAGAGTCTCACTATCCCCTGCTGCTAGCTAATTAACTAGGTCAACCAAATGCTCGACTGAGTGCTTGACTATTGAGCTACTCTTATTGTGTTATGATAATTTACTTACTTTTGTTTGGTGGAATTGTTCCCTTTATCCACACGCCTCCTCTAGGAGTGTTATTGCATTGGCTTCAGTCTCCAAGTGTGCAATGTAGTATCGTTTGGTTTCTTGTCAGTGTTAGTGCTTAGAGTTGTTAGGGGTGTTACCATTTGAACTCCAATAGACAAATAACTTTGTTAGGGCTCTTGGTGGATGAGAATTATGCATATTCATGTGGGACAGGAACACTCTTTAGAAATGATAATCATTATTCCTAGAGTAGCCACCACACATTAGAGTGAACCTTGTGCAAGAGTACCTTGCATAGGAATCTACCGAACCTTGCAAAGGCTCGCAAGCTTATGCAGAAAGATGTAGACATTTGAGATTTTGCACGACCTCGAGGGACCTCACAATCACATGACATGTGCGATCTTGCGGAATGTAATGTCCCCTTTTTAGAATTAATTAATTCTAGATACTTGAAGCCTACTCTTATTATGTTTTGTAGGCTAAGAGGAAATTAAAGAGAGAAATAAATTAATTTAAGTAGTCTAAGGGTGCTTTTATATTTTAATTGGAAAAAGAACACTTAAATTATATTATTATTCTAAAAAAGCAGAAATAGAATAAAATAATAATAGAATGATGAACTTCTATTATGGGGTGCTAAAGATAGAATGATAATTAAATAAAACATTGTATTATGGGGCACCAAAGATAGAATGGTCTACTTGAGCATCAAGATCCTATTTTTAGGATGGAGAGAGGATAAAACCATTTTATATTGTTTATTCCTATTTTTAGGGTGGAGCGCCAACATGGGAGAGAGGATAAAGCAATTTTATATTGTTTATTCCTGTTTTTAGGAGGGGGTGCCAACTTTGGAGAAGGCCTCGGAAGTTAGAAAGGCAGATTTGGGGTTTATTATTACATTCATCTCGGAAATTATATCAACTACTTCATTGTCTGCAAGTAGCTTCCGTTTCTGTATCAGCAATAGAGTGGAATGCCCCCCCAAATTGACACTTTTTACCCCCAAATGGATTTTTGGCAAAACCCCAATCCAAAGAACAATTTCTAAATAATTTATAAAATATTACAATGCAAATCTGAATTTTATACATGCATGGCGACTTGCATAGGAGATGAAAACCACTCAAAACTGATGCAAAACCACTGAATATTTAACTCAAACAACTCAAAAATATCATAAAGGTGAAATCATAAAAGAAATACCAGATTCAGTCTTTAAAATAGGCTTATTTTATTTTATAAAAATTGTAGACAACTGTCCTCAGACACATCTGAAAAGTACAAAACTCTTGAGCCAAAAATTATGCATGTTGGCTGATCTGACGATGGTTGACATGCGGATCAAATAACCTACACGCGGATCAAATAACCTACATGCAGATTAAATAACCTCTCTTTGGCACTAAACAAACCCTGAAATTCTTTGAAAACTCTGTTTGAAAATCTGAACTAAGTAATGCTCCCAAATAGCAAACTAGGGATGGATCTTTCACCACCGAAGAGTGCTCTGCTAGCTAGGAGTGGATCTCTCACCACTGAAGCTAGGGTTCCTGTAGAATCTTACTTCCACAAGCTAAGAATGCAACCAACAAAAGTTGCAAATATCTGTATGAGTGAATGCATGAATGCATCCTCCAAAAGACCCAAAAGGTATATTTATAACCTTTTTCCTCCAAAAAAACCCTAATCACACCCCTTTGGGAATTTTCTCATAAACATCAATATAACTTAAGTGACTTTATTGTGTACATACTAAAAAGTACACTTAAGTTGTCCCAACGAAGAAATAGAATATAAAATACCACCTAGTTGCCCATCACTTAAGTCAATGATGAAATATAACATAAAGTGAAGGTGGTAATAAAATATCCCATATCTAATAACCTCCACGTCTCCAGCCCCTTGGGTATGACCAAAGCTAAGACGGAAATAAGCCTCTAGGCCTTTGGTGTAGGAATGGGGACATTACATAGAGGACGAAAACCCTCATTTGCATATAGATCTGAGGACGGAATCCCTCATCTCTAAGCTTGGCAATTCCATCCAGGGGTTGCAGTGGTCATTCAGGGTATAAGTGTTCATTCAATTCAGCTAGGGCATCATATTCACGTCTATTTTAGCATCTAGAATAGCAATTACAGCTAGGACATTCCCTTATGGAAACAAATTTCAGTACTGGCGCCACATCTGGAAGCACTGTTTAGTCAAAGCAGTTTGCATGTTCCTATCTTTTGTGAGAAAAATTGTATTGAGACATTCTAGTGTTTTATTAAAGCTGATTTGAAATAAATCGAAGTGTGTTTTTTCGCATATCGGGGTTTACTGTTTTTATAAAAAAAATCAGTTTATTGCTGCTGTTATAAAAGATAATTTTTTTATACTGCTGCCCTAGGGTTTGATAAAATATCCAGATTTGTTAGAAATTATTTATCAGTGATATTACATGGAAAATGTGGGAGCTCATGAATGTGCAAAGCGTCCCCAGTTCTGTATGTGTTTGCATAGGAAATCGCAGGATATTCCACCATGCAAACTTGTGTCCGCAACTCATAGAAGCTGCACACATTTATTTTGTTAACTCTACTTGTTTTTGGGTGATGTGGGATTGTTTGGGAATTTGGATGCTCCTGCATCAATGCTCTATGTTGCACCATTGGGTTTGTAGAATATGAGGGATCACATGTTGATTGTAGCACAAAGGGGGTGTCAAATCTGATGTATAGCATTGCAGGCATGCATATGAGCATGTGCACAATTGCAAGATGAATGAAAGATTTAGATGATAGCCCATAGCTGTAGCATTTCTGTCTTATGTATATAGGTTTTCTGTAACATATTGCATAGGATCAGCACATAAGTAGTTTCAAACTTGCTGGTGATTCGTACTTTGGAACATCCAAGTCGATTTCAGATCAATCCTGCCAAGTAAACAATGGTCTGTTTTCAAACCAGATTTATACAATATGAAAACTTAAAACATTCCTCCCAACTATAGGTGATGCCGTATTTGATAAGCAATATCTTTTAGGGATTTTTTTGCCTCACATTTGATTGGATTTCAATAAACTATCTGGCCATCTTTTGTTCGTTTTAGTTTTGGGTCATATTTTGTTCCTTTTGGTTTCAGGCAATTTTTGGAGATGCGCGTCACCCTAGGCATCCTCAATTTGGGAGAAACATGTGTTGATTATAGTGTCTTATACACACCAAGGATGAGTTTGGGTACTTCTTAGGAGGCACTTATAGACCTAGTATGTGCACACTAGCAACATTGGTAATTTGCGCGCAATCAAACTTTAATTGTATAATATGACATGCATAGGCATCATTTGAACAGGAGTAAAACAGATTTTTATGTAATGTTTTGCTGTTGCGATTAATAAAAGATTTGGCATGTTGTTTATTAAAAAGTATTGGAATATTGTGTTCAATAAAAGTATTGGCATATTGTGTTCAATAAAAGTGTTGGCATATTGTATTCAACCAAACAAGTGTTGTGTAAAGTGTGAATACCCAATTATTTTTTCTGATTAGTCTTGGTTGGTGCTTGTGGTCAATACCCTACTAGTGTGGCACGATTGTCCAAACCAATACGTGTATTGGTTGACCGTAGTTCATGATCAGACATTTGTTGAGGGAGTTTTCTTTGGTATTCTCCCTGGTTGTTTTGCCGTCCACTTCAGAGTGCCAATTTCTTATTTTATATTTGTAATTTTTTCTAGTATTGCTTAGAGTGAATATCTATTGGTTTCTTTGTGCATATCCTGGTTTGGTTATATTCTCTATCCTACAAAATGTTGACTTCTTGCATAATACATTTTTAGTTTCTGCAAGATCAGAAAATTTCTAATGATAAGGTCAGAAAATTTTGCATTGCCCTTCCTTTTAATTGATTCTTTGATTATAACATGACTGGAGATGGGAGTTTTCTGCAAAGCAAAGGATTGCAGGTCAAATACAAAATAAATTGCCAAGGTTAATCAAGTGGAGTGGGTGAAAACAATGTTATCCATAGAGGGTGTAATATTATTTTTTCCCTATCGTGTTTTGCACAAGCTTAGGAATGCACATTATTTGTTTTTGTCATTGATAATTTTTAAGATGAAATGAATATTTGTGGAACCTTCAAATGTTTTCAAGTGCCATTTATTTACTTTAAGTTTGTTTTCATGGAAGGATATTTTTGACTTTATTGTATGATACCGTGGATTTTTTAGAGAACATTAATTTCAATCAAAGCATTCATCGACAATAATCTTCATGACAACTACTTACTTCATGTTATGGTGAATTTAGGGTTCTAAACAATGGCACCTATATCAACAACGAGTTTAATGATGTTTATTTGCTGACAACATTGGATGTTATTCCACCGGAAGCCTTTGCACTCCAGGTATTAATCATTTGCTTCAGCAGAGTCACTATTTTATATGGAACATGATTTTATGTATAGGAAAGTTATTAAAATTCGACATCATCTATAGTTTAAGGCACTTACATTGTAAGGAAGTGTAATATTAAATTAGGCTTTTATGTCTAACTAATATAATAATGCATAATGATAATTTAGAACTAGAACAACCAGCCCTAATAGTCCTAAATTATGCTACTTTTGCTTTTTTCAATGGTATGCCAATTAGAATTTGATAAACACAATTAGGGTTATTAGAGTTAGAGAGAGGGACCAAAATGCACATGCAGAAGGTGTGACAAAATGCTCAGAATGTGTGCATGAGTAGATTAGACTATTATCAAGCTGCTTTCTGGGATTTAGCGCAAGATAGGTTCGTGGGAAGCAGAATACATTTGGCCCCAAATCCATTTGAGGGGATACCAAACTCTTTTTTGGGGCAGTGCATCTGATATGGTTGTTGTGATCTTGTTTACTTGTGTCTGGGGATCTGATTTCTTGGTCTGGAACTATGTGATGACTATGCTATGATAAAATATGGCTTCTCAATTCTCGAAACCCTAACTTTGTGCTTGAGACTTGAAAAAGTGTTGGCACAGATTGGGCTGGACTGCTTCACCACACCCCCGCTGATGTGATGGGTATTGCACTACATACCACTACTATGAAGAGGGATCAAGCCCTTGTAATTCCCCAAACTTTGATGAGATGTGGCATAATATGTGTGTGTGTGTGTGTGTGTGTGTGTGTGTGTGTGTGTGTGTGTGTATTTTCTATATATATAATAGAAAATGAACCCCTGATTCAACCCTCACACTTGGCAACATGCACTTGAACTTCAGATTTAGATCAATAGTTGATCTAGGGCAGTAACATAGATGACTTCAGACTTAGTATCTTGCTGTTGTGATGGTGTTCTAAGGAATTAGATGACTCAGTGCTTCTCCTTGACCTTCTTAGAGTGAGAGAATAAAGGATCCCTAGATATCCATAATATTTTAAGGTGTGTTTGTATTTATATGTGATCATTTGTATGATTTCTTGCTCAACCAACCCAAAAGTGCTACCAAGACCAACTTAAGACAAATTACCCTTTTGAATAAATGACCGTTAGAAGTGCAAGTGATAAGTTTGTAGGGGGTCAAATGGTATCATTGCCGAGCATGTCCTGGACCTATGAACTTGTCCAGAGGGTGAAAGGAATCAAGTCTGAGACAAGTTGAAGCCTGTACAGATGTTCAGTAGCATGTGTAGTGATTCCTAGGGAGCTGAGTTGGAGGATAATTGTTCTTTAGTGGGAGTAAGGTGCGGTATAGAGCTGGAAGGTGCCTTAATTTGGTCCATTTATGTGTAAATGGGATGAATATCAGAATAAATACCGTCATATTGTCAAGCACTCGGACTGAATTTCGGGTAGTACAGTTGCCTCCCTTTTAATATAGTACTCATAAATGCTTGATTAAAAGAAAATGTAAACTTTACATCTTGATCATAGGATGGTGGTGTAAACTCTTAACGTGTAATATAGAGTAGGAAGGTGCCTTAATTTGGTCAATTTGTGTGTAAATGGGATAAATATCATAATAAATGCCAAATGTCGTATTGTCTTGTGCTGACCAAGTGTGGTATAAAATGTAAGGTGCGGTATAGAGCAGGGTGGTGCCTTAATTTTGTCAATTAATGTGTAAAATGGGATAAATATCAAAATAAATGCCAAATGTCATATTGTCAAGTGCTTAGATCAAATTTCAGGCGGTACAATTGCCTCCCTTTTAATATAGTATTCACAAATGCTTGATTAAAAGAAAACATAAACCTTTACATCTTGATCATAGAATGGGGTTGTAAACTCTTAAGTGCCAATGCGCCAATCCACATGAAACCTACAATCACAAGCAAAACACATAGATCAATGCTTGATAATGGTGTATAAAACTTGTAACTTGAATTTGAAAATTCTATATTGAAAAAAAACTTAGAATAAAGTGAAATGTCCAAAAGAACAATCACACATGATTGGTCATGACAAACCACGCCCCTGGTTTGTTGAATGTGAAGAGTGCCATGTGCTTGCCCCCATGCAAAGTAGCATAGAACATCTTGTTAATAATCTTGCCTTGCTGGTAGCATAGAACATCTTGTTGAATTTTGTGAATCATCTTGCCTTGATTGTAGCGTGAAAATATTTTTGGAGATACAATCTAGCCTTGCCTATAACACAATTCAGCCTTGCCTATACCGTGCCAGGTAATAGGAGACCAATTTTTTAGGCTGTTGAGGCCAAGTCTCAATTTTGTGTATTTGCTAAAACTGCTAAGAATTTTTTCAAACCAAGTAAAATTTGATCTAGACCGTGTGAAATGCCATCAATATTTCTAAATCCGTGTACTCTCAGCTGAAATCTGTACGAACTTTTGAACAAGCCCACAATATGCTCCCCCTTTGAGGCGAGGGATGCCTCCATGGGTCACTCAACTCAAAAGAGAAAAGTGGTTAGTTGTATCATGTGTAAAAAGCATATAGAAATATACCATATAAAACATGTGTACCAAACATGTTTACAACAATTAACCTATATAAGATATGATCATTAGAGAACAAACATGATATGCATAATCTTAAGAGTAAGCTTATTGTGAATATTGTTAGGAATTCGTAAAACTTAGTAGCTTAATTGGTAATAGTGGAAATCAGAGAAGTATGCTAGCATAAACACAACTTGACACAAAGGATCCTTTGAGACACACGACATGACATGACACGATGAGCCCACCACTAGACATTTGATTGATGTTAGTAATAATCACATAGGAAGCCTAAATCACTCATGCCGTGTGATAAACATAGAGCAACTAAGTTATAAAGTAAGCATGCCATGGAACAGACACACCATACAATAAACATGTTATAGAATAAATAAGTCGTAGAATGAGCATGCCATAGAACAAGCAAGCCATACAGTAAGCATGTCATAGAGTAATCATGGAACGTACATAGCAGCCCGAGGCATAGAGTAATCATACAACCATAGAAACATACAAGAACATGTGATAAATTAGTGTAATATAGGAAACATGTGATGATCAATAACAAGTAAGCACAAAACATGCAAAGTCAGTCATTAGTCATAGAAATAAACAATATAGTCATCTAGTAAAGCACGATATAATATCTAAAGTGAAACATGTCATGGAGTATAAGCTAACAAAAAACATCTAGTAAATAGCTATGTATCACCAATGTACAATACTATAAATATTACTTGAAAAAATTTCTCTGTAAGATGCCCCCAGTGTAGGCATGCCACCTATGTGCAAGGTTGCCCCTGAGTATAGGACTAAGAAGTTGTGAAGCATATGTGTGTAAGTCCATGGAAAATGTCTATCTTGTAACTAATCATGTATACCATTAGAAGCAAGTGCATAAAGAAGTAGATATGTAAAATGCTAAAGCATGATAATGTTTGAGTCTATGTAACAATGAAACAAGTCACATGTAAGTCCTTGTTTTGTATTTTTGGAATATCTGAATGTTTTATTATTTGCTCGAATATTTTGAACACTTGAGTAAAGCTAAAAGTAGACATGTTAGTGGCTCTGGGCCGTTAGGTTGTAGAGAATAAAAGAATGGGGACAAGGCCCCAGGTAATTGTGATTTCCTCAATAATCACATCGAACCCTTGCAATGTGTTGCATTGTCGGGTTATGTGTAGTATTCAATCTTCGAACTGGGTGTTAGAAGAGTGAGTAGTGTGCTAAGAAGTAAAGATCATTGTTGTCAAAGCAGAGGAACGAAGTATGTGACAAAGAGACTATGTACAAGAATCCATATATTCAAGTGTGAGTAAGGGGAACATATGGGTCCTATGCTATGATCTTGTCAATGGGATGATTGTATAGAGATCTTGTATTAACTGGTGCAAATTGCACGCTTCTTAAGTGAGGAGTAACAACAATAACAAAGTCATCATCTGTATCTGAGAAACAATCACGTGTTGTATATTATTTGCAAACAACATTGCTATTAGTATGCGATTACACAAGTAGCTGATGATAATGTAATGTCCCCAATTCCAAGCAGTTAGCCTAGGAGGTTTTTCATTAGTCTTAGCCTTGGTCATACTCGAGGGGCTAAAGACTTTAGAGGCTATTGGGGATTCCACCTTGCTTATTTGTTATATTTTTGCGTTGGCATGGGTGTTAAGTGGCTTGGTGGGGGCAAACGTTGTGTTTTATCGTGATGGGGGTGATTAATAACATTTTAATGTTATATTCTTTCGTTGGGGTCACTTATGTCCCTATGGCGACTTGGGGGAAGAAAAGTAACTTTAAGTTACTTTATTATTTGGTGGTCCTTTCTAGTAAAGGTCGACTTAGGTTTCTTGGGCCACAAGTTGTTTGGGGGAAATTATAAAAGGAGATTGGGAGGAGAAAGAGAGGTCATTCTTGCATACAATCTTTTGATTTCCTTTGAGCAATTGTGCTTTGCTTTTTCTAGCTTGTGGAGTAAAATCCCATAGGAACCCTAGCGTCGGTGGTGAGAGATTCATTCCTAGCTAGCAAGGCATTCTTCGGTGGTGGAAGATCCACCCTAACTTGTCAATTTGGAATTAATTTAGGGATGATTTTCAGAGATTAATTTGAGGGTTTTCAGAGAAGGGTTTTGGTGGAATTTTGGACTTTTAGGTGGAGAAAAATCAAGGGTTTCCGGATCTGTTTTATTGCAGCGATTAGAGCAGGATTGGCGCCACTTATGGGGGAATTTTGGAGGGTTTGTGGTCTCTTTGTAGGTGGAGCGACCCATTTTGGGATTTTACAGTGCTTTTTGGAGGGTTTTCAGTGTGCTTTTTTGAGGACTGGCGATTGGGTTTTCATTCATATTATTAATAGATGTTATTTCCAAAATTTCAGAATTTTATCATATGTATTTGAGAAGATATGGATTTTTAAGGTTTTCTAGCCATTTAGGGTTTTCTGTAATTTTTTGGCAGCCATATATGATCCAAAAAATTCCAAAAATATTGTTCTAGGGTTCTTTATTATCATATCAAGCTTCCTGCAAATTTTCATGTGTTTTGGGCAAATATTTTGAGAAAAATAAATAAAAATCTGTTCACTGCCTTAGCTGTGTATTAGATTTTCTATTTGCTGCAATTTATCTATAGTTTGTGTGTTTTTGAGTGGTATCCCACAAGGGATATTTTAGACGAGTAGTCCAAGTAATGTGCGACCTTTGCTGTGTATCGAGAAAGTGCATTGGTGTTCCGTATGGGTCACACTTGTAAGGCTGGTGCAAGACTACTGCATGTCACACATGGCTAGGTAACACGTGCTGAACTCGAGGATGAGACACTATCAAATCTTGATCATGAATAATCAGTATCGAATTATTTTGTGTAATCTGTCTAGTTGATCAACTATCTGTTGAGGCTAATGTTGAATAGGTTGCTAAGGTTGCACCTTATCTGTATTAGACATGATGTCATATTTTAAGTCTTGACATTGTGTTGTGGTATGATAGGTAGAGACATGATATGCACAATATTGATAGTGTCTTTGTGACTGGGACTTGGAGTTGCACGTGTTATACCTTTTGAGAGGTTGTTGCTGATTAGGGTGATGAGAATTGGGTTGTGTGACCCTCATAACTTGATATGAATCTGTATCAATAGAGTTGATGCTAGTGTCTGTAATGGTTACTAAATGGGCGTCATTTATAGTCTTGTTTATCTTTGTGTTGTTTGTAATGATCTTGACAAGTGGTTGATGCTTTCGAGCTATGTTGAATAATTGATGAATACCAAAAGAATCTAAATCATCTCGTTGGGTCTAATAGGCGTAAAATTGAGTTTAGCTAAAATCTTGTCAGTCTCATCCTCAATGTAATCCTCCCCCTCATAGTCATTATTGAGAGTATTATTTAGACCATTATTGTTACTCAACATGTTGGTATTTTCTTGTTCTATGACCAGTTCTTCTTGGACAAGGTGGCTCCTATGTTTATCATCAACGTCATTTTTGTTTGGAGTTTGGATGTTCCGAACTCGTATATTGGAATAACTGTTGGTGGTGGTTCAATGGATAGCTGTGGAATATTAGTTTGCAAGATACAATTGTTTGTTGATTTGATAATTTTACATTATTATAAGGAATGTGCTGGAATGTATTCTCATATCCCTCATGTATATATTTGAGGTGTCTATGTAATGTGAAAGAGATTGTTCCCATATCATGAATCCAAGTTCTCCCAAGTAAGAGATTATAATTCAAATTATTAGACATTGCATGGAATTGTGTTTTAAGTGTCTTTGGGCCCGCCGTTATGGACAAAGCGATAGTACCTATTGTTGGATGTGCTATATTATCGAACCCTTTTGTCATTTTATTGGAGTTTGCGAGGTGTTCGGTACAAAGGCCTATGGCCTTAAGAAATGTCATGTTACATATGTACAATTGCGATCCATTATTTATAAGAACACGTTTGACCACCTTATTAAAAACTTGTATTTGAATGTGTAAGGGTAAGTGTAGGCCAATGATCTGTTGGGGTGGGAAGTCTTCTTTGTGAAAGGCTATTTGTTGCTCACTTATTTTTAGAGTGTTAATGATGGGTGAGAAGAATGTGGGCTCAATATTGTCATGTAAAGTAGTGTCGTGTAATACTTGATAAAGAATATCCTTATAGACAACGAATCACTTGAATAACTGAAGGATCGATCGTTTTGCTTGGGTATTCCTGAGTTTTTCGATGAAGTCATAATCTGTAGTTACTAGTATAAGAGCTCTAGGTTGTGTTGGTAAGGTAGGATTAACATTTTCGAGTGTGCCCCCAATGGGAACAAGATTGATTGGAGGTCTACCTCATCAAGTTGTGACTGAGGCCACCTCATTATTAAGTAAAGGATGAAGTACAAGTTTAGGGCCATTATAAGTATTAATCTTGGTCTTAAATGAAAAGGAGGGAGAGGGAGTAAATGGAGCTTTAATAGCTTATTCTCTTCGCGTGGTTATAAGAAGCATTTTGGATGCCATGTGTACCAGGGATGACTCGAGGTATCTTAGCATTAAATGAATGATTTGTGAAATAAGTGTAATGTCCCCTTTTCCCAATCGAAGACCTTTGGCCTATTTTGTCAACCCGACGACCAAAGGAAAAATATAAGGGTGACTTAAGTCACAATAAATTATTATAAAATGCCATAAAAAATAAAATAAAATTATTAAAGCACTTATATTAATTTATTTGGCTTAATAAAAATAAATAATAATCCCTATGGTCAATACAAGGGACGAATATCATTGTAAAGGGATTTATTGTATTTTATTCTTCCTAGAGGGGATGATGGCGACTTGGGCCAAAAGTTGATAATGACATTTAGGAAGGATAAAAATATTATTAGTTATGTATTTCCTCCCAAGGAAATGCGACTAGCTTAGGGGTGGGAAAAATAGAAAAATGTAGTGTTACGCGGGGACGCGCACCCCCATTCCCAAGTCGTCCAAGATGTCTCGGGTGCTTGGGGGCGCACCCCCCAAATGCAAGAATGAAGGGGACGTCCCCTAACTTTAGGGAACGCACCCGGGACGTCCTGGGTGCTTCGAGATTTTGGAGACTCCAATAGGGACGCCATGAAGTCCCCAGGACGGCTAGGGTACATCCCAAAGTCCCTGGACTCCCAAAATACTAAAAAATATAAAAAACATAAAGGATTATGACTTTGAAAAGATGAAAATGAAAACTAATCCTTTTCCCATGCAAACTTACCTTCCCAAGAAATGGATTTTTCATTTTTCTTGTCTTATGTAGGTTCCAAAAGAAGATATTCTAATGAGAGGTCGTTGTTATTTTACCTTTTAAAGCCTTACTTATACATAGCAATAGGATCAATAAATAGTTTCAAAATTTTGTTGTGCAAGTCTTTTTGCTTCTTTTTGTATGATATTGAAGGCTTTATTGGTATATTAGGATGTTCTAGAGGCCAACTTTGTATTTAATTTTTTAGTGTTTTTCAGTTACCTTAGCTGGTTTTGTCTATGGATGACTATTCATGTAGTTTACATGGCCTCTTCTGTTCCAAGAAGTTTGTTTTTTAATTTGAGGATAGAATCATGTAAGTGACATGACAAAGAGATGTTGGCATGTTACAGGCCCTTTGGTAACATTATTGGCTATGGTGTTGAAATTATAACCTTTCATGTTTTTTTTCCAAGGTTAGGGGACCCGTTGTATATTTTTAATATTTATATATTATTGTAATAGCCATCCCCCAGCTATTCCCTCGCCGTCCCCAAAATCTGGGAATTTTTTGCCGTCCTGGCAACCCTGTCCCTACGTCCCCCCATCACGACATCTCAACGTCCCCCCATCCCGGAGTCTTAGGTAACTATGGAAAAATGTGACAAAATATTCCTAGGACAAGTCAACTTGGTCTAGGAATGAGCATGTAATTTCATTGGCTGGTTTGGAGGTTGGTTGTTGGCCCTTTTCCTTTAAAAGGGAAGTCGACTTTCCTCTTCCATCATCCAGATTTTATTCATCATATTTTCCTTTGCAGTGAGTTTCTAGCTTTTGCATAAAAATTCCAAGGACGAAACCCCTTGAGAATTCAATTCTTGTGGACGAAAACCCTAGGAGTTAGAGAGGGATTTTCACTCAGAATTTCCCATTGGTTATGATCAGATTTTGAGAATATTTCAGGCTTTTTCCAGCAGTGTTATTGAAGACTTTTTTGAAGTATATATTGCAACAGGCTTCCTTCCCGTGGCACGCCTTGGTTAGGGAATATTTGGGCGCTGTATTGAGGTATTTACATGTGAAGAATAATTGTCAAATATTCTCCATATTTTTATAAATCAAAGAGCTGCAATCTTATATTTTTCTGAGTGGTATTTAGAGGGTTTTCAGGCAGATTAATAATCAGATTTCAGATCTGATTTCTGGGTTGTTTTGGCCGCAATAAATTCTGATTTTTGCATGATCTAACTTCTAAAAATATTAGTAATCATTTGGGATTGAAAGTATAATTTTTGAATAATATTTGCATTGAGATCCAGCTCATACCCTAGTCGCATTTGCTAGAATAATTCTAGTTTTGCCCTAGTTTGCTTGCTGGAATTTCAAACAGTTATATTTTATCATTTGCAAGTCAATAAAAATCTGTTCTAGGGTAGAAGATCATTTGAGGATCTTTCAATAAGAAGCATGCATATCGGCCCTATTATAATGTAAAAGACACAAAATTGAGGGAGGGTTTTGATATAAACCCTAGAATCAATCAACAAAATTAGACTAAAATATGAAACCCTAAGGATGAATAATGAAACCCTACACTGCGTAGTTCAATAATAACACAAGATCACTAAAATGTAAATATTAAATTAGGATTTCCTTCCTAGTCTACTATTCTAATGCATAATGATAACTTAGAACTAGAACAAAAAACCTTAACAATCCTAAATTATGGTACTCTTGCTTTTGCCAATGGTATGCCAATTAGAATTGGATAAAGCACAATTAGAGTTAGAGAGAGGAACCAAAATACACATGCAGAAGGTGTGAAAAAGTGCTTAGAATGTGTGGAGTGGATTAGATTGTTGTCAAGATGCTCAGAAAATGTCTTGATTTAGAACTCAATGCAAGACATGTTTGTGGGAAGCAAGACACCTTCGACACAATTCATTTGAGGGGCTACGAATCCGTCTTATGGGCTAGTGCACCTAATTTGGTCGCTACGATTTTATTTGTTTGTGCCTAGGGATCTGATTTCTTGTTTTGGAACTGTGTGCTGATTATGTTGTGATAAGATATGGCTTCTCCTTGTGTTGAAACCCCAACCTTGTGCTTGAGACTTGAGATAGGGGCAATTGGGAAGGACTGCCTTACCACATTCCTGCTGATGTGCAGAGCGTTCCGCTTCATACCACTAGTCTAAAGAGAGATCAAGCCCTTGTAGTATCGTAAACCTATGATGAGATGTTGTAGAATATATATATATATAAAATAGAAAACGAGCCCTTGATTTGGTCCGCACACTTGGCACCATGGACTTTAACTTCAAATTCAGCTCATGGTTGATATACGGAAGCAACATAGATTGCGTAAGATTTTGTAGCTTCTTGTTATGATGGTGCTCCTAGGAATTGGATGACTCATTGCTTCTCCTTAACCTCATTAGAGTGAGAGAATAGAGGATCCCAAGATATTCCTAATAGGTTAGGGTGTGTTTGTATTTATATGTGAACATTCGTATGATTTCTCATTCAACCAACCCAAAAGAATCACCTAGGCCGACCAAAACAAATTACTCTTTTGAAAAAGTGATCATCAAAATTGCAAGGGACAAGTTCGTATGGAGTCGGACAATATCGTGGCCGAACCTGTCTCGGACCTGCGAACGTATCTGGGGTGTGAAAGGAATCAGGTTTGAGATAAGTGAAAGTCTGTACAAATGTTCAGTAGCATGTGCAGTGATTCTTAAGGAGCTGAGCTGGGGAATGACTGTCGTCTAGTGGGATTAAGGTGCAGCACAGGGCACAAGGGTGCCTTAATTTGGTCAATCTATATGTATAGCGGATAAACATTAGAATAAGTGCCAAATGGCGTAATGCCAAGTGCTTGGACCAAATTTTACGTACTATAGGAAGATACAATTTATTAGGATTTACATTTTTGTAAACTTTGGAACTTTTTTGATGCAATGAATCCAATTTGGAACTTTTTGCAAAAGTAAGCAAATGAACAAAATGCTAACATATGTTTTGCAAGGATATTAAGAATACACAGATAGGTAAAATGGGACAAATATAATTTAGAGGCATTAGACACATACAACCACCGGAAATATAGCAAGTTCCATCCACAAATATGATTCAAGGTTAAAGTTATGATTTCCAACCCAATATTCCAATCTGTATATAATTATGAAAGGATACCAGAGCTAAGTCTGTGATTGTTAGAGGCAACCTTTCACGTATCATTAACAACTTTTGACTGGTGTATATAAATTATCTTCATCTACGAGTGGGAGCAAATAATAGTAGTCCTCTGACAACACAAGGTCTGTTGAGTTTACTTAAGCATCTCGTGTCCAAATGTGAATCAGACTGACCTCTATTTGGATATGTTCAAACTATTGGAACAAGTGGTATATACCTAGGTAGAAGACCCACAAGGATTTCATCTTACATCTTCAATTAAATAATATTTGATAGCATTCTTTCTAAGGACTGTATTATAGCATTCAAAATCTTTCTAAGTCATTTGACATGAGGACATGGGACACACAAATACGAGTATCCGACGTGACACATTGACCCCAAAAACAAGACACGGGGGACACATTGTATATATAAATTAAAAAAGTTATATAGAAAAATGAAATATAGACAAAGGAAATTAACACAATAAAAAAATATTGGTATGAGTTACAACTAGTTACTACATTAATGATAAATCATGACCAAACACACGAAATCAGAAAATTAAACAATGAATACACATAAAATAGAGGTTTGGAATTTAGAACCACTGCAATTTTGCTCATCGAGTCGTTTGATGTCATCAAAATAAAAATGTATTGCATAGATAGTGAATCAGAATAATTGATACTATAGGTGGGAATCCTAATGTAAAATAAAAAATAGAATAGATACAAAATCTGGTTTGCTAGAGTGCCTTCAAATCTCTCCAAATCACTTCCAATTCTGGTTTTTATCCTTCACCTGCACAATGTTAGATAATGAGAGCTTTTCTCTATAGCTGAGATTGACAAATATGAAATGAAAAACCCCTTTTAAACCCCTTCACCCACCTCACCTGTGGTTTCTTTTTTCCAGGAACGTGTCTGAGACATTAGGACACGTCTAAGGTACGTGTCAAACACGTGTCTTGTTTTGCGACACGTGTCAAACACGTTTGACACATGGCCTAACATGTCACCTGCACAATGTTAGATAATGAGAGCTTTTCTCTATAGCTGAAATTGACAAATATGAAATGAAAAACCCCTTTTAAACCCCTTCCCCCACCTCACCTGTGGTTTCTTTTTTCCACAAACGTGTCCGAGACATTAGGACACGTCTAAGGTACGTGTCAAACATGTGTCTTGTTTTGGGACATGTGTCAAACACGTTTGACACATGGCCTAACATGTCATGTGTCGGCTGCGTAGGATACATGACATGTGATCTATTAGGATGTGTCTAGTGACTTAGTAATCTTCATAGTCCATGGTGTTAACATTTTGATCATGTATGTATAGTGTCTACTAGTTTGGGGGATATATTTAAAATAGAATTTATTAGAATAAATCCAATGATATAGGCATGTAAGTAATAAATGGCATTTCTCCCAACTTGTAAGTTTGAATACTTCCATTTATATAATGCGGTGTTATGTTCAACTTGTACTCCCCCCTTTATCGTTAATGATCATGCCAGATGGGAATTTTGACTAACCTGCAAGAATTATGTGTTTATCATCTTCAAATTTAATTATTTTATAGCCTGCACACATGAATATTTAGGTGTATGCCATCAAAAGCCCTGTTCAGTGTTCACCAATGTCGGTGAGAAAATTCTAGGCATTCCTGCGCGTGAATTTCAAGGAAGAGACCACTTAAACTGAAAATTGTTATTACATGACATATTTTTATTGTGCAATTTCATAAACATGGTTAAAATTGTCAGTGAGCTATTGACAATTAATTCCAAATGCTTTGTGCATGACAAAGGGAGGAACACAAGATTTCAAAATCTTGGAATCACGATTAAACTAATGTCTGAAAGGCCTTGTTGCAACATTATCATGAAATAACACAACATCAAACAAGTATAAATGGTCTAAAGTGAGTGAGCTTGCAGTATTTTAGCTGAGAAAAAGGACCTGGTATTATCTAGTACTGGTCATAAAGATTCTTGCAAGGCTTCCCACAAGAGAAGTGCTTGAAATTGTTTACGAACTTATGTTATTCCATGTAAATGTAATTGTCTTTCTCGTTTTATTTTTCTTTTGAGGATTCAAATCAAATTAAGTGTTATGGTTGTTGTAGAAAGTTTTAAACTTGTTAGCAAATGTAGACAAGGAAAGAATGAAGAGGAAATAGATTGCACATCAAATGCATGTGTGACCTTCATTTTATTATGTTTGGGAGCATTGACAATGTAGTTGGAAGAGTCTTATGACAATTCATAATTGAAAACTACCAACTAACATGTGCCTATAAATATATTCAATGCCCCACCCCTCTAATGACTAACTGGAAACACTGCCAAGTTTGTAACGAAATTTTACAAACAAAAGAGGACCAAGAGGTTTAGTCATTAAATCAACAAGATGCTCCTTAGGACATAAGTGAATAGAGATGTCACTAGAATCAAATAATTGTCGAATATGGTGATGATGAATCACAATACGTTTGGTGCAAGCATGATATACAAGATTCTTGACCATCTTCAGCACACCTTGATTGTCAGAGAAAATAGAAAGTGGAGTAGTTATAGTATGAGGAAGTTGAAGGTCAAGGAGAATTCGACGAAGCCAAACTACTTCACAATTGGCATTGACAACCGCCTTGTATTCTACTTTAGTGGAAGAGATAGCCACAGTGGGTTGAAGCTTACTTTGCCATGAAACATCTAAACCGAAAGAGAAGATGTATCCAGTGATAGATATTCGGGTATCCACTGAACCTCCCCAATCAGAGTCTGTATAGCCAAAGAGTTTTAAATCTATGACTCTGCGATAGAGAATGCCAAAGTCAAGAGTACCTTTGACATATCGAGGAACTTGTTTTGCTGCTACCCAGTGTGTGAGTTTTGGTTTAGACAAAAATCGAGAAAGATAGCTAACAACAAAACATATGTCTGGCCGGATGGACCTAAGATATCAGGTTGCCCACCAATTGTCTATAGATTGATTCGTTTTTTGGTGGTGAATCATCATGAGTTGATAAGTTCAGCTCGACCTCCAAAGTTGTAGAAGAAAGTTTACAATCAGACGTCCTAAACTTCTGCAATAGATTCGTAGCATGCTTGACTTGAGTGATGAAAATCAATTGATCGTGTTGCCAAAATTGTACATGTATAGTGTAGGAGACCTAAATCGATTATCCCAAAAGCAACACATAAATTTGATTTTACTCATTGAATAGCAGTGGCCTCACTACCCATGTTTGCAAGATCATCAACATAAACAATAAGTATCACAATGTCATCACCATCGCTTTTGACATAAAGATTCAGATCATAAAGACTTATTTTGAATCCAGAATCTTGTAGGTGTTGATCTATTGTAATATATGAGGCTTGTGGAGCTTTCTTAAGTCTGTACAAGGACTTAATTAGCCTGCACAACGGATGTTTACAACCACATGCCTGAAACCCTTCAGGCTGATACTAATGCTTGCAAATGTAGAATAAGGATATTATGAAGAGGAAATGGACTGCACATCACACAAATGCATGTCCATTTTATTATGATTGGGAGCTGTTACAATGTAGTTGGAATAGTTCTATGACAGTTCATAACTGAAAACTACCAACTAACATGTGTGCCCAAAAATATATTCATTATATTCAATAAAATCGAGGTAATGACTTAGTTGTCATGGTTTGAAATCGTTTGAGAAGAATGAAAGGGTTGAGCTGTGATGCTGTAATTACTGGATTGGATAAAATATTATCTTGATTGTTCTTGTATTATACAATTCAGGGGGTCCCGTTTCTTTTTCCAACTTTTATAGGTAAATTTTTGTTTGTAGATGAATGAAAGTGTTGAGTAAATGTTGATGGGTGAGAAGAGGCTATGTTTGACAATTGACACAATAAAAGTTATTTGTCAACTATTAAAGTAAAACATTGTCTATTGATAGAAGGAAATGATATTTGTGGATGGATAGAGGATGATTTATTTGATCACAACTTCCAATGAAGAAGTTACTTGTTGTATACAGTTGGTGCTTGGGAATAGTTTTGATGATGTCCCTAAAAGCTTGCAATAGAAACACATAAGATTCTCAACACTGGTTCCAATCTTCTTCACTTCTTTTTTGCATTACTTCAAGCCTCAACAGTAAGTTAACTCAAGCTGAAATAAAGAAAACTATCCATTTTGGTAAATAGGTATCAAAGTATTTTTGCAGTAATAACTAGTTTTCATTTAGTATTTCACATAACTAGTGAGGGATGAAGCTTTGGAGCAAAATTGAAAAGCCACTAATTGTGTGCAGGTAGGTTCCAATTCCCGAAACGGAGGCATTTGAGCCATCTCATAGTATCCCAAAAGTCATTATAATCCTCCATAATTAGTCCAATAGAGGGAGCTGTGAAAGCATTTCTGAGCTTTGTATACATTCTAAACTGTGATTGAGGAAGCTTATAGAAAGCTTTAAGGTCTGTCCATTCTATCCACTTCCCAAATCCGTACGAGTCGTGAAATATTTTAATTCCTTTCTCAAACCAAAGGAGGGCAGAGCAGCCTCTTGTCAAGGCAAGGATCTTGTCATTATATTTCAGATTCGACAAAATCGATTTGTAGGATTGGCACCTAGTGTCAAAGGAAGAGAAGATAGGCAGCCCAACCACCAAGTGCTTCACTTGTTCCCATGCCTTCCAAATTGACTGAAGAATAAAGGACCCATGAGGAGCAACAAGAAAGCCCCCAAATAGTAAGTCAACCAAATGAAGTCCTTTTCATCTCTCTTTACCATTCGGAGCCTATTGGAAATATTGAATCTCACACGAACTTTCCAAGGTTCAATTCCAAGTTTATTTATTTTTTTGCTCTAAAAAAAAACCATGTGGGTACGTCCCAAGTATGGTTTTCCATACCCGGTGCGTACGCATGGCTTGTGGTACGTACCCATAGAGTACCCATAAGTACTAGTACCAGTTTCCGCACTTGGTACGTTTCAGCCTGGTACGGGCCGTACTGGACGTTTCCGTGCAGTCTAGTTCATCACGTATGCCAAAATCCAATATTTATTTTTGAGTCATTGACATAGAATCGAGATACATCGATAGTGATGTAATGATACATCAACAATAAACATGCACATTGTAGCCTCAAAGCTGGGTCATGACAATGAAAAACAAGATTTCTAACTCAAGAGTCAAGAGTACACGATGACGATACATATTACAATAGAATAATTAATCAGCATAAGAAGAGTACATATGTCATAACCAAAAAGGCAAAAACTAAAACATAATCTACAACTCAATAATTAGAGTCGCCCTTTGAAGGAATACTTGCAAACCACTCCGATTTGCTAGAAATATTAGAGTCACCCTCTGAAGAAATATTACCCGAACTGCTCCCTTTGAAGTTTATGCTAGTTTTTTTTAAGGTGTTTTTTCATTTTTTTGAAGACTTAATGCTGAAGTACCACAGGGGATGTTGGGACATCCCTAGGACGTCATAGTGTCCCTTATGACGTCCCTTGAAGTTTGAAGCACCTGGAACGTTCCCCAAATTTAGGGAATGTCCTTGGGACATACCTTCATTCTTTTCAACTGGGGTGTGTGTGTGTGGAGGACACTTCGTCCCGTCCCCAAGTCCCTGAAATGTTCCAAATATCTGCGACAGATTGGAGATGGGGGGTGCACGTATGCGTAACACTGGTTATTAGACAATCCCAATTAAGATTCAAAGCAATAATATTCCTCATTTGATGAAGTTTAACATTGTGGAGAACAATTCTTCATCTTTTTCTCTCAGAAGGGTGTGATTTAGAAGTAATTGTTTAAATTGACTATCATGCTTCAGTAAAAGTATTTATAAAATTTGATGGACATCCCAAGCAAGCACATCTCTTGGTGGTTTACTCTTGGAGGAAATATGCAAATTTGTGTTGCAGATTTTAGAATACCAATTTTATGGCCTAAGCATTGACAACTGCAGTGTCTTATGCCTTTCATAAACAAGTTTTGAAAAATGTTAAAGTTTAAATATTGTATAAGATGTTAACATGAGATTTATTGATGTTTTGTTGAAAAGTTTAATGATAACATTCAGCTTTTGGTATTTACCATTTTTTTCGCTTAAAAGTTTTCTTGATGCTAATTAGCATTGTAGCACATCAATTTTCTTTTCAAAAGCTTCTAATTAAGAATATGTATTCTATTACATTATGTGAATAAGATTCGGTTTCGTTCTCTTAGGAGGAAGAAGTTTCAGAAGTTAAATACATTCCGTGGAAAGAGTTTAGAGAGATCTTACGGAAGAAAGATGCAGCGTATGTGCCATATGACATTGACGGAAATTATGGCCAACTTTTTAGCATACTTGATGATAGGTGAGTTTGATCTCATACACTGCAAGCATTCTTAGGAATTTTCTTATTATTGTCTTTGGCCTGTGATTGTGTGGTCACATAGTTCCACAACTTTTTGTAATCCAATTTTAACTTTATATTTTGTTTCCAGACTGTAATTTATCTCATTGAGCTTGTGGTAATCAAGCAGGAAGTAACGTTTAGTACATGCCATACCTGTGACTTATATACATGAACATCACCTCGACTATATATATAAGATTAGCACAAGTATGATACACCCTTTATATATACAGCACCCAATCACAACTCCCAAAATATGGAATTAGCAGAAATAATCTATCCCTGAACTTTGGAGCCTCTTATACAATGCGACCAGTATAAATAAGTACTCACAATATTCATAAAGCTCATGATTATACTTACCTCTCAGTAAAGATTTGAGGTCAAATACTCTCCACACATCCAACACCGAATATGAAACTAAATCAGGGGTTAATGAATTTAGTGTGTGCATCGACTCCTAGCAGACCTATAATTTTGTTACTCCTATCTACTATACACCGTCTAATACCTAATCGTGGTTAGGGCCCAGTCACTGTGATTCTCTGAATGGTCAAAGTAATGATAGTGCACAGATAGGAAAATATTATAAAATGTAATAAAATCATATGATTTTGAAAAATACTAACCATATCTGAATTGATATGAGGTGGTTCTCTTTTCCATTATGTCTGCCATGTTTTCCTTTAGCATGCTCTGTTCAACACGTCTGCTGTCAGACACTAGATTCTTACTTCCATGCAGTATCAACAGTATAAACCTACCATTTGTGCAAAGATCAAACACTAAAATTCAACACTGGATTTCAGCACGAGATCCAATAACTTTACTCAGGACTACTTTCTCAATCCTCAATACCTCCAGTTGACACTGAAACAGCCAGTAAGTCCGCTTCCTCTTCACAAAGCTAATTTAAAAATTCTTTGGTCAATATTGGAATCTGTTAAGACTTAGACATGTTGTTGTGGATGTCTCATATTACTTATCTAAAAATATTTCTTTAACACTTTGATGAAAACTGTTTCTGGTGAATAAATAATTTTTTTAGGATAAATATTTAGGAGCGAAAAGGCAGAAGCACCAATTGGGAGTGAAAGGGCAGAAGCGGCTGCTGGGAGTGAAAGGGAATTTGAAAGAGATAAGAAAGTAAAAGCAATCAGAGAGGAGGAAAACCACCTTGCTTGGGTGGGGATTTCATGAGAGATGGTAGTAATGTGGAGATGAATATTGAACCGAAGGAGGCTGCAGAATCTGCTCGCCCTTTTGGGTCCTTTGGAAATCCTGGGGACAATGTGTTTGCATCGGGTGGGGCTGAAGTGCACAAGTGCCAAAGATATCAATGCCAAATTTGGTATCACCCTAGATTTGGATTTCTCAGTTCATGCATCTTATGGACACCTTCTCATTCAAGAAATCTATGGGCAGCATGAGGCTGGAGTGGATGATGCTTGCCTTGAGCCTGTGAAGGGAAATATTTCAGAATGGGGTTCCAAAGCAGGGGCAACAAGTTGTGGACAATTGGAGGTTCCTGCAAAAATATTCTCGCATGGAATAAGTTTTCTAATTTGAAATCCCTATCATTGAAATCCTGAACTGGGTAATTGGCAGCCTTGCCCATCCTTATCTGGAGAGGGCCTTAATCTCCCGGTTTGTTGGTGCTTGGCCTAGCATGCATGCCCTTCGTTGTGTTGGAGACAGGATTTAGATTATGAGTGCCTGCCTTTTAGATGCTTTGAAATCCACAAGATGGGGCATGCTAAAAAAAATTGCCCAAAGAATAATCATGGCAGTCTTCAAAGGCAGAGAGAAAGTGAACAGTGTGGACCTTCATGGTGTTCGGGAAAGCATAAGCCAATAGGGGATAGGGACAGGGAAGGTAGAACAAATAGTGGTGCCAAAACTCACTCGCAGTGGCGACCTTAAAGCAGACTGCGGTGACAACCTATAAGCTGTTAGCGTATGCAAATAGAAGAAAGAATTAGAGAGGGCAAACTGCACTGCTCAAATGACACAGGCAGGTCCAATTTATTATAGGAGGTGGTTACACTTCGGTTGAACAGTTACCAACCGTATCACAACTACATAACAGTTTTACATGCTATATAAAGTGCTATATTTTAATGCCCCCCTCTTAATGACTAAACCAGAAACAATACCAAGTTTATCCCGAAATTTTACAAATTTCCTAAAGCCCATATGTTTAGTCATTACATGTACAGACTGTGCCATAAGTTGTACTTTTAAATCGGCAGTCCATGACTGTGTTGCAGTTGTTGAATGAAAAAGAACCACAAAACCAAAATCTGGTCCCATGAACAAAGGATATGGAAAGTGGTCCACTGGTTCTCTGTTACGTGATTTATTGACCAGTGATGAATCACCAATGGCTGAGAGTGGCAGCCCCATCTCCAGAGTGCTGAAATTAGAACCTCAGAGAGATGGATTGAAAAATATGTTCCAGGCTTGTGTAGCCTGCTGGAGTCTGTACAGAGACTCAGTTATCCTGCAATCGAAGTCACCTCGATCATGTCCTTGCAACACCGTGTAGTGCTCATCCAACTTTCTCAATAAAAGAAATGTGACCATTTGAGCAGTAGGAGTTAGAAACCAACTCCGCAATAGTAGGAGAAATAACCATCTCCGTCTCAGTAGTGGGAGAAAGAACCGTCTCAGCAGTGGTAGGAGTGAGAACCAACTCCTCTGTCTTATCTATTTGCTCATCAATCCCCCTCTATTGGGAAAGATCGTTCACAACACAATGAGCAAACTGGTCATGCTCTACTGTCCTTCGAGCAAGGACCTTTGAGTGAGTGGCTGGGCATGCCATCTCACCATGCACCATCAGTGCATTTGGAATAGTGGAGTCTTTGTCCACAACAAACTGTTCTTTAGAATGAGGAAATCCATCCTCCCAAGGCATATCCGCCTCCTGTGCATATGATATAGTGGATACTCCCTCCACAATAGGTGCATGCAGGTTGACTGTATCCAAGTCAACAAATCTGTGAGGAATGGCTTCCTCCCAAGTCATTGCAACCTCTTGCACATCTTGAATGGTGGAGCTTTCCTCCACACGTGCATTCATGCTGATCGTCAGTCAGGATCAACAAGCCAATACTGACCACCTTGCCCAATACCAAGGGCAATTATCCGTCTCTGTTTCACATCAGAGACAACACACTTCTTCCACAGAAATCCATAGAAATATTGGGATTTTCAGTTAATTGACAAATAGATAGAAGATTCTTTTGTAAAGAAGGTACATATCTAACATTCCGTACCAACAATTTATGAGCATTATTCAATACAATGCATATATCTCCTATCCCTTCTATTGCAAGTGATTCTCCATCAGCTAGTACTACTGATTCAAAACAAATATTTGCAGTAAATGAAACATACCAGTCCCTGTGACATAAAAAGCATGCGGATGCACCAGAGTCAATGATCCAGCAACTGGTACCACTGTCATGTGAGCATGATGTCGTAAGACAATAAAGAGCATGCCCGTCATCCGAATCCCGTTCTTCTGCAACTGCTGCCACATGTTCCTCATCACATGGCTTTTTGTTCTGCTGCGAAAGATCATACTTTTGCTTCCGACAATCCTTCTTAAGGTGCCCAACCTTGTGACAGTAATAGCATGTGACCTGATACCGAGTGGATGATTCACCAGAATGACGTTTCCACTTTCCCTTTGATTGAGTGACAAGAGCACTCTTTGATTGGTCACAATTAGATTCTGCTTGAAGTTGTCTCCGCTCCTTTTGCACCAGGTAGGAACTCACCTTGTCAAACGTGAGTGTTTGACTTTCAGCCATTAAATGGAGTGCCTCCACAAATGACTCATACGAAGAAGGTAAGTTGTTCAAAACTAGAGCCACCATATCATCGTCGTCCACCTTTTTGTTGATGGAAGATAACTGGTCTCGGAGGTCTTTCATCCGAAGTAGGTGCTCAGACAACGATCCACCTTGTAACTTTACGGAAAAGAGCATACTCTTTAGGTAGAACACTTGACTCTTTTCGGACATCTGATATTTATCCCTCAAACTAGCCCACAATGTGCTTGCTACAATAACATTCCACACTTCCGGTATATATCATCCGACACCAGCAACTTGAGAAGCAATAATGCTTCCTCGTGACGTTTTTCATAATCCACGAAGTTCGTCGCTGGTCGACTTTCACTACCTATGATTATTTTATCACAATCACGAAACTTCGCAAGTGTTAAAATCTTATGGCTCCATACATTAAAATTAGTGCCCGTTAATTTTTGTGTCTCCGGCAAAGTCAAGTGTGAAATATTTGCCATTTTATTATTCCAAAGTAACGGAAATAATAAAATAATATTGTGCCCACACCAATAAAGTATTACTTATTTGAGCAAGTAATATTTATTCCCGCAAGTAATATTAAATTATTTACTCACATGTAAAGCACCTTCGAACTGTCCTCGAACTATATTTGCATTAATAAATATTATTAAGCATGGAGGAATACCTTTGTTGATGAAAGAAAACAAATGATGCCCTTGAACCCTTTGAGAAGATTCAACTTTGTTCTTCACACGACTTCTGCTCCATGATTTCTGCAGCCATGGACTTGTGCAACTTATTTCTTCAATCAATTGGGTTTACAGCCATGAATTGGGTCTGCCCATTGGATTTGTGACATGGCTTTGTGACTGGGTATTTGTAACCACATTTTTCCTTCACCACGTTTGGTTCACGTGTCTCCTTATGAACATGTTTGTCCTTCACCCGACAGGTTCCAGGAACCCACGATTTCTGACAACAAGAAGCACCACAACTTCCAACAGCGAGCTATGACTCTATGCCCTCGAACTGCCCCTCGCAACTGTTAAAAAGACTTGCACGATTTTTGTGCACCAGCCTCGACTCGTTCGACTGCCCATGAACCACTTCTTTTGGGCCTCACGAATGTTTGTTTGACTCTCTCCTTCTGCACGAATGGAGGACTGGTATTTATCTCCAAATACCCCATGTTTTACCAAATTCGTGCCCTATTAGGGCTTCCTCAAATTTCCAGTTCGTGCCTCTTGGAGGCTTCCTCGTACTGCAACCTTGGATGCTCTGATACCAATGTTAGCATGTGCAAAGAGAAGAAATAATTCAGACAAGGAAAACTGCATTGCTCAAATGATTCAGGAAGGATGTATTTATTATGAGAGAGTTAGTTACATATTGGCTGAACAGTTACCAATCGAACAACTACATAACTACATTACATGCTATATAATGCTCTATATTTTAACACCAATAACCTACAAACAAGATAATCAAAAGTTTATAAGTAATTAATAAAATCAAATTTTGTAACTTGTAACATATAAGTAACTTAGTAAAAATTCTAATTTTTATTACCTAATGATTGTGTGGTTCTCCCTCAGATAGCTAATGCCGAAGAAAAGAGCCTCTCCCTAACATGCTTATAATTGTACAACTCTAAAATAATGAGGTCCCTCGTCTCAACCTTTGGTATCATCCTCTTAATGCATGTTGAAAGGTCCTCCATAACCTCCCCGTTCACATTTGTGAAGCCATCAGAGAAGAAAAACTTGGGGTTGAGGTAGTACCCCACTGCATGAATAGGTTGTTGGAGTTGATTGTTCCACCTCCGATCAATTATCTCCCAAAAGGAACCAAATCCGACGATATTCCCCTTGTAATAGTTTTGGATAACCTCTTTGGCCCTATCCATGACCTTATAAATGTACCCCGTAGGGTTTTGCTCCCCATCAACAAAGCGCAAAACCGTCACCAACGGCTCCAACTCCTACACACAACTTAAAATTTAAAGTTACAAACTTACAAATATAGTAAGTAAATACCAATATATTTATAATTTAACAAATTCAAATAAAGGAAGCGATTTGAAATATAAATTGAAGTTTGAAATTACCTTGAAGATCTTTATAGCTCTCTTTGCAAAGACATCATCAAAAACTATCTTTGCAGTCCTCTCTCCATCAACTTTATTTGAATATTGTGAGTCTAGCCATGCTTGACTCATAAAAATTTGCTTCAATGATGACAAAAAAACTAGAAATACTTTGCAACGTCAAGAAATTAGTTGCAAACCTTGTGACACCGGCTCACACAAGCTCTTTCCCCTTCGTGTGTTTTCTCATCAAGCTAAGAACCCAAGGGTGATTGTATATGTATTTGGTTATATATCTTGCACATTCTATAACGGGCCTCACCCAATCAATTTTTCCTGTCCTCCAAAAGAAGGTCAAGACAATGAGCTATACAAGAAGTCTGATGGATGCCTCCCCTGTAGTAGTCTCTTAGCTGTCACATATGCTACTACATTGTCTGTGACAACTTGCACAACATTTTGGATACCCTCCTCTAATACAACCTTCTCCAACATAAGACTCAAATTGCATGCATTTTTAACGATTTTAGAGGCATCAATTGACTTCAAAACACCATCTCACCATTTGACGCCGCTAAAAAATTGACGAGGGTGCGATTCCTTCCATCCGTCCACTCATCAGAAAGAATGGTGCATCCGTATTTCTGTCATTGCTTCTTTTGATCTTCTAAGATTGTCGTTGCATCTGCAACTGCACCCTTGAGCAATTTCCCACTCAAGGCTTTTGGAGAGGGTGCCTTGTACCCTTTCCCTGCAATTGTCAATGCTATCACCAAGTACTCCCAGTACGGGCTCTTCGCCACATTGAAGGGAAGGTTGTTGCACTAGAAATTTGCACATGCTTTATCTACTTCCTCTTGCGCATCCTTGTTCCAGCCTGTACCTTATAACTAAGGTTGTGCCCTAGGTATGTTTCTTTGTACAAAAAAGCTATGTATGCCTCTTCCATTTTGTATGTGTGGACCGTGAGTAGAGCTCACAATCTTTGCCGCATCGTCCCCTGAATCCTCTACCATTCCAGGTCTAATGGCTTCTGTTATGGCTGCATGCACCCTTTCTCTCTGTAGTTTCTTCGCCTCCAGCTCTGGCAACTCTGCCTTGATCTCTCATTTTGCCTCTTCTGTAGCATTGGGACATACTACAACGTCCTGACAAATAATACATACAAAGATGATACATCAAGTAATTGGTGCCTCCAGAAAACACTTTGTCGCAGAAATTGCAAACCACAATTCCTTGTACTTCTCTACGTACACCATACTTTCAAGCAATGTTACGGGTGTTAGTAGGAACGGTTCTTGCTAGTGATGCTGGCCTAGATGCCGAGCCTGATGCCATTGGTTAACTCTAATCTGTAGCACAATGTACATTTAAAAAATAAAAAAAATGTAAACTTAATTAAAAAATTGGCTTTATAACCGTATTTAACCGTAGTTTCAAATTTAAAATTGTAAATCCTACGAACAAGAATACATTCCAAAAAAAGAAACTAAAATAACATTTACAAATTTACACCAATACATTCTTACAAATTCATTCATTAATGACGATAACAAACGTGAATAAATTAATAACTATTAAAAATTTAAAATCATTTGCAATTAAATTGAATGCATTTAAAATTGCAAATCATATTTGGCTACAATATGAATAGATAAATTATATTGAACGAATTTGCGAAAATAATAAAAGACAACTTACCTCCAAATGAAATTCTTCAAATTTGCTCTTCGATTTCGCAATAAAATCCCTTAATTGATGCCTAAATTCACTTAAACCACCAACATGCAATTGGATTTCACTTTATTGATGCAACAATGTCTATGTTCTTGAGGAAGTACTTGCCCGATATAAGGCCAGTATGCTCCAAAACATTTAAACTTCTAGTTGTAGATCAAATACACCCCTAGATTGGTCTTCTAACATCTAGTAATTCTTTAAGATGAAAAATAAATACTAAACTAATGAAATTGGTAGAGATCTTCTCTCAACTACACAACTAATGATAGTAAACTGTTTTCACTAATCTAGTTACTAGTTACAACTAATGAATCTTGACTTCCTGGTGTCACTCAGATTTCACCCCAAAATCTGTGACTACCCAATTCGAAAAAAATTTCGTACTTTTAAAATAGTGGGTCATTTGTTGTTTTTATTGCCTGAAAGTTCTTGTATTGCGTCAAGATAATCCTAAAGAGCCATATTAGCCCTTTTCGCCAAATACCCAGATGCCCAAAATTGTTTTATTCTGTCGTCGGGATTTGTCTGCGGGAAATTTGTATTTAATTATTTTGAGCCCCGTATGAGGCTATTTGCGCTCCGTTTTAACTCCGTTATAAGCGAATATGTTATTATTCCTGTATACCAGAAGGATTTTAACTTATTTTAAGTTTTGGGCTTTATTTGTAACTTTTGGCAATTTTTCGTGTTTTTGTGGTGTCCCGTTCTGTTTTCTGTGAAATTTCTCTGGAACAACTCCTTCGCCGGGTAAGCCCGATTTTTGGCCTGGAGCAGCTGGAAAACATACACGCACATTTTGCCCGGAGGAAGTCATCATCGGAGGTCTGGATCACTGGGAAAAAGCGAAGTCGTGCACAGGAAAGCCCCTGCGGGGATGGGCACATTTTTGGAAAACAAAGGATTTGAGCTGCGATGGGAAAAATATAAGCCGCAGGCAGGATGGGAATTGTATACCTGCCTGGCAGGGTACTTTTTCCCGTGTTATAAAAGTCACTTAAGCTGCAGTGGGAAAAATAGAGGCTGCAGGCAGGTGGGAATTTATTGCCTACCTTGCAGGGTGAAAATTCCCATGATATAATAAAAGGAAAGTGACTTAAGTGAAATCATGGGATTTTAGTGCCTACCTTGCAGGGTAAAGAATCCCATTGCAAAAGTCAAATCACTTTAGTGGATCATGGGATTGTGGTGCCTACCTTGCAGGGTAAAGAATCCCATTATGGTGAAAATTCTTAAAAATAGAATTACATGTGCAAAAAAGTGCGCCCCCTTTGGTGAAGGATTAAAGTGATTAAATTGATTATTTTTAATAATCTTTCTTCCTTCAAAAAGTGCGCCCAAGCTTGAGGAAGTCAAAAAGTCAAAGGAAGAATAAAAGAAAGGGATTAAATTAATTAAATTTAATTTATTTAGTGGCTGCCCCTCTCCTTGGAAAAAGTGCGCCCCATTTAGGAGTTGTTTAATGATTTTAAATGCATTAAATCATTAAATTAATTTCTATTTTCAGTGGCTATGGTCAAAGCACACTGTGAGGCTAAAGTTAAGTGCTGTGTGAAGGATTAAATTGGATTAATTTAATTTATTGGATGGCTGTCCTTAAACATGCAATTTTTAAAAGAGAAAAGCATGATTTTTAATTAATTAATTGCCTTTAATTGTTAGGGCAATTATTAATTATAGAATTGTGAAGGTTATATAAGCATGGGCAGCCATAAGGATTTATTATTCAACACACAGGTAAAGAATTGCAGCAAGGAGAAAAAGTGCGCCCCCTTTAGAGGAAGGATTTTGCACAGACAAATTGCTAACAAAGGCTAAAAGCTTCCAGATTTGGCGCATGCTTTGGAAAAGGTTCATCTTCATCTGCACAATTGTTTTCACAGGTGTTAAAGGAGCTCAGGTGTTGATTGAAAGGATTCATGCTCTCTTTATGTGCAAATTAAACACCAATTTTTGGGGCAGCAGGCTTGAAAAGTGCAGATTTTTATAATTTAAATTCACTATTCATGCTCCGGTGGCCATTTTTGTCTGAATAAATTGCAGGAACTCATTACAGGTGCTTTATAAAAGAAAAGGAGTATTTATCAATGTCCAATACATTGCAAATATCCTCCGAATCTGAAGAATTGTCCAGATCTGCACCAGTATTGAAGAAAGCAGGCCAAATTAGAAGAAAAAGAATTATTCAGACAAAGATTGATAAAGCCATGGCAAAAGGAGATGAAAAAGAGAGCACGATGGATTCATGCATTGCTTCTAAACTTTCAGACATAGGAGACACGGATCTAGGCCCAGAACCTCTTTCTGATTTGATTGACAGATCCAGAGCTGGAAAGACTTCACTCATGCGTGCGGTCAAAAGTAGTGGAATTATTCGAGCTGCAGCTTTCCCGTGTACAGCCCAATTGCCAGAGTTTGTGATGGAGTGTGCTAGATCTTATCATCCTTCATCCAGATCAGTGCGTGATGTAGCGGGAAAGACAATAATTCGTTTGGATGCAGAATTCTTCGATTATTGTTTGAAGATTCCAGTACGAAAGGTGGTGACTTCTATTAGCATTCAGGATGCTGACAGTAGGTGGGAAAAGCATAGAGCTGATTGTGTGAGCATCATGAATAGCCGGTTCATGAAGAAGCCTAGATCCCCTTCCAGGTTCCCGAGAACTCTTCCACGATCCAATTTGGTGCAGGAGGCGGATGATATTGTCAAATTGCTATGCAGGTTGAATGGTGAAGCGAATGCCTACACTTTCCGGACATGGATGTATGCTTTCATCAGGACCATTGAAATCAACAAGGTTGATTCTATAATCAGTTGGTCAGAAATTATTAGCAGCAACATCGGTGAGCAACTGCGGAACGTAAAGCGTACCTTCAGCTTCAAAATGACTTCATACTTGGTATATGCTGCAGCTTCACAGGGTGTCTTTTCCAAGCTGGATAGATGTGGTATTCTTTCCAAGGATCCCATTTTCGAGTGCTACCCACAGCTTACTGCACCTGCGTGCGAGAAGGACTTCAAAGTGATCAACGATGGTTTCTTCTACGATTTCATCTGCAGGTTAGACAAAGACTTGAAGACTCACAGGGTAAGCAAGGAAGCATGGGAAGCAGTGTCCAAGATTGGCAGTGTATTCATCCAGTTTGCAGATTTCACATACCTCAGGGTTACGAGCTTTTCAGGTGAACCAACAAAGATGCCAAGGTACCCGAGTGACAGATTGATTGCCATGGAGCTAAGCAGGCAACTTGTGGAGTTACACGACCTTCAGTCGAAGCGGCACAAGTCTACGGGCTACTTCCCACTCACTGTGGGATATTACAGTTGCATCAGCATTCACAGAGCTCGAGGAATGGAAGCACAAATGTTGTCTGAGTATGAGCAAGAGTTCTTCCCTGCACGGCTTAATTTTGATCCATTTGGAATAGCCAGGAAGACAATCTCCCAGGAGTACGCACATGTACCTTCGCTAGAAGATTTCTGGATGAAGTGCAGAAGTGAGTACGAGGTCAGAAAGAAAGATTTCAGCAGGCTGTCGGCAAAGCAAGTATTTGACTTTGGACTAGCGCGGATACCTGCGGATCTTAAAGATGATGGGAACGTGGTACTTGACACTTACCATCAAATGGGAGGAGATAAAGCTCTACTACAGGATAGCAATGGCAGCTGCAGCACAATAGAAGAAAGATCCGGAGCTGTGTTGGTGAGTACTTCGAGCTGGCTGCTAACGAAGGGATACTGCCTTGATGAAGTATTGATGAATCAAATCACGGGCAACTTCGGCGCAGGAGATTCCCTCAAGCGAAAGCATGAAGGAGAGAGCAGCAGAAGGTCCGAGAAGTTGAAAGTACGCAGAAGATCTCAAGAGAAAGAGAAGACCACTTCTACGACCATAGCTTTGACTCCGACTTCTCCAGTACCTAGTGGATCACCAACTATTGCACCACAGCAGCAGGATGTTTCCATGCCTTCATTAAAACCAGCAACGTTCATCTTCTCTCCGCAGCCACTTCGTTCAGCACCCGTTCCAGAGGAGATGTTGAAGCTGCAGATGACGGAGTTCGAAAGAGCTTTGTCCTTGGATGTTTCAGAGGATGGCAGCCATGATACTGTGGCACTTTCTGATGGAGAGGATGCAGAGCGGGAGATAGTAGCGCACTCAGCAACTTCTCATTCTCCGAGAAGTAATTTCTCGGAATGGTTAGCTTTGCAGTTGGTTCCGGAAGCAAGAATAGAGATGAACTTAGAGGAACATGACTTGCAGCTACTTCAGGATCTGAGCAGAAGAGACAGAAGGCCTAAAGTTGCTAAAGCAACTTCTAGGTTGATCATCGAGGATTCGGGAGAGAAGTTTGCTGAGATATTAATCCCGGCGGAAGGAAAGGTAGAAGAGGAACTCACGGCAGAAGATGTTACGGTGACCAAAATACCACTCGGTCAAGCTACCACTGAAGGATTGAAGCAGGACACGCAGACGTTGCTGGATGCTTTGTTCCTTAGGCTTGACAGTGAAAAGGCGGAGAAAGAAGAGCTGCAGAAGCAAATATCTCAATTATGTGAGATCATAGCCAAGGTTGCTAAACCTTCCGTTCAGCCCATTTCAGCGCAGGTGAGTGATCATCTTATGCAGGAAATGGAAGATGCAAGCAATCAAGTAAAGGCTATTGACGAATGGAAGGATCTGATTATTCGTCAAGCTTCTGTGCAACTTGGGGAAGTGCCAGCCCGCCTAAAGGTTATGAACGATGCAGAAAATCAACTAAAGCAACTGATAGAAAGCATAAAAGGAATAAATACAGTTGCAGAGAGTAACCTGAGTGTTTTGGCCGAGATCAACAAGCTGCCGGGAGATGTATTGGTTGCAGAGCAAATTGTGCCGGATGGATCAGTCGAGAAGGGGAAGCAGCTAGAGTTTGCAGTATCTTTCCGTTTGGAGATCTGCAGAGTTTTGCTGAAGAGGATGCAGGCACTTGAGAGCAGAACATCAGATTTGCCGGATAGTGTTATTTCTTTCACTGAGGAAAGAGTGGATGAAGGTATTACTTCATACGTGCGGATTGTTTCTAACGAGGTGCATGATTCTCTGGAGGGTTCTCTTCTGATGGTGCAAAAGAGGATTGATAAAGCCACCAAGCCTTTCACGATGAACTCTATCAGTAGGCTGGTGACACTGCAGGCAGACATTGCGAGATTTGGGCCAAGTTTGGAAGAAGTGGAAGCATGCAGCAAAGTGTTGAATGAAGGATTGCTGCAATTCAGGACAGAAAAGGAAGCAGTAGCTAAAACAGATGGAAAGATGCTGAACTATATGTTCGACAAGTATATCAGATTTCAGAACAAGAAGAAGATGTAGATGTTACAGCTGGCATGACTTCTTCTATTTCTTTCTTCTTCTATTTTCTATGTTCCCGGATGAAATTGTAAACTTCTAAGTTATTGGTTTTGCAACCATTACTTGAAGTCATGTGGAACCTTTCTATTAGTTAAGTGATACATGTGTCACTTAAGAAGAAGTTAGTTGAGGATGATTGCCAAATGTCATCTTTACTTGTTGTTCATACTTTAGTTCAGTTTGAGTCTTCTATTTGTACTTTCCCTCCTACATTCTATAAGTAGGAGAAGAACCTACGGGTTAATCATCGATCAGAATTTGTAAGAAGCAATCTTGTGTTCTAGACTTTGTGCTGAACCCCTGAGAGCCACTTGTTGCAGAGGAATACAAAGAAGCAGGTTTCCGGAGAACTTTGTGTCACGGCGTACTGTGTTTCTTGCTTTTAAATCTTAGATCTTTAAAGTAAACTTTGTGTTATTTTAGATCTGGATCTAGAACTACCTTTGCTTTAGAATTCTGTGTGTTCAAATCTATTAAGTTTCTTCTATGTGCATGCAATTAGCTCTGATATCTACTGATTGGGATGCACATCTTCCTTACTTCTTCTCTGTAATTCCTTTACTTCCTTCTTCTATAATTTTCCTTTCTTAAACAGCTGCTTACTTGCTGCAGAACTTCTTAGTTATGGTTCATGAACTAAGTTGTTAAAGTAAAACCCCTGATAGATAGAAACACATTTTTATTGACAAATCTGACACGGGAGCCTCACCGGTTAAATGAGGGAGATTTATCTCATGACTGCCTAGGTTTGATGCTATGCAGAAAATCTAGCCAACACTTCCACGAATATCTAAGGACTCAAACTACCTAATGCTACGTTGCAACCTCATAAAAAATCTACGACAACTCACCATGAGTCACACTTGAATATGTTTTATCCTTACAGATTTACATAGTAAATTCTCACTTTCAAATTTAGTGTTTTCGAGGGAAAACCTCCCAATGACTAAGAATATACTTCTAATGCCTAACAAAGTTTATTATGGACTTGATGGACCTGCTAAAACTCTGCAAAGCACAAACAAGACCTTCTTGACATGTCCAAAGTGATGCACTTGCATCAATCCACCAACGTACAGAAGAACTCATCATGGACTCTTGTTCATGAGTTGTTCTATATTGTTGCCATCTCTCTTGATATCTGAAGCTGACATCCAAGTTGAATCTTTAATTAGATGATCCTTCCATTTCACCAAATACTGCTAATACTGTGTCTCTGATCCTTTTGATCACTTTCTGATCTATGATGGCTTATAGGTGATCCGGTGGCTTCTTTGGTAGCTGTTGCTCCCATGGAATGGTCTGATTTGGTTCATCTTCAGGTGTCATGTCTTGGTCTTCTCTCTTCCTGTAAGGATAAATGTCAGCAACATTGAAAATTGGAGAGATTCCTATACCTTTCGAAAGCTCTATTTCATATGCATTTGTTGAAAAATTCCTAGGAATCTTGCAAGGTCCAATCTTTTTCAACTTCAATTTATTATATTCTCTTTTTGGAAATCTTTTTTTTCTCAAATGAGCGAATACAAGATCTCCTACTTCAAATTGTACCTCTCTTCTTTTCAGATCTGCCCTCTTTTTGTATTTACTTGAACTTACCTCTAATCTCCTTTTTACCTCGTCCTGGAGTTCTTCCATGGCTGCTGCAAATTTCTCTCCTTTTGCACTTCTTTCTTGTCGGCCTGATTTTCTCAGTTCATATACACCCCTAGGATTCATGCCATATAAAATTTTAAAAGGACTCATACTTGTGCTTCTTTTTGGTGAATCATTATAGGCAAATTAAGCTTGTGCCAACACTTGATCCCACTGTTTGGGACGGTGACTCACCAAACTCCTAAGAATGTTCCCCAGGCTTCTGTTAACTACTTCTGTTTGCCCATCAGTTTGGGGGTGATATGCTTAACTGAAACTCGGATTAGTACCCAACTTTTTCCAAAGAGTTCTCCAAAAATGACCAACAAATTTAGAATCTCTATTAGATACAATACTGTTAGGTAATCCATGCAATCTTATTGTCTCTCTGAAAAATGAATTTGCCATATGAGTTGCATCACTTGTCTTGAAACATGGAACAAAATGAGCCGTTTTAGAAAATCTTTCAACCACTACAAAAATATAAGCATTCCCCTTTTGAGTCTCAGGAAATCCAAGAACAAAATTGATACTTACTGAATCCCATGGTCTATTGGGAATGGGTAATGACTGATACAACCTTGTGTTTTGACTCCTTCCTTTTGCATACTGACAAATTCTGCAATTTTCAACAAATTTCTCACATTCACTAACAAACCTGGCCAAAAGTAGATTGCATTCAACTGTGCAAGTGTCTTATCCTGCCCAAAATCTCCTGCAAGACTGCCACTATGTTTTTCTTTGATTAGATTCCCTCTCATGGATCCTTTAGGAATACACAACTGCTTACCTTTGAACAATAATCCATCTTGTAACATATAGTCCATCCAAGGACTTCTATCATTTCTTGTAGGATCCTTGCATGCCTCATATGCCTTTTTGAAATCTGCATCTTCCTTATATAGTTCTTTTAACATATCAAAGCCCATGACATTCAACTGCATTTCTTGCAAAATCAGATTTCTCCTGCTTAGAGCATCAACAACCTTGTTAGATTGACCACTTTTATGTTTGATAACAAAGGAGAAACTTTGCAAAAAATCAACCCATTTAGTGTGGCTTTGATTCAATTTACTTTGACTACTAATGAACTGCAAAGCATGATTATTAGTGTATAAAACAAACTCCTTAGGCATGAGATAATGTCTCCATTTCTTCAAAGTTTGTACTATGGCATAAAATTCCTGATCATAGGCTGAATATTTCTTCTTAACATCATTGAGTTTGTCACTGAAAGATGCAATGGGCTTACCTTCTCGACTTAAAACAGCCCCAATATTAGTTCCACATGCATCACATTCAACTTGAAACATTTTACTGAAATCAGGCAATACTAAAACAAGTTGTTCTATAATCTTTTTTTACAAAATTTGAAAACTTTTATCAGCAGCTACAGTCCACTTGAAAGACTGCTTACTTTCTCGAATAGTCTCCACAATAGGAGTACAAATAATACTCAAATTTCTTATGAATTTTCTGTAAAAACTAGGAAGGCCATGAAAGCTTCTTACCTCAAATGGATTCCTGGGTGTAGGCCATTCTTCTAGAGCCTTTACATTGTCCTTATCCATCTTTAACCCCTCTTGAGAGATAACAAAACCCAAGTAGAACAACTTTGTTTTTTAGAAATGTACACTTCTTAAGGTTGATTAGTAACCTTTCCTCTTGTAGCTTTCTTAACACCATTCTCAAATGTTCAAGATGTTCATCCTTTTCTTTACTAAAAATCAGAATATCATCAAGATAGACAATGACTAATTTACTTGTGAATGGTTTAAGTACCTCATTCATAAGCCTCATGAAGGTACTTGGAGCATTTGTCAAGCCAAAAGGCATTAACAACCATTCATAAAGACCATCATTAGTTTTAAAAGCTTGTTTTCCACTCATCTCCTTCTCTTATCTTGATCTGATGATATCCACTTTTGAGATCTATCTTGGAAAAATATTTGGCACCACTCAAACAATCCATTAGATCATCTATTCTTGGCAAAGGAAATCTATACTTGATGGTGATCTTGTTGATGGCCCTTGAATCAGTGCACATTCTCCATCCTTCTTTGGTGTAAGAACCAGTCTTGGACTCAAACTCTTTCTAGCCAATCCTTTGTCCAATAGTTCTTGTACTTGTCTTTTAATTTCCTCATTCTCTTATGGAGTTAACCTGTAGGCTACCTTATTTGGAAGGCGTGCTCTTGGTATAAGTTCAATATGATGGTTAATATTTCTTTTAGGAGGTAGCTAGCTTGGCAATTCATCCACAACAATGTCAACAAACTCGTTCAACAAATTCTGAATTTCTATGGGCAGCTCATTCAATTTTGTAGTAGTAATAACTATTTTTGGCTTACCAATGATTGCATAGCTGACCTCCTCCTTTTTGATTTATTTTAGAAACTCCTTACCATTGGTTAGCAACACTTTGGAACCTTCTTCTACAACTGCACATTCTTCTTTCAATGGAGTTAAAAAATGCTTCTTGCCATCTTTTTCAAAAGTATAGGTATTTTTCCTACCATCATGTATTGCCTTTCTATCATATTGCCGAGGTCTGCCTAAAATAACATGACACACATCCATAGGCATCACATCACACATGACTTCATCCTTATAGCTCCCTATTTGAAATTCAACTTTACATTGTTCATTCACTAGAATTTGATGACCTTTTTGCAACCAAGAGACCTTATAAGGAGTAGGATGACTTACCTTCTTCAAATTCAGTTTTTTAATCGTCTCTGTAGACACCAAATTATCAGTACTTCCACTATCAATAATCACTTGACAACATTTACCTTTTGTCTTGCAAATAGTCTTGAAAAGTGTCTTCCTTTGAGGTGGTTCTTTAATCTCTTTATTAGGCTTGAGCAAGATCCTCTTCATTAGCAATGCTTCTCCAACTTCTTGAACATCTTCTTGGATAGGTGGACTCACACTCCCTTCATCTTCACCTTAAGCTAATTGAACACTTACTTGGCTTGTAGATGGATTCTTATGGAATTCTTATGATCTATGCTCAAACTTTCCACACTTAAAACATCTACCAATGAATCCTCTACCTCTGCCTCTATTGAAGGTTCTTCTACCTCTGAAAGAGTACCTACCTCTTGAGGATTGTTTTTGCCTTTGTGAGCTGCTGCCTTCTTCTTGCTGTGTTTACATCTGAATCCTTCCTCCTTGCTGTCGTCTTCATCTATATGATCTGCCTCTACCTCTTGTATGTTGAGGTTGTTTTCTTGCCAATTTCTCTTCTTCTCTTAAAGCATATTGGTATGCCTCTTCAACTGATTTAGGTATCAAAATACCGAACTCATCTTGAATAGTAAGTCTCAAACCATTGAGATATCTAGCCACTTTCTTAGCATCTTCCTCGATATGACCAGTTTGATGGTCAATCTATAGAATTATTTTATATATTCTTTCATTGACATCTCCTTTTTCCTGAGAGTTTGCACTCTCTTGAAAGATTTGTTTGATAATCTTTAGGCATGAACTTGCCCTTTAGTATGGCCACCATCCTATCCCAATTCTTGATCTTGAGCTTGTTTTTTATCCTTTCATCTTGCAATCCATCCCACCAAAGGGATGCATGATCTTTCAATCTAGTGACAACAAACTTCACTTTCTTGTCATCACTTACATTCTCATTGATCCATGGCATTGATCCAATCAATTAACTCCTCCACATTCAGATTTCCTTCATACATAGGAACCTCCAATTTTGGCTTAGAAGTAGCTCCCACAAGTGCTTTAACAATTCCATCCTTTGCAGTTTCCTCTTCTACTACCAATTTTTCTTCTCTTCTAGGCTCTTCTTCTCTATCACTGATATCTCCAGTCTCAGCCAATGTTTTAAAAATTGAACTGGACTTAAAACCAGTCGAAGGTCGGACCGGACCGGAACCGGAACCAGACCGGTTCAAGCTTTATGAACCGGTTTACTAAAAAACACATAAAAAATTATATTTGTAATGAAAACAATATATTTGAAAGATTAGAAACCATGATTCTGCTAATGCTAGCACCATGGTCATCCCGTTACAATGCTACACTATTATGTTTTTGTTCTGAACCCTGGTCCAGTAGAACTATCTGACTTTTGATGAGATTTACGACGTCCAGGCCTCTTCTTTCCTTTTTTTTCCTGATCTAGCATGTCTTCCTTCACGTTGACCTACAGAGTTCTGTGAGATACCAAAATCCTGAGATTGTAATTGTGCCTCTTGAGCTTGATAATAAGTTTGTTTCTGTTAAAATTTTGGACTTGTTAGACTCTCATCATCCAAAAGCTCTCCATCTCGCACCCGTATATGCTTCTATTTATCCTGTATCTCTGATCTTTCTTCCTGTGAGGTAACCTCCTTCAAATCATCTTCGTCAGACACTGCATTGCTAGGAACCACACCCTCTAGGAAAAAAGTGTGCAAAATTGAGACAACATTTGCATGTATTTCCATCCAAACCTCTTCACTATGGTCAACGTTGCGTGCAAAGTGAACAAATGAAGACTTGGCTGGTTTTTGATGAAACTGGACAGGTTTGGGGCCAAACCGGCCGGTACAGAACTGACCGGTTTGGCCCCAAATCGGTCAACTGATCCGGTTATTCTGCCGGTTCGTGAGAGAAAATGTCAGACCGGTCGAACCGGCCAGTTCCGGTTCCAGTTCGACCGGTTTTGAAAACACTGGTCTCAGCTCCTCTCCTTTGAGTTAGTTCAATCTCTTGCAATTTTGTTCTAAGCTCTCTTATTTCCTCCATTAGCATAGCCTGAGTAGGCTGTCTCCTTCCTCCACCTCTTACTCTCATACCCATCTTGATCTGTCTTATCTTCCTGGACTCCCCTTGTCTGAGATCTCAGTCCTTGAGCTACTCTGATGCCACAATCTGATCCCTAAATTCACTTAAACCACCAATATGCAATTGGATTTCACTTTGTTGATGCAACAATGTCTATGTTCTTGAGGAAGTACTTGCCCGATATAAGGCCAATATGCTCCAAAACATTTGAACTTCTAGTTGTAGATCAGGTACACCCCTAGATTGGTCTTCGAGCTTCTAATAATCATTTAAGATGAGAAATAAATACTAAACTAATCATTTATAGAAGATTATCAATCAAATACCCAACTCTGTCTTTTGGCGGTACTAACCCTGTCTAGGAGGAAAGATGGATATAACTTTTGATATAGGGAGTTTCACTCAAAAATACATTACTTTCTGGACACCCATTTGGCAGTTGCATCCAATGGCAAAAGCTTACAGGCAGTTCCTTAGGAAAATTACCCAGTTCTATAATCACCCGAATACCAATTAGGCCTTATTTGGTTCCTAAACAGGATAGTCAACTCCGTCAGCTGTAACTCACTCCAAATTTGATGAAATCATGTCAAACCACTTCTATCCTCTTTGTACTCTCTGTCAGTAGCATCAAATCAAATTTGAGCTTCAAACTTTGAGATTCATGCAAATTATGAGAATTTTAGCATTTAAACCCTAGTTGAGGGTTATAGTCCACCCGAGAGAGCATGAATTGCCATATCTTTCTTCACAGGAAGTTTCAAAGTAAAGAAAGACTAAGGCAAGAGACTCTGGAGCCAAAATATCATAGGATGTTGACACATTGCAGGAGATCGACAAATGTGATATAATTATGATAGGATTTGTGAGGAAGGCTTAAGAGATCCCAGGGTCATTCCCAAAATTGTATGAAATGATGACACGTGGCCAATGGATCAACGGTCAGGGTATAATCCTACAGTGCAAAGACAGAGTACATATGAGAACTTCACCAAAATAACTATTACCACATTCATAACATGCTTTTTAAGCATCGAAGACCATCAACCACGTATATAATGAGCTTAGAGATGGAGAAACTCAGAAGTCTTATTGAATCATTCATCTAATTTTAAGATTTTTTCATATACATGCATAGAGACCAATATATACTAAAACCTGAAAATACATGAATTTTTTGTACCAAGATTGATGCTCTTGATGAGCTTATCCTTGTCCGTTGCCCAACTTATTGATGGTGATCCCACTATTTTAGGTCCTCCCAAGCTTAAAAATCAGTAGAGATCTTCTGTCAACTACACAACTAATGATAGTAAACTGTTTTCACTAATCTAGTTACTAGTTACAACTAATGAATCTTGACTTCCACGAATATCTAAAGACTCAAACTACCTAATGCTACGTTGCAACCTCATAAGAAATCTACGACAGCTCACCATGACGCACACTTGATTATGTTTTATCTTTATGGATTTACATAGTAAATACTCAATTTCAAATTTAGTGTTTTGGAGGGAAACCCTCCCAATGACTAAGAATATACTTCTAATGCCTGACAAAGTTTATTATGGACTTGATGGACCTCTTAAAACTCTGCAAAGCACAAACAAGATCTTCTTGACATATCCAAAGTGACGCACCCACATCATTAACTCATGCAAAGGATGCTCAATGGCTGAATGCATTTAAAATTGCAAATCATATTCGGATACAATATGAATATATAAATAAATATAGAACAAATTTGCGAAAAGAAGGGAAAAAAAATTACCATGAAATCAAATTCTTCAAATTTGCTCTTCAAATTTGCTAGAAAATCCCTTCAACTCATGCAATGGATGCTCAATGGTTGTTTGATAAAAAATGAAGGGGTGTGTTGCCTTAAAAAGAGAAATTGCAGTGTATTTTCAGCATTTTTCCCACATTTTTTGTGTGTTTCATGTCTGTCATGCGTTAGACAAATAAAGGACACGGACTTTGTAAATATTGGTGGATATTTGTTGAACATTCTTGGCAAATATTCGCCAATATTTGACAAGTCATTTCTGCGAGTTATACAAGCTAATATTCATTGTTTTAAGTTTTTGGCGAGTACTCGCCAAGTTTTCTTATTATGGTTACTATATGTATGAAATGAGTCTATCAAACATTGGGGTAGTGTTTTTTATTAGATTTGAATACAAATAGAGTACAAAATCATATCATCATGCAAATACATTTAACTGTTAATTCTTATGAATTTATGATGATTGTCATTGAAAATTATCATCATAAATTGCATATTGTATCTGTACTGTGGTATGTCTGAAAATACAAAAAATTTCAATTTCACTGTTTTCTACGTTCTACTGAATAATTGGGGAGAGGGTCTAGTGACTTTTTTTCTTTAAACTCGGATGCCACCTAAAGCTGAAAAACTGCACCTTGTCAGATGGCATTGACTCCTCTGACAGAAGTTATGGAAACATCATGTGGACAATCAAATGTTATCAAATCTTATGTATATCTTGAAGGATTCTGTATATCACCTCCCACAGCTGCCCTCTTGAAAGCAACAGATAAAGAAAAAATGGGCAAGGTTGCAAAAGGAAGAATAGTCCTCTTCGGTTGGCCCAAGAGAAGATTGCTATAATGATCATTCTCATCTAAATCAATGGGGTCTTGTGATATGTCCTCCAACTTTTTTGTGTGAAGCCAAAGATTGTATTGCACAAAAACTTGGTCATTGAGCTGGCTTCAAGACTAGTGCTTTTTCGTGTGAATGGTCTCAAACAAACTCTGAGTTATAGCATCTGGTACAGTGCACTGGGAGTGCTCCAATCTTGAGTATGAATGAGGGCATATACCAATTATGACCAAATTTGTGGTATTTCCACCCCAATCTTCCCACCTTGAACCTACAAAAAATCCATTGCAAAAGTTTGTAAGCTTGTAGAATTATGGAACATATAACGTGAGAAACCGGTAGATACTACAAAATATTGCTACCTGGTGGCATAGGTGGATCAGGTCTATGGACAACTAACTGCAAAGAAAACAAACCTGAACCCGTCTAGGATGCTTGTAGTTTTGAGACTGAAAAAAATCCATGAGGTCCGGTCATGGTCAAAACAAGTCTAGAATGACTCAAACTTGTGATTCAAGGTGACTCTGAGCAGGCCCTGACATTTATTTTCATCAATATATAACATATGTGTGAAGCTACCGAAGTATAAACTCTTTAATTGGCCGAGTTATGGTAGTACCTTGTGGCATGAATGGGTTGGTGGAGTTGATTGTTCGATTTCCCTATCATTATCTCTCGAAAGGGATAGATGCTGGACATATACTTTATGATAGATACAGAGTCCAAATATGGATAGCATATCATATTAAAGTTATGTAAGCTCATCATGTAAACATCTAACCGCTAATTGATGTATCCGTTAATGTACTCATAATTTATACTTGCAGAAATGTCCCAACATTGGATAGTGCAAATTTGCTCTGGGAGGCAGTGTAGTGTTAAAATACGATGCTTATGCTAGCATTGTTGAACAGAGTGATCACGGTTGTAGTTAACTATGCAACCTTCAATTGTAACTACCTCCTAGTTCGATAAAGCACTCTAGCCTGTGCGTCGATTTAGACAGTGCAGTTTTTGCCTTCTGTATTCTTTCTTCTCTTTGCATATTCCAACATTGGTATCTCAGAAGCGAAATGTGGTTCGCTGGAGGAAATACCACAGTCGCTGGAGGAGATCTGATAATATCGTGGATCGTCGTTGAAGAATTTAACACGGGCACAACAAGTCGTTGGCACCTGTTGTGGGCAGAATTTCTTGAACTCACGTGGAAGGGCAGAAGGGAAAAATCGTTTTAGCTGTCGCTTAAAGGCCGAGCATTGAAGTCACCAAGGGCATTATCTAATCACAAGGGCAGAATGGTGAAAAATGAGGGCAGAGGTCGTGAAAAACGTTGATCCCGTGCAAACAGTGGGTCACAAAATCGCGGATTTCGAATCCGCAAACATGTCATTTCGCAACAATCGTTTACTTGTCTTGTGGTTTCATTAGGAAAGCAAACAGCAAACCATTTCAACTCTGCAAAAATCGTGGAGGAAGTCATGAGAGACAGTTCCTGAATTGGCACACTTTTTCACAGTCGCCAAAAAGGAAAAACGTGCTAGGGCAGCGGAGACAACGAAGGCAATCTTTGTCATTCAAAGTAGTGAAGGCACAAGCCAATATTGTCGAAGGGAAGGTTAATACCTATTTGGGCATGAATAATATGCTTGTGATTTCCAGCAACAAAGGTATTCATTCTATTTGCTGAAGTTCATTAAATGAGTAAATATATTTGCTGGAAAAAAAACTCATTCTATTTGTATTAAGTGTGAGGCAAAAACTTATTATTTTATTAATTTTCCGTTACTTTGGAAGTAATAAAATGTCAAACATCTGCAAACGTCATTTTGCCAGATACACAAAAAAGTTGGGCACAAATTTCAATGTGGAGCCACAAAATTCTGACACTGGCAAAATTTCGTGATTGTGAAAAACTAATCACGGGTAGCGAAGGAAGACCTGTTACTAACTTTGCAAATTATGTCAAACCTCATAAAGAGGCTCTATTACTTTTAAAATTATCTGTTTAAGATGATTTGATACCTGAGGTCCAGAACGCTACTGTGGCTAATGTGCTGTGGACTAGTTTGAAGGATTAATATTAGACATTAGAGAAGAGTTGGTTTTATACCTGAAGAATATGCTTTTTTCCGTGAAGTTACAAGGTGGATTGCTGTCTCAGCACTGACTTTAGATGAAAGACATCCTAGACCAGTTCTCTTCCATCAACTAAAAGGTCGACGACGATGATATGGTGGCTCTAGTTTTGAACAACTTACTTTCTTCATATGAGTCATTTATGGAGGCACTCCATTTAATGGATGAAAGTCAAACTAGTACGTTTGACAAGGTGAGTTCTTACTTGTTGTAAAAGGAACGAAGACAAACACATACCCAAGAGTCTAGTTCTGGACAATTTGAGAGTGCTTTTGTTGCTCAACCCAAAGGAAAGTGGAAGTGACATGCTAATACATCTGGATGAAAGTCAAACTCTTACGTTTGACAAGGTGAGTTCCTACTTGTTGCAAAAGGAACAAAGACAAACACATGCCCAAGAGTCCAGTTCTGGACAATTTGAGAGCGCTTTTGTTGCTCAGTCCAAAAGAAAGTGGAAGCGACACGCTGATACATCTACTTCCTTTTCTACATTTCAAGTGAAGTGTTACTATTGTCACAAACTTGATCATGTGAAGAAGGATTGTCGAAAGCGACAAAATGCCTTGAAGAAGCAGAAGGGGTAGGCACATGTGGCAACAATTGAACATGAATTAGAAGATGAGTATGCCCTCTTGGCATCTTGCTCGGATGGTGGCAGCCCTACTTAGTGTTGGTTTTTTGCTTTCCGAGCATCACGACACTTCATGTATTGGAGAGATTAGAATGTCAATTTGCATGCTAATTTATGTTCTTTTGATTCAACTACTTTAGGGGATGAGAGATCACATGTTGTACATGGGATTGGGGATGTCCGTATTGTGTTGAATGATAACACCAAACTGCTTGTGAAAAATGTTAGATATGTGCCTAACATGAATAAGAATTTTTTATCTATCAGTCAACTGTTAATCCTAATATCTCTGTAAACTTTTCTGGCAAACAGTGTATTGTGTTTGATATCAAGAAAAATAAGGTTGTTGCCTTGGGGATTGGGCATGGTGGTCTGTATAGGCTGGTTAATCCTGCCACGGTCAACTTGCATGCCTTATTTGTGGAAGGCAATACTAGTGTTTTGTGGCATGAGAGATATGGACATCTAAATCTTTAGTATTTGGCCTGCCTTCATAGAGCCAACATGGTTGTTGGTTTGCCTTCTATTCAGGAAAAACAAGATATGTGTGTTGGCTGATTTACAGGAAAGCAGAAACAAAATTCTTTTCCCACCGAATGTGCTTGGCATGCAAAGGGGTTCTCGGATCTTGTGCATGCAGATTTGTGTAAGCTATCATGGAAGACTCCCATTGTCCTTGGTACATGTTATTTTCTCTTGTTGGTGGATGACCATTCCCGATGGATGTGGGTCTATTTTTGAAGAAATTTGATTGTTTTGCTTCTTTTGTCAAGTTCAAGGCCTTGGTGGAGAACCAAACCAGCCGACGGATTAAAAATTTGAGATCCAATAATGGGGATGAGTTCACCTCTAAACAACTCATAGATTTTGGCGGTAAAGAAGGGATTCAATGACAGTTGACAACCCCATATACCCCACAACAAAATGGGGTGGTAGGGAGGCAGAACAAAACTGTCACGGAGATGGCAAGGTGGATGATGCACAGTTGAGGAGTGCTATATAAGTGTTGGGGAGAAGCTGTTAACACAACAGTATATGTTCTCAATTGGAGTCCTTGCAAAGCCTTGCAAGAGATCACACCAGAGGAGACTTGGTCCAAAATCAAACCTGAGGTATCAAGATTTCGTGTTTTTGGTTCAGTTGCTTGTACTTTGGCTCTTGATCATAAGAGGAGTAAATTATATTCTAAATGTTTTAGATATTTCTTTGGTGGTTATAGTGATCATTCTAAAGTGTATAGATTGATTGATACTTTCACTAATAAAATCATTGTTAGTCGAGATGTTGATGTAAAAGAAACAATCTTTCTTTGGCTGTAAGCAACAAGGGGGCAGTAATCAACAAGGGGTAGTAACAAAGATTGGTTCTCTTTCCTTGCCCAATGACAAGTCTTGCCCTTCTCATACTCCTCCATGGGATCCAGTACAATCTTTGACTCACCCGCTAGGACTTTTGAGTCTCTAGGAAATCAATTCGTGTTGGTTTTGCCTTTAGAAGCATTGCAACCGGACCCCACATTTTCAATTCAGTGGTGGCGGCCTAAGTGGTTTTACTCCACTATTCAGAATGTGCGCGAGGAAGAATTGTCTCCTCTCTTAGATGGCCGGTCTCAACGAACTGGTAAGAAGATTGACTATTCCGAGAAATCTTAGTTTGCTCTTGTTTCTAATCTTCTTCATATTCATGAGCCACATAAATACTCTGACATACCGGAATTGGAAACTGCCATACAACTAGAGTATGATGCCTTGATTAAAAATAATACCTGGAAGTTGGTATCATTGCCTCCATGGAAACATCCCATTGGTTGTAAATGGGTGTATAAATCAAGTGCAAAGCAGATGGTACTTGGATAAATACAAGGCTTGGCTTGTTGCGAAAGGCTTTTCGCAATAGGAGGGGATAGACTTTGAGGAGACTTTTTCTCCTACTTCGAAGATGGTCACTTTTCGGTTACTTCTTTCCTTTGCAGCACAGTTTGGTTGGAAAGTATATCAAATGGATGTCAAAAGTGCTTTCCTGAATGCGATTCAGAGAAAGAGGTGTATATGACACACCCTGAGGGTTTTTGGGCATGTGGTCATGAGCATTTAGTGTGTAGGTTGATTAAGTCCTTGTATGGACTTAAGCATGCTCCTTGAGCTTGGTATATTAAGATAGATAAACATCTCAGAGATTCGGGCTTTAAACAGAGTCATTCTGATCCAAATCTCTATGTCAAAAGAAATGGTGATGACATTGTGATTCTTATTGTTTATGTTGATGACTTTGCCATCACAGGTACTGGAGATGCTGCGATTCATAAGGTAAAATCAGATTTATGTGCGGCTTTTGACATGAATGATTTAGGCCTCCTTCACTATTGCCTTGGTGTAGAATTTTGGCAACGTGATTACTTGATTTTCATTTATGTAATGTCCCCTTCTCAAGCTTAGCGGAGATAAAGGTCCTTAGCCTATTCTGTTTCTGGACGGCTAAGGAATGGAGAAGAAGGGAAATATACTCTAATAAATTAATTAAAAGTGCAAATTTGAAAAGTATATATTTAAAAGCACTTTAGTTATTTTATTAGTGTTGGTAATATAAAACAAAAGGTAACTTGTGGTACTTTGTCTCCCAAGGGGACAAATCGACTTAATGAAGGGGGAGACAACTTAAAAACATAAAAAGTACCCCTTTAGACTTGGTCGACCAACTTGGGGACTCCTTTATGGGGATTTGTGCCCGTTCCCGTTATATATGCAGGTTCCCGTTGAATTTGCATGTTGAGCTTTGAGCTTGCATCGAAAATATCCTAAGGACGAAAACCCTCAAGGAGAGGAAACGTAGGGGACGAAAACCTCCAAAGTTTTAGAGATTGAGGAACGAAAACTCCTCAGTTTTGAGAGGTGGATCCATCCGGGGTTCATCATTGGGCTGCATTCTTTTGTTGTCAGTGATTGGGAGAAGTATTTTCAATTCTGGACATATTTGGGGCTGATTGCACTCCAAGGATCAACTAGGCATGAATCAGATTTGAGTTGTTGGTGTTTGAGGTTTTTGGACCAGCCAAACATGAGAATTTGTAAAGGAATCAAATCTGCACATTTATGGGTTTTTCTACACCCCAAGCGACCTAGTTTGGTAATTGGGAGCCTTCATTATGGGGGTTTTGGGTTGCTGTTGGATCTGCAACTTTTTGGAGATGTGTGGGCATTCTCAAAGACGACATTTTCATCATTTCCAGCCTCATTTGTGGTACACATAAATTAATATTCACAGCTGTGTTTTCTGAGTGTTTTCAGCCCTATTTTATTTTTATAAAATTAGTCAAGGGTTAGAAAAATCTGATTTCACTTGTAATTGATTCTAATCACCCAAATTGCCATTTTGGCCTTATGGGTATGTGGAAAAGTGAATATTTGAGAAATAAAAATTAATATTCATTTTGCTGTTCATTCTGGCAATTTTTGGGTATTTTATTGTAAATAGAAGTTCAAATTTGTTGTGTTATTTCAGTCTATTTTCAGTTTCAGAAATCAGGGATATTACAGTGGTATTTCAGTCTCAAGGTAAGTATGCCACGAACCTCTTATAGAAATTTCAGATGTATGACTATAACTCTTCTTCTACACTTATGGAGGTTGGGTTGAAACTTTCAGCTCATGATGATTCACCACCGCTTGATGAATCACCGCACAAAAAGTTGGTGGGGTAGTTTGATTTACCTCACAAATAGATGATGTTGGTTTCCGATCTAATACCCCAAAAAGACTTCAATGCAACTGGCATGAAAACAGGGGGCAAAGAGGAAAGGTGGATCTATTGATTTGTCGTTTGAAGCCGGGGATGGATCTATCTCTCTCACATAACCAAGCCTTTGGGAATGATAGGGAGGCATCCTACCAAGAATGTGGCTGTTATCCTGCTACTTTATGGCTTTTCCCGAACCAAGGTGAGAGGACCTAAGGGGGTGACTTGAAAGGGAGAGGGAGATATCAAGTTTCAAACCTTCAAACTTGTTGGAACTTCAATCTAAGACCAAATACAACCACAAAATGCAACACTTATTCGAAAGAACATTCGAAAGAATGGTCACAAAGTACTGCAATCAATTGGTTTCTTAGACACAAACCACTAAAGACAGATAGGTTGTGATTGTGAACATCATTCAAAGGATATTGTTAACAACTTGGGATAAAATGACATTCATAATGCTTAGCTTCAAAACCAAGGGCAAGCTCACTCAAAATCTGCGAAGGAGACGTGGCTTGCAGGGGTAGGATAGGATGGGACTATAGAAATTAGATGAAGAAAAGGGCTTGTGGATCTAATGGGGAGAAGCAACCGTGTTCACCACATCAGCTTGATGTCTCTATGATGAACAAGAGTTAGAAATCAAAATAACATGAACTTTCAATGGTTATTTGCATTCATGTATATACACAATTTGTGCAAACATTAACATGTAATCTTTGAAAACTTTAACACAGACACTTGTGATTACAACTTCATGTATCTATCTTGCCAAATCCATAAAACCTAGGATACTTGTGAATGCAACAAATATTCACTCCTAGATTGCCATTGTAGAAAGGAATTTTGCTAATGAAACAAACATTGCTAAGTAATATTACAAAACAACATTCATTCAATAACCAATCTGACACAATGCTCTGAAATGCACTTCTTTGTATTTCATTGATTTGATAGATATAAAATTACAACAAAAAAATCACATGTCCCTTGTCTCTATCTGTGCATACATTTGAAAATACCAGACTTAGACATAGTGAACTAGTTTTGTGTATTCAATTTGAAAAGGGAGACATGCAAATGCTCTCAATGCTAGCTAGTGATTGTACAATTCGCAATCACCCTAGCTAAAACCCAAAAATTCGAACCCTTAAAGTGAAGATAGACCTTCACTTTTATACAAAAAATTCCCAGAAGGGAATACACCTTTGATACCCCATGGAGCGCTGAAAACAAGATACATGTGGGGCTATGGTCCCCAACCTGCAATCCAGGTGGGAGAAGTGTCCCAACTGAAAAAGTTTGCCATTTTGATTTGCTGAGCTGGGATGGTTGTACTTAATGATGAAACTCGAAGTGGAGAATATTCTTTTCCTTGTCATCAAACTGTTTTGTTTTTTTCTGCAATTGTCATTATTCACGTGCACCTTATAGTAGAGTTGTTACATATCTGATTTTGTTTGGAAAAGAATAAGATATAAAGAATAAGGGAACACAGAAAAAGGAATTGTTTAGGGGGGAGAATCAAGATATATTTGCTTCCCCTCTATTCCTTCCTCTAGCTTCTTTTTATAAATTTCAAATCTTTCAAACATTCCCAGAATGGGATGTTCATCTGGCCCTGCATGGTAGAGGAGGATTATTTCCTGCTTAGAAAGAATGCTATCAAACTCACTACAAACAACTTTCTTCTTCTTGATCCATTTGGCCAGTTTATTGATGCATCCTTCCAAATGAATGAACTTTTGTATAGAAGAACAGTCAAAATCTTTTGGAGGCTCCAACTCCCTTGCAACATGTTGCTGAAGGATTTCAATAAGCCTATTTGTATCTGCAGATCCAGGGGTGTATATATCTGTACGCAATGAAAATCACTAATAACAAAAAAGTAAAGTAACTAAGATTTATACCTTCTCCTTCGTGTCTCTTTCGTGAACCTTGGATTGGGCTATGACTCGGACGGGCCCAAACTGATTGGAATGTAGGTTCCTTCTCTAACACGAGATAATTTCGCTGCACAAACAATAGAAGACACAACTTTGCACCGAACAAGAGAGGATGAAGGATTTAGGGATGGATGAAGTAGGGCTTATGTGAGCATTAGGACAAGATAGAGGGGATGCTCTATGCAGAAAGAATGCAGGAGCGTTGACAAGATTTCTACTTATGTTGAAAGAGGGGGGGTAAGACTATTTAGAGCCTAAAAATTGGATTAATTTGAAAGTTTTAATTAACCGCAATTCGCAAAAAGTAAACATGATTAGGTGAGTTGGGGACATGAAAAGTGGATAGGAATTAATCTTGAATTTTTAATTCGTAAGTGGGGGGACATGGAGAATAATGACATGTGAGGCAGGCTCATTAGGTATTGACAAGGTTTAATTAATTGACTAATGTCAATTAATTCCTCATGGGTTTTTGTCGGAAATGGAATGGGAAAATTAATTGATTTAGGAGGGGTGTAAAATCGGGGTGTCTACAATATCTTTGAGGGAAAACATCCTTTTAAGTTTTGAATCTATGTCATCCACATACTTCCCCGCGTTCTCCCTTATGTCTTGGAGCTTGCTTATGCACCCCTCCAAGGTTTCAATCCTCAACTTGACAGCCCGTCTATACTCATACTGTCTCCCTCTGCAATCAGAGGAGACTATTCCTTCATTCTCCACCACTTCATCTCCCAAGTTTGTGATGGCTTCAATTTTGGGCAGCAGTCCATCCCAATAGTCAATTTCTTTATGATATTTATCAATCAAGGCTCTGCTTGCTTCTATTTGATTAGACACTCGATTGTAGCATCCCATGATGTCTTTAATGACCTTGCTGGTCGTTATCAACTCTTCCTCCCACTTCTTGGTTGCCTCTCCCCTACATCTCAAATTCTCAACATGTTTCATCATTTCTGGGGAGGAGGATGTGGTTATTTCTTGACTATCCAGCGGAGCTTGTACCCACCTTTGCACATAGGTTGATAAGATATCAAACTTCTTTTGCTACTTCTTAGTCTTTTTATCCTTGTCAATTTTCTAAAAGAGACCGCCAACTGCCATGGTAACATCATGCTTTAGGCCCTCAGTGGTTGGATTTCCCAATAGGATCTTGGTAATTTGGTAATCAAAAGGGGAAACCTCATCCCTTAAAGCATCAGTTTGAGGGGTGGCTACCTCTATAAACTTTTCTCCTTGTGACCTCGTTCTTGACAAGATTCTTTTTTTCCTTGGTGTTCTGGATGGATTTAAAGAGATGATACTTTGAAGGTCAACTTCCTATACTTGTGCCCTCACCTTTCTTTTCCTTGGAAGGGCTGCTCCCAACCAATTTCCAACATGAATACTGCCTTCCCTTTGTTCTTGTTGCTGGGGAACACTTGGTACTATCATCTTCCCACGAGGTGCAATGAGAGTAAGACTGGAGTCCTCCACTTGTGCCATTGATTGATCAAAAGACTCAATAGAGTGTACTTGAGCTCTTCCTTCTTCTGCCCCTAAGTCTTTTACCTATTCCTCTGTAGTAGTTGAATATGCTTGAGTGTTTATATATGTCATTTTTGTGACCTCAACCCCTCCTCTAGATGAAGAATGATCCTTAGTTGCCTCAACTTGTAGTTGTTCTTGATGCCGAGCTTCCTGTTCTGCAACTTCATGAGTTGCAATCTCCTATTCAACTTCGCCCAAGGCTGGTTGAGTGGGCTCCATGACACTTGATTGTTGAATCTCCACTGATGGTACCTCTTCAGTATGTGTTTGCTTCACTTCTCCTGCAATAACTCCCTCTTCAATAGTATTTTCCACCTCACCACCTTCATCCTTCTCTGTGGTAGGTGTTTCTTGTGATGTTTGGTCTCCCTTCTTTTCCCCAACTGACGTATCTTGTGTGGTCTCATAGGGAAGGTCAATTCCAACATCTTGGTCCAACTCAGGTAATAATTCAGTAAATGTTTGTTCAATTGATGGGTTCGATACTTGTATTCTTTCTTCTCCTTGGGTTTATTGTCCTTGAGTTTCCCCTGTAGGCACACTAACATGGATCTCTTGTGTAGGGACACTAGCATATGCCTTGTGTTGCACATGTGGTGGGGTAGTGAGTATTACCTCTCGAATTTGAGAGGAAACAACAAATGTTTAAACCACTAGACCTGTCCCATGAGATGTTGCACCTCTAGTTGCTTCTATTGTAGGTGTTGTCACCTTTGTTCTTTTGGTCCTTACAAAATGCAAGGTCATAGGTTCCTCCTCTTCTTCGTCTTCTTCATGGATAGTGTTGGTTAGATTTTCTGCATAGCTAGAAACCTAGGCAGTCATGAGATAAATCTCCCTCATTTACCGGTGAGGCTCCCATGTTAGATTTGTCAATAAAATATGCTAGTATCTATATGGGGGTTTTACTTTAACCATGCAGCTCATGAACCATAGCTGTATAGTTTTGCAGCAAGTAAGTAGTTGTTTAAAGAAATGAAATATTTAAAGAAGAAGGGAATAATAAAACACAGGGAAGAAATAGGGAAGATGTGCAACCCAATCAATAGATAACAGAGTTTTGATTGCATGCACATAGACGGAACCAATAGATATCAACACACAAAATTATAAGCAAAGGCAACTTCAGATCTAGATCTAAAATAACACAGTTTATAAGTAGATCTAAGACAAAAGCTAGAAACAAAATGCACCGTGACACAAAGTTCTCTGGAAATCTGCTCCTTTGTATTCCTTTGCTTCAAATAACTATCAGAGGTTTTAACACAGTCTGGAACACAAGAATGCTGCTTACAAATTCTGATGATTAACCCGAAGGTTCTTCTCCTACTTATAGAATGTAGAAGGGAAAGTACAAATGGGAAACTCAACTAAACTGGAACATAAACAAAAAGTAAAGATAACATCTGGCAATCATCCCCCTCTAATTCCTCTTCAAGTGACATGCATCCGGGTCCATATTCAAACCTATACACATTTGTCACTTAACTAATAGAATCGTTCCACATAACTTAAAGTAATAGTTTCAAAACCAATAACTTTAAAGTTTTACAATTACATCCGGGAATATGGAAAATAGAAGAAGAAAGAGTAAAAGAAGAAAGACACGCCAGCTGTAACATCTAAATCTTCTTTTTGTTTTGATACTGAATATACTTGTTGAACATGTAATTCAACATCTTCCCATCTGTCTTAGCCACAACTTCCTTTTCTATCCTGAATTGTAGCAAACCTTCGTTCAATACCTTGATACATGCTTCCACATCCTCCAAGCTAGGCCCGAACTTTTCAATATTTGACTGCAGTGCCACCAGTTTGCTGATGGAATTCATCGTGAAAGGCTTAACAACTCTATCAATTCTCCCTTGCACCATCAGAAGAGATCCTTTCAGAGAATTAGGCACTTTGTTAGGAATGGTCCTCGTGTATCAAGTAACGTTCCCAACCACTTCCTCAGTAGTGAAAGCAATGACATTGTCTGGTAAAGATGATGCCATATTCTCAAGTGCCTGCATCCTTTTCATCATAATTCTGTAGATCTCCAAATGGAAAGATACTGCAAACTCAAGCTGCTTCCCCTTCTCAACTGATCCGTCGGGCACAATCTGTTCCGTAATCAACACCTCTCTTAGTAGCTTATTTATTTCGGCCAAAGTACTTAGGTTGCTCTCAGCAACTGTGTTCATATCTATCGTGCTTGTCACCAGTTGCTTCAACTGATCTGATGCATCTTTCATAACTTGTAGGCGGGCTGACAACTCTTCGAGTTGTACAGAAGCTTGTCGAATGATCAGACTTTTCCATTTGTCGATAGCTTTAACCTGGTTACTTGCATCTTCCATTTCCTGCATCAGATGATCACTCACCTGCTTTTGTGATGAAATGGGCTGAGTGGAAGATTTAGCAACCTTGGCAATGATCTCGCACAACTGAGATACCTGCTTCTGAAGTTCAACTTTCTCTGCCTTTTCTTTGTCAAGCCTAAGGAATAGAGCATCTATCAATGTCTGCGTGTTCTGCTTCAATCCTTCTGTGGTGGCTTGACCTATGGGTACTCTGGTTATTGTTATATCTTCTGCCGTGAGCTCATCCTCCTTCCCTTCTGTCGAAACTGACATCTAAGCGAACTTCTGTCATGATTCCTCAATGATCAACCTCGAAGTCACCTTAACAACTTTAGGTTTTCTGTCTTTTCCACCTAGATTCAGGAGCAGCTGCAAGTCATGTTCCTCCAAGTTGATTTCCTCTCTAGCCTCTAGAACCAATTGCGAAGTCAACCATTCTGAGAAATTACTTCTCGGAGAATGAGAAGTTGCTGAGTGTACCACTATCTCACGCTCTGATTCCTCTCCATCTGAAACCGCTACAGTGTTGTGGCTGCCATCCTCTGAGTCATCCAAAGATAAAGCTCTTTCAAATTCTGCCATCTGTAGCTTCAACGTTTCTTCAGGAAGAGGCGTTGAACGGAGTGGCTGAGGAGAAAAGCTGAATGTTTCCGGATTCAACGGAGGAATGACAGTATCCTGCTGAGGTGCAATAGTCTGTGAAGTACTTGATGCTGGAGAAGCCGGAATTAACATCATAGCTGTAGAAATGATCTTCTCCTTCGAATGAGACCTTCTGTGCACTTTAATATTCTTAAGTCTTCTGCTGCTTTCTCCTCCGTGCTTCCTCTTGAGGGAATCTCATGTGCCAAAGTTGCCCGTGATTTGATTCATCAAGGCAATATCCCTTCGTCAGCAACCAGTTTGAAGTATTGACCAGAACGGCGACAAACCTTTCCTCGATCGTATGACAGCCCGCTACGCTCTCCTGAAGTACAGCTCTATCTCCTCCCATCCGATGGTATGTGTCAAGTAACATAGGCCCACCATCTTTAAGATCCGTAGGTATTCGTGTTAATCCAAAGTCAAACACATGCCGCGCTGATAACCTGTTGAAATCTTTCTTTCTAACGTCGTACTCACTTCTACACTTCATCCAGAAATCTTCCAATAAAGGCACACGCGCGTACTCCTGGTAGATTGTCTTCCTTGCCACTCCGAATGGATCGAAGTTCAGCGGTGTTGGGAAGAACTCTTGCTCGTATTCCGAGAACATCTCCGCTTCAATTCCTCGGGCTTTATGAATGCTCTGGCAACTATAATGGCCCACAGTGATCGGGAAGAAGCCTGTAGACTTGTGCCATTTCAACTGTAGGTCATGCATCTCCACGAGTTGTCTGCTCAGCTCCATGATGACCAATCTATCACTCGGGTATTTGGGCAACTTAACTGGTTCTCCCGAAAAGCTGGTGACCTTGAGGTTTGTAAAATCCGCAAACTGGATGAAGATACTGCCAATCCTGGATACAACTTCCCACGCTTCCTTGCTCTCCCTGTTGGCCTTTAGATCTCCGTCCAACCTGCAAATGAATCCGTAGAAGAATCCATCGTTAACCACCTTGTAATCTTTCTTGCATGCAGGTACAGTAAGCTATGGGTAGCACTTGAAAATAGGGTCCTTGGAAAGAACACCACAGCTATCCAGCTTGGAGAAGATCCTCTATGAAGCTACTGCATAAACCAAATACGAAGTCATTTTGAAGTTGTAAGTACACCTCAGGTTCCGAAGCTGCTTACTAATGTTGTCGCTAATGATTTCCGACCAATTGATTATTGAATCTGCTTTGTTGATTTCAATGGTCTTGATGAAAGCATACATCCATGCGCGGAAGTTGTGAGTGTTCGCTTTGCCATTTATCCTGCATAACAATTTGGCAATATCATCCACCTCTTGTACTAGATTGGATCGTGGGAGAGTTCTCGGGAACTTGGAAGGATATCTGAGCTTCTTCATGTATCTGCTATTCATTATGCCCACGCAGTCAACTTTATGCTTTTCCTATCTATTGTCGGCGTCCTGTATGCTAATAGTAGTCACCACCTTTCGTGCCGGAATCTTCAAACAATAATTGATGAACTGTACGTCCAACCGGATTATTGTTTTCCCCACAGCATCTCGGACTGATCTAGATAATGGATGGTAAGACCTAGCACACTCCATGACGAACTCTGACAACTGGGCTGTAAATGGAAATGCTGCAGCTCGAATGATTCCACTGTTTTTGACTGCACGCATGAGGAAAGTCTTTTCAGCTTTTGATCTGTCAATCAATTCGGAAAGAGGTTCTGGACCTAGATCCGTATCTCCAATGTTAGCAAACTTAGAAGTGATGCATGACTCTGCGGTGCTTTCTTTTTCATTCCTCTTTGCCATGGCCGTATTTGTCTTTGTCTGAGCAATTCTTTTTCTCTTTATTCAGTCGGAATTCTTCACAACCGGTGCAGATCTGGATATTTCTTCAGATTCGGAGGATATGTTCAATGTATTGGACATTGATTTAAGCTCCATTTCTCTTATAAAAGCACCTGTAATGAATTCCTGCAATTAATTTAGACAAAGATGGCAACCGGAACATGAACACTAGATTTTAATTATAAAAATCTGCATATATCAAGCCTGCTGCCCCAAAAATTTGATGTTTTGTTTGCATGCAAAGTAAGCATGAATTTTATCAACTTCACCTGAGCACCTGTACCACTATGCAGACAATTATTCAGACACAAATCAAGTTCCTTCAAACCTAGGCACCAAATTTTGAAGCTTCCAACAGTAATTACACCTTCTTTTGAGCAAAATTCCTCTTCAAATGGGGTGCCAAAATTGCCTGGGCTACACTTGCTAAAAAATTAATTAATTCATCCTTATGGCAGCCCATACTTATATAACCCTCATCATTCTATAATTAATTATTGCCCCTCCTATTCCTGACAATTAATTAATTAATTAACAAGTTTTTCTCTTCAAATGGGGTGCTTATTTTGTGCATGCTCATGGATGCTAGTAAATAAATTAAATTTATTTAATTTTAGCTCTCTACTTCTAGTTCACTTAGTGCTTTGACCTCATTCACTAAAAATAGGAATTAATTACATCAATTAATACTTAAAAAAGTATTCTTCTTCTTCCAAATGGGGCACGATTTTTGACATGAAGGGGTTGCATTAAATAAATAATATTTATTTAATTTAGAATTTTAATTCTAATTTCCTTTTATCCACTTTCCCTTTGTTGACTTTTCCTCATGCTTGGGTGCCAAATTTGGAGAAAGAATTAATTAATTAATTCATTTAAAGCTGCCCTTCTTTCGCAAAAGGGGTCGCACTTTTTGACATGAAGGCATTTCTATTTTTAAGAGCTAATTTTCAATGGGATTATTCACCCTGCACCACAGCTCCAAAAATCCTATGATCCACTTAAGCTGTTTGACTTTCATAATGGGATTATTTACCTTGCAAGGCAGGTAAGAAAATCCCATCAATGCCTTAAGTGATTTTTCTTTTATTTCACAATGGGAATTTTCACCCTGCAAGGCAGGCAAGAAATTTTCGCCTGCCTGCTGCCTCTAATTTTCCCATTGTGACTTAAGTGGCGTTGCTTCCATGGGAAAAAGTACCTTGCTAGGCAAGTACAAAATTCCCACCTGCCTGCTGTTACCAAAAATCCCATTGTAGCTTAAAACCTTCTTTTTCCAAAAATGCAGCCTGCTTAGAAGAAGCTTTTTCGTGCATGATTTTGTCTTTTCAGAGAGAACCAGACCTCCTGTGGCAAAGTCCTTCTGGCATAACGTCCATAGGTGATCTCCAGATACTCCAGGCAAGAAATCAGATTAAACTGGCAAATAAATTGACCCAGAGAAATTTCATAGAAAACAAAATGGGAAAACACCAAAAACACAAAAAGTTGCCAGAAGTCACAAATAAAGCCCATGATTCATTCCCGGTTAAAACCCTACTGGTATATGGGAATGTTGACTTGTAAGACCATAACAGGGTTAAACCGGAACACAATTTGCCTCAAACGGGGCTCAGAATAATTAAATACAAATTTCCCGCAGGCAAACCCCAGTGACAAAATATAACAATTTTGGGCATCTGGGTATTTGGCGAAATTGGCTAATATGACTCTTTGGGAATATCTCAACACAATACAGACACTTTCTGACAATTAACACATAAAACGACCCATTATTTTAAAAGTACGATTTTTTTTTACATAGAGTAGTCCTAAATTTCAGGGTGAAATTTGGGGACACCAGATAGTTTCCAATGTTGGATCTATCCTTAGCTGGCCCAAGGCATTGCTTTCTCTCATAGGATTTCCCTTGCTAGATGATCTTTTTGAGGTGGATGACACATTAACTTGAGTGGTTTCCTTTGCCACAAATGCCTTTTGCCTTGAGGTTAGATGTGGGAATGCTTGGAGGGGTCTGGCTGTAATGAAAAACGCATCTTTCAAGGTCTTCTCTAACATGTTCTTTGCCATATGTGTCAATTTTGACATAGGAGTCCTTGCTTTGCTAGTTGATGCACTGAGCTCCTCCACAACCCCTAAAGTTGGCCCTTTGATAGAAAGTTGTGGGGATTTCCCCTTTAGGGAGTCCAAGCCTGCAGTTCCCTTCTTAAAAGGGGGAAGTATATCCTTTATGACCCCACTTGCCTTGTACTCCCTCAAAGCTATTGTGTTTTGCAGGGCAAAGTCAATCCCTTTCTCGTTTAACCACACTAGGGTCCTTTTGACAACGTGAGTAGTTCTGTCATGTAGGGAAGTATTTTATTGCCTTGACTAGTCTACACTTGGGAGGAGTTGCGAGGCTATGTTATTATCAGTATAATACCTACTCACTAGGTCCATCCTGTCTTGCAACCCCTAAGGAATAACAACAATTTTATAATCCACCACTTGGGTGAGGTTCATCCTTGAGTAATCCGTTAATTTGACCTCTTCTTCATCCTTGCAGTCCATCCAATAGTCCTAACTCCTCATAATGATGCTCATGTTCATAGGAATTACCCAAAGCTCCTTGGAGTATCCATCTAATGTCATAATTGGGCCTAGGAGAGGATTTTCGCAATGTGATTCTGCCCATTTCTGCCTCCAGGAGTCTAGTCTTAATCAAAGTAGGGCTAGTGTACCTTCCAATGCTGATTGGGAACTTGATATTTCCCTTGTGTTTTTCTGCAATCATCTTATGCACTACCATCAACTACCTTGACACTTCCAAATGTGCCCATCTATCATCTAGGTACCTTTTCAACATGTAAGGGGTATCATGGAAACCACTTATCCTAATATAGGTCAACGTTTGGAATTGGATGAAGTAACATCCATACTCAGTGATTATCTTCTTTATTTGTGCTGATATCCTGTTATTTTTCCACTCAGGCTTGAATAGGCATATGAGGGGAGCAAAGAAAGTATCATGCACCACCCTGAAATTGTAGATGTAATTACTCAGGTTTAGTTGGTATGTATCATAGGCTCTGTAGTTACCAAAGTCTTTTACTTTATCCAATCCAGGGAATGTCCTATGATGAGCAATGTTGTATACCAAATAAGAGGTCAAATAAAACTCCATTTTTCTATTGAAGCCTTCTTCAATTTGAACTACCATCTTGAGCAATTGATGGTGGATGCAATCATTGATGAATTCTCCCTAATGAATGTGTATCTTTCCAATGAGGATAATTTGGATGAATTTGAACATCCAATCACTGTAATGGTATGCTGATTCCTTCCTCATGACCATATTCAATATTGTAATGATATCCCCAATTTCTTTCACAAAATCAGCTCTGCTTAACTTCTTGGGAATTTTGGTGGCAACAATCCATGACTTTTCAAGCCAATTATTGTTCATGATTTTAGAGCATTTGGTAATGTTTGTATTCCATTATTCCTCCGCACTTTCAATAGAAATGTCTCCCATGTGAGATGCATCAAGGAGACCTAATAATTCTTTAGAGGTTTCAGTGGTTAGGGACAAGACCAGAGCATTACTTCCATCCCTAACCTTCTTGGTTGTTGGGTTATAATTTTGTGCACATACCCACACTAACTTTGGAGACTGAGCAGATGGGGGAAATGCAGCTGCTAGGGCAAGGCTGTTCTTGTCAATCTTATCCATAGTCTCACTCCTATCAATTGCGTGCAACCTTTGCTAGAATTTAGCTAGGTCTGCATTGCCTAGGTTGGTGTTCGTGATTTTATCCAAATCAGATAAGACGTAGGGGGTGATTTGGACACCAACTAACTGAATCTTCATACTTGCACGATGAAGGTCTAAAAAATCCAATGAGAGGGGAACTTTACAACAATTTATGTGTTTAACCCTCCTAACATAGTTTTCTAGTGCACCATAGGATCATAAATTGTTTATAGGCACAAGTAAAACTCTTACCCGTGCAAACACTGCCGTAACTCTTGTTCACACTGAGAATCAACAACTAGATTGTCTTTGAAGCTCTAAAACCACCATTCACACAATTCAAATGTACAAATCTGGTCTCTTGCTCTTTTTAGGGCTTCAGAGTGCTCTTGAAACTTGAAAATTGGAGGCAAAGTGATGATTTTTCATGAATTCCAGCCCTATTTTACTCCTCGCATGCTTTCGTTAATGGCGGCATCTGCGTCCATGGTTTCTTCGTTTGTGGCCGTTGATTCCTTATTTTCAACTGTGAATTTCGGCCTTAGACGTGGATAGATGTGCCTCATGTGATTTCACTTAGAGTACTTGGCATTCTCCCATTTATCTGGGCCTTAGAAACATCTTATGGGGCACTTTTGCATGCCTATTTCTTAGTCACTTTCTTTGGGTGTCGGGACCGTGTATGCAATTTCCAGTTTTGCAATAACTGTGAAATTGCGAGCTATAAAACTGATTTCCTTTCCAAGAGGCTCGAGACACTGACACGTGTCCAACCCGTTGGATTGTGAGAGTGATAATGCAGTTTGCAATATTACAGCTACTCCAAAGTTACAAATTGCAAAACTGCAGATCTGCTATCTTCATCTATCGCTGCCAAATCATGACACGTGTCCCCTTTGTGGGCCGTGGGGATGAAATTGCAATTCGTAGTTTTGTAGCAACTTCAAAGCTGCAGACTACAAAATTGCAAATCTTCCTCTGCAATAGAGTTTCGGTAGGTTGCCATGTGTCCCACTCGGACTTCGGGGGCCAAAGTGTAGTTTGCAGGATTGCAACAACTACAAAGTTGCCAATTGCAATACTGTAAAGGTGCATGTTTTCTCTGTGGTTTACAGATTTGAGGAATATTCACTTTTGGGCCTCGGGGATGGAATTGCAACTTGCATTTTTGCAGTAACTTTGACTTTTCCATACAAGTGAGTGGGCGAGGGAGTATTCCTCGAATATTCTTTTTGTAGGGTTCGGACTAACATTTGCAATTTGTAGTCTCTTGTGAAAATTGTTAGGAATACATTTATTAGTGCTCCATATTCATGTATTGGTAAATAATAATTACGTGAGTAATTATTATCTTATACCTGTGAGTTAATAAATATTTGTTATATAGTTGTTATATTAAAACAACTTATAACAAATATGGTTGAGTGAGTTTCAACAACTCACATAGTATTGGTTTGTGGGAAAAACAATTTCCTATTTTATAGGGAGTCATCTCCCTATATAATTGTATTGTGATTGAAATAATATACTAAGATATTACCATTGAGTGAATCTGCTGTGCAAACTGATCCATATCTTTCATTTGGTACCAGAGCGATTCATGGATGAGTAAATTGATAGGGGAAATTGTATTGTTTGCAATTTTCCTGAGATATGAAGAAAATTAGTATATTAATTTAGCATAACAATTTTTTAGAATAAGTTTATTTTATTTCTGTTGTAGGTTATTCAATTCTTTGGCTCCTATCAGATCTATTGTGAACGTTCTCGTTCTCTGCCAGCTATGGATTCGTGAGCAGTCAATCCATAGGTTCACCTTCCAAATCTGCGTGCTCTTCTGGCTCCCGAGGATCTTTTGGAGTATTATACATTCCTGTCGGTGGAACGCATGTGCTTAGAGTTCTGTTCATGCTTAGAGTTCTGTTCACCTGTTTAATCTTTTATACATGTGTGGTCGCCATTGTTTGAATTTTCTAAAAGTTGTGTGGATCCATTTGGGATTTAGAGGGTCTCCTCAACGTTCAACACCTGAGTCGTGGTTTCAACGCTGCTCACCTCCATTAGCGAGATCAAAAGCTCCAATGACCCCAGCTGCATTCAACAGTAAGCCCCAGATTTCTGTTACAGATTACATGTTTGATATAACTGGTATAAGAGCAGAGCATCTTGCAGAGGCTATGCTAGTTAAGGAAACAACAGAGATAATAATGAAAATTTTATATAATGATGAAATAGTTTCATGAGTGCGTAATGCGCGTAGTCTTTGCGGAGTCTTCGAAGGCAATTGGATCCACAACATACAAACAACGAGATCAAAATGGTCATCATCCACGGTTTCAAACAAAAAATCTTCATTAGATGGCAAATTCTTCACGCCACACTTTCACGTATGGCTGGCATGTCTGACTGGCACTCAACATATCTTCATTAGGTCGTGTATTTGTATTTTGTATTTTGTGTCTTTTGTTCTTGAGTTGAGTCATTTATAAGTATTTTAGTTTTGTTTTATATGGTGTGATTGTGTTATATATAGTCTTTTAGATTGTCTTATTTTAAGACATCATTGTGTTGTGTTAAATAGCGAAAAACTATTTTTGGGATTGTTTAGATTATATTTTGGCTCGGGGTAAAGTTTTTATAAAATTTATATTTAAAATGTTTTGTAATGAATTCCCTTGAGTCCAAAGTATTGTAAATAGTATTTCCATCAAATATCTTTAAAAGTCAATTTTATAGAGTCAAAAAATTGCAATTTTTTTTTTGTTTTTTGTTTTACGGACGCATTTTCGGTGGAATCCGATGTCCGTTTGAGGTATGTAAAATTGACCTCTATGATAAAATCCGGCTGAGTTAGCAGCCTTTTATTGGAGGATGGAGGCACAGGAGGATGGAGGATAATCAACGTCCTCTCGTCAGTCCCCAACGACGGGGCCACTTCTGCTATGTTGACATGTGAGTGTGTGGTGTTTTCAAAATAAATGTGTTATGGAAACTTCACATTGTGGGGGGGAATTAATACAATGTTTTAGTTTTTTATGTGTGGAATGTTATATTTGCACTGTGATGGATTCCAAAATGTTATCTCCGGAAGAGAAACTATTATGAGAGCGAAAGAATGCACTGGCACATCGCGATATGGTTGTAGGTAAACCATTTGAAAACCTTCACCCCGTTGTGGTTTGTGGTCAACCACTGGAAAACCACCTGACTCTCGGTTTTTGGTTAACCGATGGAAAACCAACTTGTGGTTTGTGTTAATCCAAAGGAAAATCACATGATCGCAAAATCAGGTGCAATGTAGTATGGAGGTTTTCCCCATGTTTGCACTAAGGGGGGGAATGTTAGGAATACATTTATTAGTGCTCCATATTTATGTATTGGTAAATAATAATTACCACGTAATTATTATTTTATAATTGTGAGTTAATAAATATTTTTTATATAGTTGTTATATTAAAACAACTTATAGCAAATATGGTTGAGTGAGTTTCAACAATCCACGTAGTATTGGTTTGTGGGAAAAATAGTTTCCTATTTTATAGGGAATCATCTCCCTATATAATTGTATTGTGATTGAAATAATATACTAAGATATTACCATTGAGTGAATCTGCTGTGCAAACTGATCCATATCTTTCAAAAATTTCTTTAAGGACCAGCATTCCCTTGATACTTCGAATATTCCCTATTGCGGGTGTCAAGCTTGGGCACTCAATCTGCAGACTTGCAACTGCAGAAACAAAAAATACCCCCCATTGCAAAAATGCGTAAGTTTTTGAATTGGGTTTTTTTACTTTGGGACTGACATGGCAATGTGAAGGTTCAAAGATCACCATGGGACCTACGACTATGCACCTTTTCTTCGAAATTTGAAGGAAACATGGAAAATATGTTACGTCTCATGTTGTAAGGTCAAACATGATGCCAAGGGGGCACAAATGATGAAAAGAGCTGATAATAATTTGAAGAAGAGGATGAATCATGAGGAAAAGTGGCAAAAAACATATGAAATGCAATGATCAACCCTTAGTTCAACCTCCAAATCTGCACAATCGTTCTAAAACCCCTCCAATCTGCAAGCTAGCCTTTTGAAAGTTCTTCAAATTATGAACAAGGCAAGAAGTTAGCATGGAGCCACATGAAGCTGCAATATCATCCTTGGAACTTCAGCCTGCAAAATGAACTTCAAGGAGCCCCTTAAACCTTCTTTGGATAGAGTAACAAGTACCTTAGGGGATCAGGGGAGAAATAAAGATTTATGACAAGTTTTGTATCATCATGACCATGAACAATCTCACAAGGAATAAACAGAATAAGGAACAACATCGGCAATGGAAAGATCATATTGATCAACAATGGAGAACTTTGGAAAGATGGTGCCAAGGATACACAGGGATCAAAATGGGCACCAACACACGACTGAATCTATGTTTTGCTATTAGCTATCTTTTCCAGTTTTTGGCTAAACTGCGACTCATTCACTGGGGTGCAACAAAACGAGTTTTGAGATATCTCAGAGGTACTCTTGACTTTGACATTCTGTATTAGAGAGTCCATGATTACAGATTGATTGGCTTTGTGGACTCTGATCATATTGTTTCTTGGCAAAGTATGCTTCAACCCATTATAGCTATCTAGCTATCTCTTCCACTGAAGCAGAATACAAGATTGTTGTTAGTGCTAGTGGCAAAGTAGTATGGCTTCCTCGAATTTTGATTGATTTTCATTTTCCTCAATCAACTGCTACACCTCTTTCACTCTTTTGTGATAATCAAGGTGTTGTAAAGATGGTAAAGAATCCTATCTATCATGCCTGCACTAAGCATAATTAGATTCATCATCACTATATTCAACAGGTGATTGCCTCGAGTGATGCCTCTCTTCATTTTTGTTCTTCTAAGGAGCAACTTGCTAATGTAATGACTAAACCTCTTGGTCCTTTGCTATTTGTCAACTTTAGAGACAAACTTGGTGTTATTTTCAGGTTAGTCATTAAGAGGGGCTGTTGAATATATATAGTTTTTGATCGGTTATGTAGTTTACTTACCTCTAATTGCTAACTGATTCTAGACAGTGCAGATTTCTCTTCTCATTTCTTTTTTTGTTTTCTTCTGCGAACAGATCAAATTTGGCTGCCCCCCTTTAATAGTTTTGGATGGCCTATTTAGCCGTATCTATGGCCTCATAAATGTATCCCATTGGGTTTTTTTCCCCATTCACTAAGCACAAAATTCTCACCAAAGGATCTGATACCTATAAACAAATTAAATTTTTATGTTACTCACAATTAAAGTAAATAGCTATAGATATAAAAATGAAAATAAAAGAATTAACTTGAAATTTATATTGAAGTTTGAAGTTACCTTGATGATCTCTGGAACTTTCTCCACAAAGTGAAAGATCCCTTCCTCAAATCTGATCCAAATTTTTAGTTTGAGTCGTTTGACATTTTGTAAAACACTTAGTATGCAACTACTTCTAGGTTAGATAACAACAATGATATGCAAAACAAATTTTTTCTATGGTCCAAATCAGACTCAGAAATGAAATACAAGACCAAGCAAGACCATCTTAACTTCTGCAATAAATCTTTGAAAATGGCGACTAGGGTTTTATTGGGAAACGCTTGCAAACATAACCAGCCATATACAAATAAAATACTGATTTTTAATAGCAAAATAAGAGCTGGAAATTACTCAGAAATCTGCCCTTTGAATGGGACTGAGAATACACTTAAAACCCTTCTTCTAGAAATTCTGATATTAATTTCTTTTGAGCCCAAAATGACAGTACAACAGATGGAACACAAATCAGATCTGAAAACACCTATTTTCCACCAAGTTTCTGGGATGGGGATGATAGGGGACGGTGGGACGTGTTTCCGGGACGGAATTTTTTTTAGGCCTTTTTTTAGGGGATGGCAAGGGACGACTATTAAAAAATAAGGGAAAATTTAAAAAATATAGGAAATTTCAAATATTCATATCATAACATTGCTAAAGCATTCATCAAACACATTATAGAACCTTAATAAATAAAATTAGAGTTGAATTGAGATTTCACATAAGATTTAACCTTAAAAATATAGGAAATTTCAAATATTCATATGAATAATGATAAGTATAACACATTGATAAACTTAATAAAGCATTCATTGCAGACATCATAAAACTTTAATACATAAAACTAGAGCTGAATTGAGATTTCACTTAAGATTCAAGTTTCAATTACAATGAAATGCCCAAGGGCAACAAAATGTCTGAAACATAGAAAATCAAAATGAAAATATATAGCTGCCCCTAATCAAACTCTGCTAAAGTAGCATTAAAATCAGACTCGGAGTCTGAGTCACTGGAACTATGAGGGGTTGCCTCATCCAATGGAACCCCAACCAATCCCACCTATGCCTCGTTATCAATCTATGAAGCATCTTCGGGATCAACATTCCAATGTGTGGCTAGAGTCTGAAGATACTCAGGAGTCTGTTGATCCTGAACTCTCAAGGCACTAAGCACGGCTACTAACTTCTCTACTCGTCGAGAGGTAAGGTGGTTCCTCGTAACTGTGTGGATGAGGCCATATGTGGACCAATTCCTCTCTGCAGCAGAGGAATTAACAACCTGTGAAAGGAGGTGAGTGGTAAGAATCCTCAAGTCTAGTGCATCCTTGCCATGCCATGTCCACCATCCAGTAGGGTCTACTTGATCTAATGTAGCTCTATCTTTCCTCGCCTCTGGCTTGCTAAATGTTGGTCCACGGAGATTGACAAAGGATAGCCATTGGTTCCACAATAAAGTGGACTCCTCATCAGTGTACATTTTTCGAAAGGCCTTCATGAGCCCTTCTTTCACCTCTTCATCATCAAATGGAGGTACTCTCCCAGGTCGTGCTGCATACCATTTGGGATTTAGAGCATAGACTGCCATATGAAGCAGGGTGTTCATTGTGTTCCACCGCCATGTCACAATGGGCCTAATATGCTCCTCATAAAATCCCAAAGTAGGATCCCTGCTATGAATGGCTTGCTTCATCTGTCCAAGCATGTTGTCAAATGTCTCATAAATCTCTCCAAGACTAGGAGAGTCTGTATCAACATATCTTATGACCCCCACTATAGGTGAGATGAAGGAGCAAACATATCTGCAAACAATTTACAAAAAAATTAGAAAACATTAAGATTCAAGAGTGAAAAACTAAACTAATTTACAAGTTATAAACATGGATAAAAATATTTAAAATTAAAAACTAAACTTACATATATAAAATCAGCAACAGCTTACCTGACTGTGGTCCACCAATCATCGTCGAGGATATTTTGTTTCACACCTTTTCCTTTAGAAGTGTTTCCCTCTGGCCATCTACCCCATTCCTGATTAACCATCATTAATTGCAAAGCCTCCTGCACCTGAAGCATCCTCTCTAACAAAATGAAATAGCTGACATATCTAGTGTCCACAGGCTTGAGGAATTCCTTCCTTGAAAAAGACTTGAATAGAGCAAGTGAGATGTGATGGTTGTAAATGAACATCTGTATGTGTTTAGCCTCTGCCACCATTGCCTTCACCTAATCTATCTTTCCAATGTCTTTCAATGCGTTGTTCAACGCATGAACACAACATGGATTCCAGAAAATGTGCTTGTAAGCACCCTCAACCATCATGCAAGCCAACTTACATACACATGCTGAATGAGTCACTACTTGTACAACATTAGAGGGCCCAATCTCCTCTATGGCATCCTTCAAAATTTGAAATTGGAAGGTTGCATCTTTCCTCTTCCCTGTACAATCAATAGCGCTATGAAAATAAGGGCCAGCAGGACATGTGACAATGATATTGATGAGTGGCCGATGTTTAATATCGGTCCACCCATCCATGATTATAGAGCAACCCATCCATATCCAAGTTTGCCTCATCTCCTCCATCACCACACTCACCTTAGAATATTCTTTATCAAGGAGGCTGATTTGTAGTTTGTGCTCTCCAGGAGGGACATATGAGGAACCAACAACAATTACATCGTTGAACATTTGCTTGAAGAAAGGGGAACGTGACACATGAAATGGTATAGCATTGGCAAAGAATAATTTGGCAATAGAAGAGTCAGCTACTTCCCTTGATTGCACATTAAATATACCCATAACAATAGAAGTCTTTCTCTTTCCCTTGGCATAATCCCCTCCTCTTTGACTTTCAACATCCACGCATTGGGTAGGCACTTGTGTAGTCTCCAATGGCATCCCTTTTTTCGTTGTCTCACCCTCCATGTGTAACCGAGTCACCTCGGTCTTCTCCTCTAATGATATTCTTTCACAACCTTTTACCTCTTGTCCAGTTATGCCCAAAAGATGTGAATAAACCCGCGTGTAGCTGCCTCTAAATTCTTTGTTGCAAATATGGCATAACCACACTCTACTCCCCCCTTAATTCTTTTTTTTTCTTTGTCAATGGCTGTTACAAATTGTGAAAGAGGCTTTTTAGCATTGAATGGCCCCTTTGCATAGATTTTGAGAAGTTATGAAGGGCAATCAAACGGATTATTTGAACCCACTGTTGGTGCAACACTCTCACTCCTTGAAGAAACCCTATTTCTGGTTCTACCTCTATGTTGCATTGCCAATTGAATCTCTTCACCCGCACTACCCTCACTGCTGCTCATTGTTTTGTATTGGAAATGCAACAACCCTGCAACTGCAAGTGAAAAAAAAAAACTTCCCTAAGTTTGTGAAGCTTGAAACTATGATAAAAAAATGAAACAATGAAGAAATAGTTTGTGCAAATTTGTAAAATGAACAAAGGATAATAAACATACCTCTAATGGAGTAGAATATTGCTCTCTTGCCTTCTTCTCACTGCTGCTCTCTTGCCTTCTCTATGCTCTTTTCTTTCTTTGTCTTCACAAAATGAGAAATGAGTCAAATGAGCTTTTTTCTTGTTTTGATGTTTGTTTTAGGTTTAGGGCACTTAGAAATGCAAGTGGGGGTCCTTGTGGGCCCCTACATTGCTTTACTTTTAATTAAATGCGTGTTTTAAAAAAAAACGTTTTTAAAGGCTTTATGCGTAGGGGACGGCTAGACATCCCTGGTATGGTTGAGGGACTTCTAGAAGTCTCCTAAACGTACCAGGGACGTCCTGTCGTCCCCTATTTTTTTTTTACGTCCTCAGGATGTTTCCGATTTTTCGCAGAATTTGAGGACGGGAAGGGGACATTTCCTACCCGTCCTTGAGGTTCCAAAATGTCCCCGGTACGGGGACGAGCTAAAAAACGTAGGGGACGCGTCCCTGTGGAACATAGGAAAATACCTCTTAAACAACCTAGAACATCTAAAAAGTGAGTCGTCCCACACTGACAAATATGCTAACTGCTGCTGCAATTTTATTCTTCAACTCACACTGTTGAAATGATAAAAATTTGTGAAGATCAATGGGATTTCCTTAGTAGAAATCCCTCTCAATGCTCTTGGTGTTTTCGTCCGCAAGAGAATAAACCCTAGGGGTTTTCGTCCACAAGGGAATAAACCCTAAGGGTTTTTGTCTTTGGGTTTGTTTGCAAAAAACTCAAAGCTTGCAATACAAGAGAGAAAATATCAATGAATCTGGAATGCCTCTAGGCAAGTCGACTTCTTCTTTATATAGGAAATGGGACCCAAAGTGACCTTTGGACTTCCAATGAAAGTGACCTTTGGACTTCCAAATCACATTTTCCCTTAGGAAGTACAATTTAATTAAGTGCTTTTATTTTATTGCACTTTCCTAAGTTTTAATTTAAAGTGAAGTTTATTAATTTATTATGTGCTCTTTGTAATGTTATATTTTAATTTTTGCACAATATAATAAAATAAATAAAACTTAGGTCACCCTTGAGCTCACCCTTTGGCCACTGGGTAGACAAAATAGGCCAAAGGTCTTCAATTAAATTATTCAAGAAAGAGGGACATTACAGTCCTCCCTTTCCGGGATTGCTTGTCCCCAAGCAACTCTAAAGCCAGATGTTGAAGTATAGACTCTCCTTCCCATGTAACATCCTCCAATGGCAAGTCTCTCCACCTGGCCACGTACTCCTGAATAACTTGACTACTCAATCTCCTCTCTCTTGTCCAGGATCTCCTCAGGAACTAGATCCAATCTCCCTTCCTCATCCAAGGGTGGCAACTCAACAGAAGAGACCATGTGTTGGCCTAATGCCTTCTTCAAGCAAGAGACTTGGAAAACATTGGGTATCTTACTTTTGGCAGGTAACTCCAACTCATAAGCTACCTCTCCAACTCTCCTCAACACTCTGTACAGACCATAAAATTGAGGCTTACGTTTTTTTCCCCACTCTTCTCGAGAGTACTCTGTCTATATGGTTGTAGACGCAAAAATACCATGTCTCCCACCTCAAATGATCTCTCAATCCTGTGTCGGTCCGCATACATCTTCTGCTGGTTCTGGGCATGCTGAATATTATTCTTAAGTTCCTTAAGGATATCTTGACTATCTTGTAAACACTCTCGAGCCTTAGGAGCTCTACTATCCCCAAAAGCCAAGTCAATGAAATATGTTACATAATATCCATACAATGCTCGAAAGGGTGTCATACCAATAGACATGTGGTAAGTAGTATTGTAGCAATACTCACACAAATACAACCATTTCACCCATGCCTTCTGCTTCCCTAAGACATAATTGCCAAGATAACTTTCTATCCATTTGTTCATGATTTCTATCTGTCCATCCATCTGAGGGTGATAGCTAGTGCTCGGAGTCAACTCTGTACTAACTAATTGGAAAAGCTCATGCCAAAAAGTGTTCAAAAATCTGCTGCCCCGATCACTGACAATGTTCTTTAGAAGTCCATGCAATCTGAATACTTGACGGAAGAACAAATCAGCCACATGTGGTGCTTTAAAGCTGGTTGGAATGGCGAAGAAGTGTGCATACTTTGTTAATCTATCAACCACCGCATAAATGCGATCGTTCCTTTGCACTATGGGAAGTCTTGCAATAAAATCCATCGAAATAATTTCCCATTTCTGCTCTGGAATTGGCAAGGGCTGCAATAAACCTGCCGGAAAAGTATGCTCTGACTTGTTTTGTTGACAAGTCACACACTCATGGACATGGCATAGGACATCCTCTTTGAGACCCTTCCAAGAGAATCTCTCTCTAACCTGCCTGTATGTCTTGAAGTACCCTAGATATCCTGCAAGTGGTGCATCATGGAAGGCATGTAGAATCTTTTCCTTAAGCTTAGATTTAGGAACCAGGTAAATCCTGCCCTTATAAAATATCAAATCAGCTATCACCTTGTATCGCTCATTCTGAATTTTACCATCCATAATGTCGCATGCCAAAGTATTTTTGGAATACTCCACTACTAGCTGAGATTTCCAATTTGTAGAAATCTCGCTTAAAGAATATAGGGCAGCAAGATGTGGTTTTCTGGGAAGTGCATCAACCACTACATTCTTCTTACCTTTGACATACTCAATGTCAAAATCATATGCCTGGATCTTGCTAACCCACTTATGCTGCTTTTCATTGAACTCCTTTTGTTCCAAGAAGTGTTTCAGGTTGTTGTGATCGGTTCTCACCACAAACTTCCCACCTACCAAATACTGTCTGAATTTTGCCAAGGCATGCATAATGGCGAGCATCTCCTTATCATAGGCGGAGTATAACCTCTCATTGTCTCTCAGCTTCCTCCTCTCATAGGCAATAGGGTGGTGGTTCTGCATAAGAACTGCGCCAATACCCAATCCAGAAGCATCACACTCCAATATGAAGGGCCGAGAGAAATCTGGAAGAGCCAAAACTTGACAAGTGCTCATAACCACCTTGAGCCTATCAAATACCACCTGTGCCTCGTCTGTCCACCTAAATGCCCCCTTCCGTGTAAGATCTGTCAATGGAGCTACAAGCTGAGAATAACCTCTAACGAACCTCTTGTAATAACCACATAATCCTAGGAATCCATGTAAGTCTGAAATGTTCCTGGGTGGCGGCCAATCCTGCATACCCTGTATCTTCTCCTGATGAACCTTGACCCCGTTGGCCCCAATGACGTGCCCAAGATACAAAATCTTTGTAAGTCCAAATTCGCATTTGGACATCTTAGCAAATCGAGACTGTCTCCATGATGCTAAGTACCTCATCAAGATGCCTCAAATGCTCCTCCCATGTCTTGTTGTAAATCAGAATGTCATTGAAAAATACTAGCACAAACTTCCTCAATTGCTTGTTGAAGAGATGGTTCATGCATGACTGGAATGTACCAGGTGCATTAGTGAGACTGAATGGCATCACCAAGAACTCATAGTGCCCATAGTGACATCTAAAGGCTGTCTTGTGAATATTCTCCTTATGAACACGGATCTGATGGTAACCTAATCAAAGATCAATCTTTGAAAAAAGATAGCTCCATGCAATTCATCCAAAAGCTCATCTATGCGAGGAATGGGATACCTGTTCTTTATAGTCTTCTTGTTGAGTGCACGATAGTTAATGCACATCCTCATAGTCCCGTCCTTCTTCACTAAAACAACTGAAGAAGCAAAGGGACTAGAACTAGGACGCATATGTCCCATATCCAATAGCTCTCTAATGGCCTTCTCTATCTCATCCTTGAATTTCTTAGGATGGTGATAAGGCGTAGTAATCACGGGCTTGGCACCATAGTTACCAGGTTCGGCCGGATTTGTATGAAATCCGGTTCGAACCGTATTTTTTGAAGCAACCGAATAAATCCGGTTTGGTTGGGCCTTTTTTTTGCACAATTTTTTTTTTTTCCCTTTTTTGGCATTTTTTCCTTTTTCGGTGAAAAAATCGCAAGGATAGAAAAAATTTGCCATTTTTGGAAAGGGTCCGGGAAGATGTAGCAGCAAAAACTTGCATGTGCCATAACTTTCATTCTGTGGCTCCGTTTCAGGTGTTGTCTTCTCTAAAAGTGTATATTTTCTCGAGCTCTACGCATTGATGGCAATATTTTTCTTATTTTCATAAAATCCATTTTTGTACCTTTTTGGACCAAGCAACTTCTTGCAATCTTTTGAAAGAATCATTATGATGATGATGATTATGGTAGATGGATGCTTTTTTGTATGATTTGTCTATATATAATGATATGAGTATACAATAATATAAATTTATAATAATATAAGTATATATATTCCGAACCGGATTTTTCCATATTTTTTTGGATTTTTTCGAGAACTCCGAATTTTCGGATTTTTTTGCCCTTCCGAAATTAATCGGATTTCCGAACCTGGTAACTATGCTTGGCACCCTCTAGCTCCATAACATGCTCAAATCCTCTATCTGGTGGTCTACTTGGAGGAATGTCACCAAGCACTGGGCTGTGCTTATCCAATATTGATTGGATATCTACATGAAAGGGCTGTCCACTGTCTGAAGAAGATTTGGATGAAATGAAGCATTGGGCTGCTTGTGCAACCTCTCCATGTCTGACTATAGACTCCATCCTATGTCCTGAAACAACTCTAGGCCCACCATCAGAAAGATCCCTAAGCACAATCTTCTTCCCATCAGACATAAACTCTAATTCCATCCTCCTGAAGTCCTACACATGCCTACACACGGACTGTAACCACTGAATACCTAATACTATATCTATCTCACGAAGACCAATCACATAGAAATCATCGGTCAATGTGTAGTCCCCCATCTGGATGCTAAGCTGAGGAATCCTCTTAGTGCAACTCATAGCAAATTCGTCTGTAACTCGTACACTAAACCCCTCAAAGTTCTCAACCTGTAATCCACGCCTCGCAGCCAACCCGTCATCTATGAAGTTGTGCGTAGCTCCACTGTCAACCAAACAAACAATCCGCTGCCCCTTAAGTACTCCTTTCAGCCGAAAGGGGTGGTACCTAGGGACTCCTGAAAGTGTGGCAATAGTGACATTGGATGAACCCAATGCCTCACCCTCTCCAAGCTCTATCTGGGACTGCTCCTCCTATGCATCATGACCACTATCATTGCCCTCTGCATCTGTATCTGGTAAGTGCTCATCATTCTCATTTAAATCCACCTCAATGAGGTGCACCTTGCCTTTACCAAGGCAACGATGTCTAGGCTTGCAATGATCCTTACAAAGAAAATAAAGCTTCTTCCTCAACTCGTTGCGAGTATCTTGATCCGTCCTAGGAGGTGGTGCACTCTTTTGCTAAGTAGTAGAGCGTTGAAATAATTTGGAATTCGTGGGAAACTTCTTATTGGGCTGATAAGAAGTGGGGGATGTGTCCAAATCCAATGCAGTCTGAATGACATCATGCAATGTCTTAGGCTTAAGAGCCTTGACCAATCCTCTCATCCTATCATGAAGCCCCTCTATGAATAACATCACTACCATCTTCTCGGGCATCTTCAGAACCATAACTGCTATACCCTGAAATTTGTTGATGTAGGCATCAACATGACCAGTTTGGTGGAGCTGCGCCAAGTCTTTGTAGTATAGCTCCATGTCCTTGTGATCAAATCTTGCAATCAGTCTCTCACCGAACTCCCTGTAAGATCGCAAAAGATCATGGTTCTATGTGACAAGCCCATGATGCCACCAATCATATGCTACTCCTTCAAGGTGTAGAGTGGTGAACTGAATAGCCTCCTGCTCCTGCATAGGCTAGAGGGTAAGATATGTGTCGAGCTTATGAATCCAAGCTCTGGCACTGATCTTTCCACTACCATCAAAAGCGGAGAGAGACACCTTGTTAGTAGCTTGCTTCAGCTCCCTATTATGCTGTGTTCTAGGCCTCCTATCCTGTTTGGCCCTCATGCTATCCCTCCTCTGTGGACAATACTACGGAAGGGGAAAAATATCCCTCACATTCTATGGTAAACTCCTCCACTCATCGCTGGCTTCCATAACATTGTCTTGGAAGTCCACTACCTCAAGCAGATCTTCTACCGCTGGTGGGTCATCTCTAGGCAAAAAACTAGGTTGTATAGGCCTATCTACTGTCAGGGTGGGTCTCCGCTCCTCTGTATGAGTGTGCCTCCTCTCCCGGTGAGGAGATCCCCTCACACTACCAATCTTCGAAGGTGTTCTACTATGCCTCCTGTGACTGTTGGCAACTGATATAGATCTGTCTCTCCTGTCATATCTATCTCTTGGCCTATCTAAGGCCAACTTGTTCAGAGTAGATCCCATACGTTCCATGGACCGAATCAACCGTTGCTGAGTGCCTACCATAGCCCTAAAAAGTTCTCTGTCCGGATCCACTAGCTTGTCCTGGGGAGGGCTATGAGGAACTTTCTGTCTATCACCCATGGTTTCAGCTCCAACACCTGTTTCAAAACCAGCCTCAAGTCGTGCTTGTCTACATGTGTAATATCTGTGTGGAACAATCCCTCGTGGTTGCATAGAATCAAATCAAAATCCTGTTGACCGATAGGATCATTGCTCTTTTTTATTTTTTTTTATTTTTTATAAACTTCCCCTCACAGGATGGGAGACTACATTGCTTTGATACAATTGAAAGATCCCTTCCCCAAATCTGATCCAAATTTTAGTTTGAGTCATTTGACATTTCGTCAAAACACTTAGCATGCAACTGCTTACAGGTTAGATAACAACAATGATATGCAAAATGGATTTTTTCTATAGCCCAAATTAGACTCAAAAATGAAATACAAGACCATGCAAGATCAGCTTAACTGCTGCAATAAATATTTAAAAATGGCGTCTAGGATTTTGTCGGAAGACCCCCACAAACATAACCAGCCATATATAAATAAAATAATGATTTTTAATAATAAAATAATGATTTTTAATAGCAAAATAAGAGCTGGAAATTACTCAGAAATCTGTCCTTTGAATGGGACTGAAAATAAACTTCAATGCCCTTACCAAAAATATGCAGATTCCGAGGCATGACAGGACCGACGATGTACTTTGCACTTCTGAGGTAGATCTAGAGTTGGTTGGTTTCCAGCGCGATTCTGAGGACACGACAGGGCCCCTGACATCCTAAGGCCGACACTTTCTCCACTTAGGGGAATCTCATGTCCTTCTGATCCTGAATGGCATTCCTCGCTTTCCTAAATCCTGGTTCTTCACCTGCAGACCATTTTGCTGTGGGACTAGTGTGGTTGATTACGTCATGACTACCCCCAACTTGATTCCTTACACCACTTTTGTGTCTCCCCCATCCCTCTTGCTAACCATGCGACCCTCTCCTTTTCCCTCCAGGCTATCCTCCCCTAGCACCCCACCCCTACCCTCCCCCTTGCATTTCACTTATTACTTGGAAATTTGACATAGGGGACCCCGACACCTTTTCCTCCTGCCTTCTCCTGCTTCTCCCCCCATTCCCCACTTCACCTCACTCACCTCAGATCAGATGTTTAATACCCTCTCCTGTGCTATTCTTAAGGCGGCCACGAGTTCCTTCCCCCACGTCACCCACTCCACCCTACGCCATGGTACATGCCCTATGAACAAATGGTATGATGAGGAATGCAAAGCGTTCCATCGGAAACTCCGCTTAGCTTTCTTGCATGCCCTTCCCTCCCTCCCCTCTCTGAAGTCTGCCTATCGCCGCCTCCTTCGACATAAGAAATGCGCATTTATCTCTCATAGGCATCGTGAGCTTTGTCTGTCACTTATCCACTCTCCTAAACATTTCTGGTGCACCATTTTTCCCTGTCATTTGCCTTTACCCCTGGACCTTGATCCCAATTCCATGTTCACCCACACCTCCACTCTTTATGACTTCCCGGGCCAGCGCCACATCTAGGTTCATTCCCCTCCCCTCCCTTTGCCATATTTTCACCCACACCAATGTGAGGAATGCCATTCTTGCTATGAGTTGCAGTAAAGCAGGGGATGAGGAAGGGTTCCATGCGGAATTCTTCAAGTACGGTTGGCAGACGCTCCTCAGTTATGTTGTGGACCTCTTCAATCAGGTGGTTTGTACAGGTTTTCCAGTTTCCTGGTCCCACCACATCATCCACCCCATTCACAAGCCGGGGCCTACTTCCGACCCCAACAATTACAAGACTATCATGGTGGGTCACACATTCTCCAAGCTCTATGCTACTGTTCTTCACTTACAGCTTTCTAAGTTCCTCGATCAGTATCATTGTAGAGCTAAGGGATAGGCGGGCTTCCGATCAACTTACCAGACTACTGACCACATCCTCACTCTTCGGGCTATCATCGAAGAGGCTCGCCACCGCTCTTCTAGAGTTTTCTGTTGTTTCGTGGATTTTCGGAAAGCCTTTGACTCTGTTCCACGGGAAGCCCTTTTCCACAGGCTCAGAGATATAGGCATTTCTGAGACTTTTCTTACGGCCATCATGCGCCTTTATGAGGAGGTCCTTGGCCGCCTTCGCATTTCTGCTGGCATGTCCGACTTCATCAGGAGTACCATTGGTGTCAAACAGGGCTGCCCCCTTTCTCCTACCTTATTTGGGATCTATATCGAGGAGCTTGAGGAGTTTCTCAGGGATCACATACAGGAAGGTGATGGGTGCCTTCTGCACCAGGTTTTGATTTACATCCTTCTCTTTGCAGATGACGTAGTTCTCCTTGCTTCTTCCGTTGAGGGCCTCCAGAGGCAACTAGATGCCTTAGCCCTTTTTTGTGATCATCGGCAGCTGACTGTGAATCTTGGGAAAACCAAAGTTATGGTTTTCAATTGTTTGAAGACTTTCGACCTCCACTTCTTCTTTAAGGGTGTGGAGATTGAGATCACTTGCTCCTATACCTACCTGGGGATTCTCTTCTCTCCTGCTCTCCGACCCCAGGTTAATAAGGGATATGGCTCTTTGGCGATTCTTGAGAGATAGTGTTTCTGCCATCACTTTCAAGACATTCCTTCCAAGATGTCCCTCTCCGATTCCCTGGTTAGGCCCACAGTTCTGTATGGTTCGGAAGTTTGGGGTCCCTCTCTTTTGGACTCTGATTGGGCCACTATCGAGCGCGTCCAGATCCTCATGCTCAGACGCATTATCAGGTGCAAAGAATCTGTTCCTCACGACATTATCCTCGCTGAGTTTGGGGCTCGTCCTTTTCGGTTGGAGACCATCTTCAGCCTTGTGTTGTTGTTGCACCGTATTCGGGGGTATTCTAGTTCTTCTGTTGACAAGGACAGGTACACTTATCTTGCCTATTGCTCCTTTGAGGCTATTGCTTCCTTAGATCACAGTAGACGTTCTCGCTGCTGGTATGCCTGCATTTCACGCCGCTTTGAGTCCATTGGCATCTAGATGGACAGTCTCCCACCCTTCAGCTATTCTCTGGATGCTCCCCCCCACCTGCTACCCAACCAACATGATCTTCATAGGATAATCAGAGATAATATCTACAGACAGTTCATCCAGCACACATGGACCAACCCCTCGGGGGGGTTGCGTCCGAAGATGTCATCTAATGTGGCACACTTTCTCGAGATTCGTGATGGGGTCATCTTCAGACCCATGTATGTTTCCTGGCATTGGTTGCAGGTCCTTCGTACCTCTGTGGGTCAGTTTCGAGTGGGCTGACATCGACTCCGTATTGAGACTGACCATCTCTTAGATCGCTCGAAGCGGACTTGCCTCCTTTGCTCTCTCTAGGAGGTTGAAACCGAAGAACACTTCATTTTCAGATGTCCTGTTTACTATGAGATTCGTGGGCGATTCCATTGCCTGTTCCATGAGCTTCCTACCTTCACAAATTTCTTCAGATACTATGATCAGAGATGTCTTGCCCTCTACCTTCAGGAGGCCATTAGGCTTTGGGATAGGTCCCTCCATCCTCCCCCCTGACGGATGGCTACTAGGCTGATCACTTCCTTCTTCCCATTGCTCTCTCCGGTGAGGGGTGCTAAACGGCATTTGGTCACATGTTTGGACCCTCGGCCTAGGTCCGTCCGGTCCTGTGACTCCGTTTCTTCCACCCGTGGCTCCTTATCTCAAGCATGTCCCGTGGCACCTCCACATGGACAGCGTTCCACCGGGCTTACTTTGAGGCACCGCCTTCCTCCCGGTTGTCAGATCCCCAGGCATTCCACAGTCTCTGCTTCTTGTCGTCAGCGCACTGCGAGTTACTCTCATCCGGCCTCAGGTGTTAGGTGATGTTGCTCCTTCCGCTCCCTCCTCACACTGTCATCTCTCTCTTCTTCATTTCTAGCCTCTCGGCCTCTGTTGTTTCCTTCTCCTCCTCTCCTTCTCTCATTGTATTTCGAGTGACCCGTTTGGGTCTTCTTGTTGGGTTTGTTTTGCTTTGTACTCTTCAGTCCCATTGACCTACTTTTGTGGTCATGTGTTGGACATTAATAACATTATCTTATCTTATCTTATCTTATCTAGAAATTCTAATATTAATTTCTTTTGAGCCCAAAATGACAGTACAACAGATGGCACACAAATCAGATTTGAAAATACCTGTTAAACAACGTAGAACATCCTAAAAGTGAGTTGCCCCACATTGACAAATATGATAACTATTGCTGCAATTTTATTCAACTCACACTGCTGAAATGATAACAAGCTGTGAAGATCAATGGGATTTCCTAGGCAAGTCGACTTCTTCTTTATATAGGAAATGGGACCCAAAGTGACCTTTGGACTTCCAATGAAAGTTATCTCATCAAGTTGAGAACTCAAGCGCGATTATAAATGTATTTTGTTATATTTCTTGCATCTCTTTCAACCACTCTCATCCAAATAGTTTTTCCTGTCCTTGAAAAGAGTGATGGATGCATATCTTGAACTAGTGTCCCAACCGCCACATATGTTGTTGTATTGTCAGTGATAACTTGCACAACATTCTTGATGTCTATGTCTAAGACAACCTCCTTCGACATAAGCCTCAAATTTTCTGCATTCATTACAGTGTTTAGAGGTATCAATTAACTTCAAAAATACTATCTCATCATTTGAAGCCACAAAAAAATTGATGAGGGTGCGGTTCTTTCCATACATCCGCCCATCCGAAAGAATCTAGGTAGCCGGTACGTGGGTACGGTTCGGGTACGGGTACGGGGATCCGGTATGTCGGTATGGCAATTTTTTTGGGGGCCCGGGTACGGCACTTGGGTACGGCAGTACAATATACATATAAAATATTAAAAATATTTTGAAAAGTAACAAGATAAGCAAAATTCCAGCCTTACACATGCATAGATTAAACAAATCTGAAATATACATAGGTGAAATAGCGACAAAAGTTAAAACATATTGATAATATCATAATTCATTGTTCGAACTTATAACCAGTACATTGTTCAAATCAAAATGTTACAATGTATTATCATTATCTGACATTGTAAACACAAAAATGAAGAATCAAGATACATCAACATTCTAATTAGTAATAGACTAATAGTCTGATGGCTCTGCATCTTCTCCAATGTCTTCAACGAGAGCATCACTACCATCACGTGGTTCATTAGAACCACAAGCACCAGGAGTACAACCAGAACTATCAGCAATGCCGCTCCCGCTAGCCCCACTTTGCAGCTCACGCAAAGTACTATCTAGGTCTGGGTCTAGCAATGAAAGTTGGGCAATGGGAACATCCAAGTTTGGAGTCTCTGGGTCTATATCCCAACACTTTGTTGGCCCTTTCCTGTACTCATCCTTCTTATGTGATAGAAGGCGCAGGTTAGAATGCACAAAGACCAAATCCTCCGCCTTTTTTGCTCCCAACTTGTTGCGGTTAACTGAGTGGATAAATGAATATGTACCCCAATTCCTCTCAGCTGAAGAAGAACTCGCAACCTATTGAGGCAAGCCGCAAAGTCAATGCAAAATTACAATTTTAAACTTATAAATATAAAGCAAAAAAGAACGAGTTAAGAAATCAAAAAAATTAAAATCTTACTTGTGATAAAACTTTTATTGCAAGTGGCATGAGGTAGGGGTATGCTTGTCCATGGAGGTACCACCACGAATAAGCATCCATTCTGTATTTGTCACGAAGAGCGCTAATGGAGTGATCCCTGGAGGATATGAAATTCACAAACTCGCCTCTAACCATGTCTTCTACTTTTGGATCTGGGAAAATTCTAGAAAATGCTGCCTTATACCCCTCACTAACTTCAACATCCCTATATGGTGGGACCCTCCTAGGTAAAGAAAGGATCTTTGCGCTATAGTATTTTGGAGTCAAGGCAAAAGCAAGAAGATGCAATGGAGTAGTCATTTTGTTCCACCTTTCAATGAGATGTGCGTGCACTTCCTTGAAGAAGGTCTCTGTAGGATCTTGCTCTTTGGCATTTATGATGGTCTTAATTGACTCAATCATTGAGTCAATTCCATCATAAATCTCACCCATGCATGGATGATCCATATCAACAAATCTCAACATACTCACGATGGGCTCAGTAAAACTAAGCAAGGAATCCACACGATCCCACCATGTTTCATCCAGGATCAACAATTTCACATTTCTGGCCCTCTCACTGTTTGCTTGCCTCCATATACTCCAAATGTCACTGATAACCATGCCACTCAATGCCTCTCGCACCTTCACAAGCCGTCTCAAGACGAGCGTGTGCGAGGCAAATCGAGTCTCAGCAACCTAATAAGAAATCAAAAGAAATAAAATTAAGACAAGTAAACTTAAAACATTCAAAATTCTACAAATTACAAACTTATAAAATTAATTTAATGAATTTTAAAAACTAATAATTATTTTTAAAAATAAAAAAGAATGTTACGGGCTACCTTCAATAGCTGCAATGTTGAGAATTTACGAAAGATGGCTTGGGACATGTGGTGGTTGCTGACAAACATTTGAATCTCACTTGCCTCCTCATATACTTGTTTGATCCAAGCAATTTTTGTGCCCAATTTTTGTAACATTAAGTTGAGGGAATGAACCGCACAAGGTGTCCAGAATATGTGTCCATATCGTGCCTCAACCAACAACCCTGCAGCTCTACAATTTTTTGCATTATCCGTTACAACTTGGACAACATTTTGAGGCCCCACCGCCTCAATAGATTCTATGAGGATGTTGGCAATGAATTGGGCATCCTTCACTTGCCCCTCACAATCAATAGCCCTGAGAAACATCGCCCCTTTAGGACACACGACAACCACATTGATCAATGGCCTATTTGCTGTATCTTTCCATCCGTCAGAAACGATGGACACTCCTGTTTCGAGCCATTGATTCTTAATGGGTAACAATGAGTCTTCAACTTTCTTTCTTTCTTTTGACAATAAGGTGGTGTGCACCTTTTCATACCCTGGGCTAATGTACCCTTTAGGGCCTTCATTAATACATCTCACTATATCTTGCCAGTATGGTGATCTAACAACATTAAATGAGACACCACATGCATAAATAAAGCGTCCAACACTTTGGTTAGCTATGTCCCTACTTTCATTCAAGAATGCCCTTTCCAATGGGCCTACATCTTTTGTTCTTTTGCGAGAAAGAGGTGAATCCTCTTCCCCTTCAGTTGCAATAGGTGTAGACAAAAATGGGTGATCTGGGGCCACAACATCAACAGAAGGAGAAACAGGTGGCTTGCTAATGGTATGTGATCTTCCTTTTCTTGCCATAGGATGATTGGATTTTAATGCCATTGTTGCATCTGCTTCCTCTTGCTCTTTGATGTATGCAAGGGTCTTTGCACATGGCAACCCCTTTCCATCCAACCCTCCACATGTTCTGATTCCGTGGCCAATAGCCCCACACAAATGGGCTTTCACCCGACTGTAGGAGCTCTTAAATTGCATATTACATTGTGAGCAAACCCAAACAAAACCCCCTCCACCTGGTAATTGTTCTAGTTGTTTGACATGCCTCCAAAGGGGGGAGGATGGATCATTTTTGTGAAGGAGACCTTTACTACTTTGACCCACAGAACTAGAACTCGCAGCCATTTTAAGTTTTTAACTGCACAATGCATTTAAAAAAATGAAAACAAATTTAGTCTTGAGAAAATGTTGGAAGTTTAAAATTTAAATTTAAATGAAATCAAATGTAGAAAAATGAAGCTTAAAAGTTAAAACAATAACAAAAAACAAACCAAAAAAACAACTAAAAAATAATAAAATATTAAATACAACTAACAGACTAAAACACTCTAAAAAAATCACAAAATACTTACCTCAATACACCCAACACCAATAATGCAAGCTCCTTGAACTCCTTGTCACTTGTTGCAAGCTCCTTCAACTATATGGCACTTGAAATCAACCCTAAGCAATTGAAAATAGTGGAAAAATTGAAGGTGAGAGTCAAATATGCAAATAAGAGGCAAGAATGAAAATGTGAGGTAAATGACTTGTTATTGTTGTTGTTATAGAGTTTGGGCGCACAAATTAGGGTTGAAAAGAATATTTTAATGTTTAGAAAGTAGGTTTGACCTTTGTTTTGACCAAAAAACAAAAAAAATTTTAAAAAATGCGTGAAAAAACAGACGGGTTCGGCGCTGGTTCGGGCAGGGTTCTCCCTGCAGGCCTCGGGTACGGCCGGGTACGTCCACAGACGTACCCGGCCGTACCCGGGGCCTACAGGGAGAACCCTGCCCGAACCCCTGCCGAACCGGACCCAAACCCCGAACCCGCGCCGAACCGGACCCGAACCCTGCGCCCTTGGGGGCCGTACCGGCTACCTAGAAAAGAATGGTACATATAAACTTCTACCACTACTTTTGATCTTCCAAAATTGATTTTGCATCCGCAACTGCAACCTGAAGCAACCTCCCACTTAAGTCTCTTGGAGAGGGTGCCTTGTTCCCTTTCCTTGCAACTATTAATGCCATCACCAAATACTCACAGTACAGGCTCATTGCCACATTGAAGGGAAGGTTGCAATACCATAAATTTGTACATGCCTTATTTGATTCCTCATGCACCTCCTTGTTCTAGCTTGTACCTTGTTGCAAAGGTTGTGCCCCAAGTATGTTTTTAGGCTCCAAAAAACTGTGTTGGTCGTTCAAACTTGCACTCGCGTCTCGGATCTGGAAGAGCCGAGCTGTTTGAGACAACAATGGAACCATCCCCAAGTTGTGGGACCTTGTGCATTTGGGATGGATCTTCGGAGAAGGCCGGTTCCTCTACGTACCTCTAACGCTACTACTACTCCTAATGCTGAAAGCAAATCCTAGACTAAACATGCCAAGGGACCAGGGATAGAAGGATGTGTAGAAAGGGGAAACCCTAAGCTAAAGAAGGCGATAGCGCGAGGGAAAGGGTCGATCTCTCTCCACGAGCGGCGAAGGAAATAGAGAGGGCGCGAGAGAAGAGGGTGGACGGCGCGTGCCACAGATCAACACGCAGGCTCGGCCTTCCAGCGTGCGCAACACATGAACACAGGGATTGCAAGCGGGAATACGCACAGCATGCCAACAAACGCAAACAGAGATGCAAGATGCAATGAAAACGAGATAGGGAAGACAACAGTTCCAAAAAACATGATTTTATTGCTTAAGGGATGCACATTCATTTACATTCATGGCAGGAGGTGAGAATACATTGCAGAGAACACACCAAGGTCTGAAACCCGTGGGAAGTTGGCCACCATTTTGGCATGCTGCCGTTACAACAGAGAGGGATCCTTCTTACAAAGTAGAACTCTGCTCTTTATAGAAGGAGAGAAGAGAAGGAGAAAAGGAGGGAAACTCGGATTCAAATCTTCAACCACCAACATCAAGTGATAAATGCCTGCAAAACCGCTCTTAGGGTTGTCAGATGCGCTTCCCCATGTCTGTTTGACATGTGGAAGAAGGAAGAAAACAAGATCTGATTGAAATCTAGTGGTTGCAGTCGATTAGATGTGTGCATTGATGATTAGAAAGACATTTTCCTATTTTCCGCCCACCAAATCCCGCCTAAATATGATTTTAAAAAATTCCAATGTGTAGCTGATGTCAGTAGCTTTCAAATGAGACCAGGTGCACGGGAATCTGAGCATTGCAGTAGAAGTTATGGCTGTCAGAAGTCTACAGGTCGTGCTGACACACAGTGACATGTGGCGCGTGCTGATTGATTGAGGAAATCGGCCAACTGTTGATATGATTTGTCCTTTCTGCCACGTGTCACGAATTGGTTGATTGTAAGGATTCGGCGCCCTGTTTGACGCGCTTTGATAGGTTGCGTGTAGCACATTTCAAGTTTGACAGATGACGTGGCATAGTGACTGGCGTAGAAGACGCAAGGCGTGAAAGCGAGAGGTGCAAAGGTGCGCGTGCAAAGGACAGGCACGTGAATGCAACGTGCGCGGCAGGAAAGAAGGCATACTTGCAGAGGGCAAGTATAAAAGCAGGGCGCGAACATCCAACTGTAGGAGGGCGCGTGGAGACAGAAAGAAAATGGGCACGCGGGAGTTTAGTGTATGCAAGCGCGCAAGAGGAATGCCTGGGACTTAGGCAAGTCTACAGAGGTGAGCACAAGGAGTGCGCGACAAGATAGAAAAGAAAACGGGTGCGCAGAGGGAAAGCACAAAGGGGAAATGTCAGGAGATAGCAAAATGAAGGGAAAAGGTAGCAAAGGGATGAAGGAAGAAAGGCATGTGGGGTGCACGGAAGAACTGTAACTGTTCCTAGGTGTTAAAAGAACAATCTTGAGTGCATGCAACCTGTAATATGAAACATCAGACTTAGAATGAAATATAAGTTGTCCAAATAACTTGGGGAGTTATTTGGATAACAAACTATGTTTGGCCTTTTTCTGAACTTGATGAAGCGGATGTGCCTCATAGCCATGGACCATGATTAGAACCCATAATAACTATTGCATCTCCCTCAGTTTCTTTCGTCACCAAATACTCATAGTACAGGCTCTTTGCCACATTGAAGGGAAGGTTGCAATACGAAAAATTTGTAGATGCATTATCTGATTCCTTATGCACCTCCTTGTTCTAGCTTGTACCTTGTAGCAAAGGTTGTCTGTGTTTGGCCTTTTTTCGAACTTGATGAAGCAGATGTACCTCATAGCCATGGACCATGATTAAAGCTCACAATCACTAGTGCATCTCCCTCCATTTCTGCAGTCACCAAATACTTACTGTACAAATTCTTTGCCACATTGAAGGGAAGGTTGCAATACCAAAAACTTGTACATGCCTTATCTGATTCCTCATGCACCTCCTTGTTCTAGCTTGTACCTTGGAGCAAAGGTTGTGCCCCAAGTATGTTGTCAAGCACAAAAAAACTGTTTTTGCCCTTTTTTCAAACTTGATGAAGTGGTTGTGCCTCATAGCCACAGACTATGATTAAAGGCCACAATCACTGTTGCATCTCTCTCCATTTCCGCTTCCATTTGAAGTCTAATAGCTGCTACTATGGCTGCTTTCACCCTTTCCCTCTCTAGTGTCTTCTTATGACAATGCAAGCTCTACCCTCAACTCTTGTTGCGTCTCTTCCGTAGGATGAGGGCATGGTGTGACGTTGTGGCAGACGAGCATGCAACATGGTACTTGAATTGGCAATGATATGGGAATTAGAGGGAATGCTTCTTATTGTTGATACCGACTCTGATGTGGAGCTTGATACCATTGTTTGCTAAGGTTTAACATGCAACATGTTCAAATATATTTTAAAAAAAAATCAACATTAAAAAATTGTGAATTTGTAATTGTCTTCCTCAACCCTCAGTACAAGAAAACCCCATGTATTGTAAATCCTTCAAACAAGAATAAATACAAAATAATTTAAAAAAACATTTTAAAATTACATTCCAACATTTTCATTTATTAATGATGACAAACTAGCGTAAATCACAATTAAAGTTGATGGGAATTGTATGGAATGCATGCAAATTTGCAAATCATGTTTGAAACCCTAATTTTAACAATATAGAAAGAATTTGCATGCTCGGAAAAAAAGAAAAAAAATGTAACCTCCAAATGAAATTCTTAAAATCTGCTTTTCAAGTTTGCTATAAAATCCATTTAATTCACTCAAAGGATGATCAATAGTTGTGTGATTACAATGTGTGGGGGTGTTGGGCTTATAAATGAGAGAAAACAATGTTTTTACAGTGTATTTTCTGCGTCTAGATTGTCTGTTCCGCTTATTTTCCATGTATCGCGAGTTCGAGTGCCATACTCGAAGAGTACTGACAATTACTTGCCATGATTAAAGGCAAAAACTCGTCCAAAATTCGTCCTCTGAAACTCACGACTTTTCTTGGAGTTTACTCGCCCAACAATTTTTCCTGCGAGTACTCACCGATTCTGTATATTATGATAGTTAGTATATCTTTTTATACATCCATCAAGCAAGTTGTACCGTGCACATTTCAGGGTCATATCATCACAGAGAATGAGTATATACTGCAGTCTATTAATAATAAAGACATCTTTCCATTCCATCATGTCTGTTATGTAACTGTGATGTTTATAATGAATGGAGTAGTAAAGAAAAATTTCCAGAAAATAGTCTGGAGTTGGTTCTTGTTTTGAATTTTGAGTTTATTGATGTAAAATAGTCATCTACATGCAGAGTGGATTCTTAGAATGTTGATGGATTTGGATGAGAGTATGTGCAATTGTGATATTCTTGTTTGTAATTCATCTCATAGAGTTTGGTTGTTTGTCAATTTGACAGAAGCATCTTATTAATCATGAATACTTCAACTGCAGATACAAAGGAAACACGGAAGCAAGATGTTTGAGTATACAAAAAATGCTCAGCAGATACGTACCGGTGAATCTCACAGCAGAGGTTGGTAACAAGATATCGTTTGTTTAACAAGCAGTAGTCGAATGGACTAGAATTCCCTATGATCTGGCTGTATTTTGTGGACTCAAACTGTCTAAAATGTAGTTGTTTTCTTACTAGGGAGAGGTTTAATATCCTATAATTATGTTCCTTATATTAAGACAAAAGAATATATTTCTCAATTTTTCATTTTTTAGGCCAAATACATTGCCATAGGATTGAGGATGTATTATTTTAGATGTGTCACCAATGCAATTGGTAGCAGTTCATATGAGCCAAGGAAATTGGAGTGTTACATGTCTTACTCATGGGACATTTTTGCTTTAGTTAGATTTTATTTTCCTTATTCTTAGAGCCTTCCTCTCATTCTGTCTTGTCATTTACTTATGACATGATGTCAATGCACCTATGTTGCTAGGAAATGGAAACGGGTTCAAAACACGGAAACGCCGATTTTCAAAAAACCTTGGGTACGAAACGTTACGGGAAATGTCCGTACAATCCGTACAATATATTATAAATTTTTAATATATATATATATATATATATATATATATATATATATATATATATATATATATGCATAGTACTCATTTTCAGTCCATGGACCATAAGAGATAAAGAACTCAAAATATTTTGTGTTCATTGAAGTTTTAAAGATTCATCATTCAACATGGTTACAATTTCAATGTTTCATATACACTGTTATACATGATTATAATCTAGATTGTAGAATATATCATCTAGATTTTCTTCGTAATCATCTGCCATGCATCCATGTTTCAAAAATTATTGTTGTAACCTGCTTCACTGTATTCATTTGATTGAGGATTCCAAGGGAAAATTCTATTCTAAGGAGCAGCAATACACTGAGTCAAAACCTGCTTTCTAGCCTGACATTTCTTGGTTTCTGCTAGATTCTTCCTATTTTCTTTGGATTACTATTCTGACCCAAACTATCTTTAGGCTTGTTTAATGTGCCTCCTTGTTAGTATAGTTTTAATGTTATAAGACTCTACAGCTGAGCACACTGTAACTTATTCCTGGGTTTGGAAAATTCTCTGAGCAGAAATATAGGCTGTATTTGAAAAGATTAAGTGGAGAAACACAACAACAAACTGGAATAAACTCTTTCTTAAAATATCTGTGCAGCGAAACATTCTGGAAACTTCTTGGAAACGTCCCAGGCGTTTCTGGGACGTTTCGTACCCGAAACATATCAGGGGGGGGGGGGGGGGGGGGCGCGTTTCCTGGCAACAGGGCAATGCACAATACCTTTTACGTATTTATCTATTTTTTTGGCCTGCTGATCAATAATACCGTTGTCTGAACATGCCTTTTTTTGTAATAGTTTTAATTCCTTCTATATTGAATTCCATGCTAATATTCTATATTAGTTGTTGTAGGCCTATCCTGCCCTTAGCATACAGTTATTGTATGTGCATTAATAAATTTCATTGGGGCGATTGGGTTCGCTCAGAGTATTAATTATTTTTTAAAGAATGGGAGATGTTAGAGGCCGAAACTGAATCCGTTAGCCCCATCAATCAATAGTTTATTATAAACGGTGGGACAGCCGTCTGGTTTGCCTAGTGCACAGATGGTTCACTGAAGGAGGGTGGAATATTTTTATATATGTACGAACTGAAGAAGAATTTATTATTTAAGGGGACAGAAATACAAGCTAGAGCAAGAATTAATGACAGGCCACTTGATCATCTTGGTAAAGGGAATCATGGCAGTTCATTGACCAATCGATACAACAAGATTTATGGCATAGCAACTTATTAATGACAGTCCAAATGACTACCATTTCAAGAATGTCAATCCTAATCAATAGATGCAATCAAAGAGTTAAACCTTTTCATATAGTCCATATATATTAACATTTTCTCTGTTAAGAATAGATTTAACCAGTGAACAGTAGAATTTTCTGGTTCATGCAGCAGAAATCCTTGGTCAAGGCAGTAGAAATCAGTCAAACAGAATTCCTTTGGTAAATACAGCAGAAAATTTAGTGTTTAACTCAGTCATATCTATCCTCTTCAGTGTTCTGGTCTTGCTGATGTCAGTGCTGTCATTGTCTATATATTCTGCCTCTAAGTCCCTTTGTCTGTTCTCAAAGTCAGTGCAGGTGAGAGCAAAATTTGATATTTGATGCATTTAATGAGGTCAGGTGCAGACATTTAGAGGTTTTCCAAGCATTAATTGACGTAGACTTTGTTATCAAGTCGGCCTAATATTGAGCATGAATTATTAATAATAACATTTTATGTGAAGTCGGCCTTATCAGAAGAGGAAATCAATAAAATATGAAACAAAATTGTAAGTTCTCATGTTTAATCGTTTGTTCTAACTTGTGTAAAAAAGAAGTATTTTATTTGATTATCAATACTGATGATTCTACTCTAAATGAAATCACTGCAGTTTACAATTCATTACTTTAGCCTTTGCCTTACTCTGTTCAGAATTGTTTTATTTTGAAATTAGTATTGTGATATTTTTTTGGTTTCTCATGTCAAATGCAATTTGAATTCTAATGACCATCTTTTCTGTGATATAGCTAAGTGGACTAAGCAAAGGAGACAAAGAGGCCATAGTACTCACAGTCAAGGCTGCTAAGATCCTGGACCGCATATTCTATGAACAGGTTGGCTCATAATTCTTGAATTATATTCTACAATTTCCTTGCATTGGAATATAGCTATGGAAGTTTCATGTACTTGATTATTATTGTTTTCCTTTATAGATTGTTTAATCATTTATGTAAGTTTGATTTGTTCTTGAGATATAAGCAATTATGTTCAGGTGTGGTGTAGCAACCCAGCATTGAAGAAATGGCTGGAGCAACATTCTGAAGATTCTGAACTCGATAAGCTGAAGTTTGCCTATTTTTTGGTCAATAAGAGCCCATGGTAAGGATAAAATCTACAATGTTCCATTGTCTACCTGTTAGTTTGCAGAATTAACTTGTTTTTGTCATATTGTTTTGTCACTTGTGTCAATTCCACCTTTATTTTAGGGCTTATTAAGATGGGGAACATTATAAACAACATTCTTTATAAGTTGATACAAACATTTAGACAAGATATCATTATGCACCATGGTTAGAAATTTAGAATGCATGTTGTGTAGGTTAAAAACAAGTTGGAGTATAAACAGAAATGTAAGCAAACCGGATAGAGAGCAACACCAGATATAAGCAGCATTGATTGTATTATAGCAATAGCAAAGAACATCACAAACAAAAGGCTAGGAGATTGCACACACAAGAATTCCTTGTCCAAGTCCATGTCACGACCATAAGTGAACTGAAGGTTGATTGTGTGGCACTTGAGGCAACCATCTCCAACCACCCAATGTCCTATGCTAGCAAAAAGTAATAATGGCTGTATACTAACACAACTTAGACTTTGGCAATACACATAATAATTTTTTGGATTTATTCTAAGCATAGATTTATTTAGTCTCATATGGCCAACTTACTATAAAATGTTGGGCCACAGGTTACAACAACATAAAATGCCTGAACTAATTAGGATGCCTACATAAAATGCAATTCATTTCTATCCAAGCAATTTGGGACGTTTGTGGTTATACATCCTATTATATATAATGCCCACTTTTCCAAGCTAGTTTCAACTTGAAAACCTTGGGGCCCATTTTTTACTTCCTGTGGGCTTTAAGGGAGAAAATAAGGGAAGTATATTTGTGCTATAATTGTAATTTGCTATTTTTCAGCTTTGTAATATTTTGTAAAAAGGCAAATTGCCAATTTTAGCGTTAAAAATAACAGGTTGGTGGCTCAAGTACAAAGCGCCAACCCCAAAATAGTAAAAGAATGTTAAAGGGAGAGGTTGTCCCTCTTTAAGAGGGAAAAGCAAATGTAAAAAAATAAATAAAGAGGCCTACATGGAGCACTCCAAAAGGAACGGAAAGAAAAACCTATAAAAGCAAATGTTTGGGCTCATTGTGATTATCATATGGTGAATTTCAACATTGAGCTCTCATTTTCAGCTTTTGAGGACGAAAACCCTCATTGGACCCTATTGAGGACGAAAACCCTCAATAGTCACAACACATTGGGAAGATTGTAATGTCCCTTTCTATGGCTGAAACTGAAAAAAAAGAAACAATACAAATCCCACATGAGAGCAATTTGATTTTTATAACAACATATCTAAAAAAATTAGAAACCCTAGCAATGAATTGTATAGGGACTTCAACTCATCATATGACCATGTAATAAGATAAGATCTATTAATGTCCAACGAATGACCACAAAAGTAGGTCAATGGGACTGCAACCCAAACAATGTACAAAGTGCGAGCGGGGAAAGCTCAAAATGAGTTCCCAGAAGAAAGGAGAAAAACCAAAACAGACAAACAAAAACTCCCGAAGCCAAACCCCCACAGGCGGGGGCAATGAAATAAACGAGGGAGAAAGAAGGGAGAAGCAGAGAAGGGAATGGAGGGTGCAAACAAGGACCGGTAGTCTACTTGGAAATGGAAGCCTCATCCCTCCTAACATTCGAGGTTGACAAGAAGAAGCTCCTGATGGAATGACAATCCGAAGAGGGGGGCGAGGAACCCCTTCCTTGCTGAGATTTGAGACTAAAATGATGGCCTGGACGACGGGTGGAGCTGGGCTATCCTCTAGTATGAGTGTGTGGCCTAGCCTACTGGTGGTGAACGGGGGAGATGTGAAGGTCCAACCGGGGACGAATTGATTTATGCCCTGTAACTGGGTCAGAATGGTTCTGCGTTTTAGTCCATCCAACTGCGGGTAGAGCCAAAAAGAAGGCTGTAATTTGTCTCGTGGGAATGAATCTTGGAGGGGGATGAAGAATCTAGTTCTGGAGCAACAAAGACTCACGGATGTAAAGGGCAAGACATTGTTGGTCAATATATTTGAAGTAAACCAGGAGGGTCTTAACCCCTCTGAAGAGGCAATGAAATCATCCTCTGATCTTGTAGTATATAGGGCAGCGAAAGATGAAATTAGTCTTGGTCTCCACCTCTTGGAGGCTACAGAGCCTACAAAGCTTGTCATCTCGGTTAATGTGGCGATCAGTCTCGCACCGAAGCCTATGGGAGCCAACCCGAAACTAACCCAGAGGTATGCGAAGGGCATGCATCCAATGACGAAAGGTATACTGAGGGCGGATGATAGCCGCTAAAAATGTTTCTAAATAATTAGTACTATCACGACAACATTTGTTAATCCTATTTGCATCAAAGAAATGGAGAAAACATGTGATTACACCCAGCTGCAATTAATTTTATGACAGCAGTAGTGCAGCCACAACCAAGGGCAAGAAATAGTAGCTCTTAGACAACTCCTAAAATCATAAAAATGTAGATTTCAGCCTTATAAAATATGAGGAATTGAATGATGCAAACCAAACATGAAGAAACCGTTCGAATCAATGCAAACCCCACTCCTAAGCAATTCGCCCCACTTGTAAAAGCTGAATTATTGGCTTAATATGCAAATAAATGATTGCTTTCACCTTTAGAAATTAGTACAAGTCCATCCATGTAAGAATCAAACCATACATCCATCAAAATACCTCCAAATTGCTCATGATGCAAGTCACCTAGGGCTAGATAAAAAAATATCACCTCCAAATACCTTAAGATATTCAATTATACCAAATATCATTCCTTGAGGGTTTTTGTCCCCAAGCCAAGTTCCATCATCAACGGTTTTTGTCCTTGAAGGGATCTCAAGCAAGGGTTTTTATCCTTGATGAGAGAGATAGGAAAGGTACAACCTTTACCAAGAAGAAATAATAAAATTCAACATGACATTTTAATGGCCAAGCATCCTCCTTTATAACATAAGGGGTGCTACATCATAACTCATGGCTGACCATATAATATTAATGTCTATTTCTAATTTGAGCGCTCACCAAAGCGCTAGGCATTCAATAGGAATACAACATAAAATAGTGCAATATTTCTTGAAAACTAATCCAGATATCACTTGATAACTTTCCTCTAGCTCCAAATCCTTAGTCCCACGAGGAAGGAATGGGATAATGTTTTCCGTAGCAACTAGCTTGGAAAAAGGAGACATTACAATGAAAATCCTCATTTGTTGCATTGGTGGATTCATCTGGGAGTTACAAGTGAGCTTAAAATTCAAAATTTTAGAATGACAAGAGTTTTCATCCGTGTTAGGGCACAAATTTTAGCTAGGGCACACTTTTTGGGGTTGCCACATTCCTTTCCAACTTGATTTACCCCTTTGGAGATTTCGGGATCACTTTTCAGTGGGTTTATGTGGTTGGAAAAATCTGATTGTAATTTTGTTTGATAATTGCCATTTTTGTGGTCATTTTGAGCTATCATTTGCATTTTATCTCCAAGTATTTATGAAGATATGGATTTTTTAAGATTCAACTGTTTTTGAGTAGTAATTAATTCCAAAAGTCAATATTTTGTTGTTGAAACATTTATTTTGCATGATTTCATCAAGGGTTTCATGTTGATTTATTTATGAAAATTTGTGGGTGGGAAATCCTTAAATTTGAATTTTACCTAGGTTGCTTAGGGTTTTGTGGACTTAAAACAGGTCACCCTAATTTTTGCATAAAATCAGATTGCTTTCATAAGAGTCAATTTTTCTACGTGGTTGTCATCATTTCCAACAATGTTCTATTAGGATTTTAAAGACTATCCAAATTCCCAAAATTTGAGCCCGAAAGAGACATTGCAATGGTATTAGAGCATTGGTCCTCCCATTCTGTGTGAGTGTAAATTCAGATTTCAGATTGCTTGAATACTTGTGAGGAAGGATTCAAAGTATTCCAAAGAAAGACTCCGTCAAAGAACATGGGGGCCAAGGACCAAAGGCCTCCACCTTCTGATGAGATGAGCTAGTTGCAAGAGTTGATGTTGAGGAATCAATGAGACATGGAGCAAAGCTTTCAAATGATAATGAAGGCTTCAATGATTAAATTGATCCAAGCCATCTAAGGTGCCCCAGAATTGAAGAAAACCCTAGGTGAGGGCAGCTCTTCCAGAAATGAAAGAACTTCCGTTAATCCTTCCACAAGAACCTTTTGAGCTATATATCTACAAAGGGAAGAAGAGGAACAACCAGAGGTAGGACAATAAGATGGAGATGATGAGATGGATTAATTTTGTGTGCAATACCACGCTTTGAGGCCAACCGTCCACCAAGAGCTTTCTTTCCTTGATTTTTGTACCTTAAAGTCAAGGAATGGTCACAAGGGTGGAAGAAAACTACACGATGATCAGCCCTAGAGAGATATCCATCAACAACAAAGTGTCCTGTTAATGCAAGGCTCCAAAAGTTGGATATTCATTTGCCCTTGAATCCATTGTTTGAAGAGGAAGAAATGATGGAGCATGAGCCTAGGAAAGAAGAAAAAATTGAATTGCAAAATTGTGGAGAGAATTTGGTGGTTGAAGCCAAATCTATGGTTGATAATGATGATGTTCAGCTCGCGGGAATTTTCCGACAATCAATGAGAAGCCAATTGGTGGTGTTTTTGACTTTGGCGAGAGCCATGATGTTCCATACATATGTCAACAAAATATGGAAGGAGTCAAGGCGGGAAAATCTTCACTTGTTAAAGAAGCAAAGGCAAAGGAGGGTGAGCTCCTTGTAGGCAGCCCAAGGTATGACAGTGACGACCATATTTCCGATTTGCTATTTCCTACTATGTCGCTGCCATATTTTTGTCATCATGGAAAATATTTTAAAAGCATGTTAGTTCCAAAGAGATAACTTATAGCTATGGATATGTTTCTCCTATTCAAGGCCAAGATTGCTTTGGCATGGGTGGTCTTTGGAGGATCAAGATAAATGCCATTTTTTGCACTTGGAATGGAAGAAAGTTATGAAAATGCATATAAAGTTTGTTGAGCATTCAAACCCCATTGTGAAGGATGAGATGCTACAAAATGGCTTCATAATTCCTTGCGCCATGAGGATCCAACAACTCAAGCTCAACTTGGGAAGGCACATGGTAAGTAATGATTTCTATGTTGTTGGTATTGGAATACGAATTTAATACTTGAGATACAATGGTTGCATTCCTTGAGTGAATTTATCCAAAATTACCAATCTATAAAGTTAAGATTCAAACTTGATGACCAAGAGGTTGTGCTCCAAGGCACGACAAACAAAGCTCCTCAAGCTGCTACAACAAAAAGGATGAAATTTTTTTCTGCAAAAAGGCAAAACATGGACAACACATGGTAAGAAAAATTTCCCACTTTCATTTTTAGAAGAATAGTTATATCATAGAAGTTTTCATCTCCTAATCCATGCGCATGGTTTTAAAAGAAGTCTTCCAATAAAAGTGGATGTTGAGTTCATGAATTTTATATTTGGAAGTGAGAGAGATGGATGTTATCTTGATGTCCAAAGCATTGTAACCCAACTGGAAATTGGTGGTATGATTAAGTAGTAGAAGACATGTTTTATGGGTTTTAGGGCACGGTGTGATAAATAATTGTATCATTGTTCCTCTTTTCTTCAGCTTGCCTAACATTGTACTCCCAGCCATACAAGTAGTCTTAGACATACATTGGAGTCATATTCAGTTTGTTGAGGTTGTTGAAGCATTTTCAGTCAGTATATGGTTGATTCCAACCCCTAGTTCACTGTTATTACTGGGTTTTGTGAAGAGTTTGAAGTATGACAGCTGTTATTCTATCCTTTTTTCTGCTGTCTGCATCAGAACCAGCCCCTTAACACTTTTTAGGACAATCACAAAGGTGTTTTCAATCACATGGTGGGAGGATTTTCCGCCTACCATCAATGAAAGATTGTTTGCCATTGTTTTAGAAGAGTTTCTGGCCACCACAATGCTGATTTTGAGCGAGAATTTGCAATGGTACAACTACAGCCACAACCATGCTTGGGGCAGCGTGAAGGGGCCTTTGAGAGTCCATCATATGAAGGAGAATTTTGAGGAGAATGCAAGTAATGGCAGAAAGCTAATCCACATATCTATGAGGTATGATGGAGAGGTTGTCGGAACATTGGTGGAAGTTCTTGTTTTCCTTAACAGGTTTGTTCCATGTGCAGGTACAAGTATAAAAAGGGAAGAGCAACTGAGTTTGTTTCCCACCCAAGCAAATGGTGGAGCATATGGGATTGCAGTTGAAGATGGAGAGTTTTTAGTCCTTGTATGGTTACCTACTGCTTCTACATCAATCACATTACTGAAGCTTGCATGGGTTTGTCATATTTGTATCATTTCTATATTGCTGGTCATAATATTTTCAGTAATCAACAACTGTACTCGTGCAATTTAAGAGGGTTTCCTTGCATGGTAATGATAGTGGAGAGGCTCCATTAGTGAAGACAATCCTCCCAACCATCCTGGTGCTAAATTGGATGTAATCCCAAGTGGCTTATGGTTATTAAACTTATTTTCAGCTTACATGCAAGTCGTGTTGTATGATGCCTTGGAGGGATCAACCTAGAGTAACATTATGGGACCCATTGGAGCTCAAGGCTATAGTCATGAAACAAGTGTATGGGATCCTTAATCACAAGAGAAGAGCAAATGGGTACCTCGGGAACACAGTAGTGAGCACTTGGGGCAGCCTTTGGCCTTAAGGGAGTGCATGAAAGATGTCCTCATGCTTTGGGTAAAGGGATTCACTGAGGGAGAGCATATAGATGTCAGTGATGGAAGGAGTAGACACCATGATCATTGTGGGCGGAGGTCGTTTCATATGACAACTATGAGATTTAGTTGTTTTGGTATGACAGTACTTGGGCATATGAGCTTGTGTTGGCAAGAGCTCTTTCATTTGACAGGTGCAAGATCTAGATTATTGGAGCATTACAATATATTTCTTCACTTGGGCATGAGAGCTCGCATTTGCTTGAGGGCAAGCAAATTTGGGGAGGGAGGATTGTAATGTCCCCTTTTCCAAGCTAGTTTGACTTGAAGACCTTGGTGCCCATTTCTACTTTCCGTGGGATTTAAGGGAGAAAATAAGGGAAGTACATTCATGCTATAATTGTAATTTGCTATTTTCAGCTTTGTAATATTTTGTAAAAAGGCAAATTACCAATTTTAGCATTGAAAATAATAGGTTGGTGCCTAAAAGTGCAAAGCGCAAACCCCAAAATAGAAAAAGAATGTTAAAGGGAGAGGTTTTCCCTCTTTAAGAGGGAAAAACAAATGTTAAAATAGAAATAAAGAGGCCTACATGGCGGGCTCCACAAGGAAAGGAAAGAAAAGACTATAAAAGCAAATGTTTGGGATCATTGTCATTATCATTTGGTGAATTGTATACATGTCTTTTGGAAATTGGAGCATTGAGCTTTCATTTTTAGCCTTTGAGGACAAAAACCTTCATTGGACCCTATTGAGGATGAAAACCCTCATTTGTTGCATTGGCGGCTTCATCTAGGAGTCATAAGTGAGCTTGAAATTTAGAATCGTAGAACAAGGGGTTCCTTCCATGCTAGGGCACAAATTCCAGCTAGAGAACAAATTTCAGCTAGGGCACGCTTTTTGGGGCTGCCACATTCATTTCCAACTTGATCTACCCATTTGGAGATTTCGGGATCACTTTTTAGTGGGTTTCTGTGGTTGGAAAAATCCGATTCTAATTTTGTTTGATAGCTCCTATTTTTGTGGTCATTTTGAACTATCATTTGCATTTTATCTCCAAGTATTTATCAAGATATGAATTTTTAAGTTTCAGCTGTTTTTGAGTATTAATTAATTCCAACAGTTAGTATTTTGTTGTTGAAGCATTTATTTTGCATGATTTCATCTAGGGTTTCATGTTGTTGATTTATTTTTGAAGATTTGTGTGGGAAATACTTAAATCTGATTGTTACTTAGGTTACTTAGGGTTTTGTGGACCTAAAACAGGTCACTGCCCTAATTTTTGCATAAAATCAGATTGCTGTCATAAAAATCTGGTTTTCTACATGTGGTTGTCATCATTTCCAGCAATGTTCCATTAGGGTTTTGTTGAAAATCCAAATTCCTCAAATTTGAGACCGGAAGGGACATTACGTTATATGCCTTGAATGTTGTGATTCAATATAATGAGAAAGAATCAAGCAAATAATAATAATGCTTATATATGACCAAAAATGGTCATTGAAACTCAGAAGGTCAACGATAAATAATATTAGTAAAAGTGTGCCTAAAGCATCTCCCAAGTAAGAAAGACATACAAACGGGTTCACCTAGAAAAAAATGAAACCCTAACCTTAACAAGAAGATTATATGACACCAACTATACATATTCATTTCTCAAGGGTCACAACAAAGTGAAACAGTTGTTATAATCTGTGAAACAATCTTACTTAACATGAAATTATTTTATCAATGAACAATACAATTTTTGGTTAGCGTAGCTTTTAAATAGGTCAAACAAAGGTCAACACATCTATCATTATCCTTGAGCAACACTTGGAAAGCTTGCTAATGTCACAGTCAACTGTGCTGATGTCAACAATATTGTCTACCTCAAATTGACACAGAGATATTAGCTGGTCAAGGGGGAGAGAGTGTGTTTAATGATGTCATTAATGAAGGTCATTTATTGTATTTATATGCAATTTTAGAGGAAAAAGCGGGCTGACATGGAAGTTGTTGGCTCAATCAGCATGAGGGTTGAACTTGATGCATTCATGTTTGCGAGGGAGAGAAAGTTGGGTTTAATGTCATAATGAAGTCAATAATAATCGTCAGTGACCAATTTTTGATCTTATCCTTGCTTCATGTCGCGTTTCCAGTCTTATTTTTTCTTCTAGAAGTTGTGATAAACAGTTGATTGCTTAGATATAAGATACCAGGATGGTATTGATGGATACCTCCATGTTGTGCACAACCTACTCTGTTCTGCTGGAGGTAGAGGGTATTGTAGGTTGAGTGACAAAGTTGAACCAGATTGGACAGACTGAATAGATAGAGAAGAATAACAAGAAGACAACTGTTTGACATGATGGAAAGCCTGACTCTTCTTTTAGACCAACTTTATAGGCTGGGCCTCTTTTTTGGCATCTCTATTGCAACGTTCTTGCAATGGTTTCTTAGGCTGACAATGGCTTCGTATTGCCGAGGTCATCTATCCTCGGAAGCATAATTATAAGACTTGGAAGCATGATTGTTATACTATTCTATTAGTCCCTTCATTTTTTAATTTAAATTTTTATTTATATGATCACATGTTTATTTGGAAAGGAGTCTTTTGTTAAGGTGCTCCTTGACACGCATGAGTTTGCGACATGGGATAGCTGCTGGAGGCAGCCTCAAAGAGGGCTCATATCATCCTGCACGTACAACATCTCTTGGGGAAAAATGGGCGTATTACATGAGCAAGGGAGGTTAGTGGAGTTTTCTAGTAAAGGATTACCACATTATGGAATCCATGTAATCTCCCTTTTACTGTGCCAGTCAGTGGTTAAAGATATGAAGCAATTAAATTTTGGACATTGATAGGCCTTTATGTCTTCCTGAACTCTTAATCATTCAATACTTGTGTCAAGTCGACCGTTTTGCATTTTTGTGCAAGATGATTTAATTCTTGTCCCTCACGATTTGGATGATCCTTTAGCAATAAGCTTTCATGCCTTTGGTTGAGCTTTTAGCCATGACAAGCACCACAGATTGTAAGTTTTTTTTCTTCACTTCCCTCTTGGTTATAGATTTCACAGATTACTAGGTTTTGTCGATACATTTCTTATTGTCAGGAATCTATTGAAATTATCACATGTAATTGGCTCGTCTCTTTTATATGCACTATGACTTGAATCCATAACAATGATTAACATGTTAGTATTTTCCCAATCTAAATTTCCCCAGCAATGGCACCATAATCTTTAGTCTATCTCAGGTTTGGCTATTTAGTAGTGTGGTAGTTATGATGATGCATAATGAAGTTATACACTTATTCTCTATGTATTTAGAATCAAATAAATCCACTCACCAATAGACATAATATATGTTTGCAATGTTTACGCGTATTACTCAGTGAAGAAGTACATATGCAGGGCTCTTTAGGTGGGATGTTCTTCACATTGAATGAATTCCCTGAATGCTCTGCCACAATACCTCTCGTTGAACCTGTCCATACCAAAAATAAGAGAGAATAGGGGCTAGATATAGGCATCAAGGTAGCTCTTCCCAGTTGGGAGCTAACCAATCATAGCCTCATTACATCAGTAAGATGTCAATTATGCATTATGAGGATTATGTATGACATGATTAGATATTATGTGTTCATTAGATGTCCACTAGAGGATGTTTGTAGGGTGTGTATGCACTGGAAGGTTTTGGCCCTCAATCATTTATACATATATTTGAAGACGGCAATGAATATTTTATTCTATATTGCCAAGTTTGGAGGATGGGGGTACATAGGGATAGGGAACACATTTCGCAAATAGCTAGAGAGACGCCCAATTTTCAAGTAGTGAGACATGGGATTTTGGGCTCAAATTTATAAAAATTATAGAAAATTCTAGCAGGAAAATCCTTCTTTTTTAGTTAATGATAAATCATGGATTCATGATACAAGTAAAAAATAGGGGTGGATCAGGTTTGGGTTTTGTAGTTTGTAGGTAGTGATAGTTTGGGCCTTCTAGAAAAATAAGAAGTTTCTTTTGAGATACTCTGGTGTAATTTTAGGTGCTCGTGTTTGGGTCCCTCAATCACTTGCCAGGGGATTCAGGTATACATCCTTAAGATGCTCCTTGGAGATCCTTGACATGGGAGGGAGGCTCTAAGCTGTCCTCGGAACATCCCCTATGTTTCAAGGTTGAAGGGAGACATTTCTTATGTGCCCCCTCATTGTGGAAACATGGGGGACTGAGAAACACATCCATCACCTTCGGGCCTGTATTTGGGGTACATTGATCTTATTCATGAACCAAAATTGAATATGTACAATAAATACGACGAGAACCATCACCTAGGATAATATTCATGAAACAATAAATACTCAATCTCTTACAAACAAATCTTTGACAAGTCCATTTATTTTTATTTTTCCTTTCTACCTTCTTAGTAAATATATTTTCTTATCTCATTAGAGTTTTGAATGCCAATTGAATACATTTATGTGTGGCTTTTTCATTATTGAATGTATATAACTACATGTCATGATTTTTAATCATATTCATGCATATTTTCACTGTCATAAAGCATAGGAATTATACTGTAGGAAGAATTATGAAGTTGAATGGTATTATGGACATGATTGATGATGATGCAGAACCATGTTAGCCATATAAACACCCAACTAGCAGAAACACTACCTGCATGCTTCTCTCTCTCTCTCTCTCTATATATATATATATGATTCTTTCCACCATGAAATATACACACACTGTCCCACATACGTGGATCTTGGAAGTGGTGTATTAATTTGCAGTAGCTGCACCTGCACCTGCACCTGTACCTGTACGGCTGTACCCATGTTCCTTAGTATGATATGCAGTCATATGCATGGGACATTTGCCTGCCATCAATGTTAAAGGGTGTTGAGGAAGTTATAAATCCACACATTATTGCAATTTACATTTGGCTATCTGTAAGAGCAAGGTAAGCAAATGTAACTAGTTTTGAGTCTTTGACTGACTGGAAAATTATGTCTGTTAGCCATGGCTTAGTATGGTTATTGTGTAAAAGGATTTCTTTAAGTATAGGTGTATCTATGTGGCTATCTTTGATCCAAGTCGATCCTCCAAAATCAGTTCCAATCATACTGTCGTGTCCATGTTCATAGCTTGTGGTAATAACGGTACCCATTCAATGGTCTGTGGTAATCTAGAACCACCTACAAAGGCTCGTGGTAGCTCCAAGATCACCAATCTGCATCCCCACTAGATGCTCCACACACTTACATAGCGGTGCACTGCAATTTGGGAAGATTGGACATGGTGCTATTCATGCGCACGTAAAGCCTTATGCAGTCTTCACTAATGGCTTCCTCAAGGCCACTTACACCTACAAGGCTACATGCTATACCACAAAGGTTACATCAAACTTCGCTGTACCACTAGGTGACCACAACATTGTTGCCCCCATTGCAATGGGAATGGAACCACCAGTATGAGTCAAGGAGTTACCATTTTCTTGTGGTGAATTTTTCGACTTGTCAACCTTTGACATTGATTTGGCTCCACCGTCAAAAGGCGAAGAGTCACATGGGATCTCAACTGTTTCAATGTATATAACGATTCTTTGTGTCTTCGTGGCTTTGTAATTTATGTATTGTATCTCTAGCATTAGATAGCAGAAGATAGGCATCCATACATCTCCCTCGAGAGTATACCATGTACAAACCACAAGATTAACATTATTTTCTGTTCCAGTTCTATTTTATTTTTTCTATCATGAGTCTTGTTCATAGTGCTTCCGAATATGTGTATTACACATATAAATCCATATTTAGAGGATTGTCTCCCTGACCTCCTGGGATCTGGATCGATCTTTCTTATAAGAAAATACTTGAATTCAAAAGAACATTCACCGCATATGTACAATGTATCTGTTTATAAGAAACAATGTACAATCATCATATTCATGAATGACTACAACATAGTATGAGAAAATTAAGAATGTCTGAACATTAAGATCTTCAGTAATGTGTATGGCCTTCAAATGTATTCAGGCCTGATTCACATATGATCTCCAATAGTCTTGAGGATGGAGAACACTGAATAATCCAACTCATACAAGAATTGATGCTTGGTAACTTGGTACAACAGTCCAATTGTTGTTAACCTTAACAATTCACCATTCACTCAAAAAGTAAATTAAGGTAATAAGATAATTTCGTGATTTTCAAAAAGAAAACAAAGTACATTATGTGAACACATAATATTCGTTTATTATTTACTTGCTTTGTTCATGGTTATATAAGTGACATTAACATGTGATGACAACTCTCACCCGACAATCTAAAACTTTATTATTTTACCTAACTTCAATTTTTAGCAATTTTTTTAATTTTCTAGACCTAGACTTTAATTTCACCAACATTTCAGTTCAAAGTTGGGTAGAATATCACAGTTTATGGATATTTTATTTTCTCGTTATTTTTCAACTGCAGTAGATGCTCTGGTGTGACAATTTTTGCTGTTTTAAGTTGTATTTCACATGGATGATCTTGACAGTTGGATGAACAGACACATGAGGGCTTCAATAAATTTATTTTTATTTTAGGACAGGTTTTAAGTGTCATGGTGACAGGTTTAAGCTTCATGGCTATATGGTCATGTGACATGGCAGAAGACACTTTTTGTGATGTATGTAGGTCATGTCTCGATGAAGATGAAGCTTTCTTGACAACTGCTGATTCAGCTATAGAATTGTCCAAGGAAGCTGTGAAACCAGTCCTCGGATGGGAGGGTTTGAAATTTAGAGCAGCATTTCCTCAAGCAAAGCCACAGGGTGCAAACTTCTATCCTCCAGATATGGACAGAGTGGTAATATTTGAAACTTTTATTAATTTTCATAGAATTATTCATATCTGCTTTTAATGGATGACTGGATAATTTATCTATATATTGAATAACGAGAACTTCTTCTATGGAATTTGATGTCCAACATATAAAGTGTAAACAATATTGCATTAAGTCATCATGAAATATTTGGTACACCATATGCAAGCCACCTTTTGGAATTAATTCTTTCTTCAATGAACACATATAGAGTATCGTGAAATTTTGCTTCAACGTTTTTGTAATCATAGAGTATGACATACATTTTATGCAATTGTCATTTTAAAAACTCTTCAATAAACTCACATGGAAGAGTTCGAGAAACTTGTCAATTATAACTACCATGCAGATCCATTAGTTGTGAGAGAATCTTTCAATCGGAAGAAAGATGATCTATGAGTGTGTGCACTCCATATATGTTCATATAGGATGATATAATGATACAAGCCATTTATATTTCACAAATTCATAAAGCTGAGCACATTTCTTTGAAGGAAAATCTTTCTTAATACTTGAAATTTCATTTACATAATTTTTTTCAATATATAGTTTAAAATCCTTTTGTCATGTAATGCACAATTATTGATGTTGTCTGCAATCTTTAGTGCCCATGTAAATCAATTCTAGATCTCTTGGTTGAAAATACATTTGAGGCAGTAAAATCCTGTAACATGCTGGACCATTTGTGTGATCGATTTTGTACAACATATTTTCTGCAATATTTCAACTGATGCTGGTCATTTGTCTTTCAAGAAAGATTGAGTTTCTTCTACCAAAAAGATTCCCGACTGATGCTGATAAATGTTTGTTGGGAAATATGTTGTCTTGATTTTCTACATGAGTTAGAGATGCATTTTTTTCTCTTTTTTCACACCCCATTAGTGGTTATTTGTAATTTACCAGCTTCATATATTTAGGAAGAATATATTAATATTCACATTTTGATTAGGAAGATTTAAATAGAAAGGAATTTTATCAACATCCCATAATATCCCCTTCCCAATCGAAGATCCTTAGTCCATTCTGTCTCCCCGATGGCTAAGGAACGAACACAAGGGGGACTTAAGTTCTATTACTTTATTATAAAGTGCTTGAAAAAATAAAGTAAATATTATAAAAAGCACTTATAATAATTTAATGAACTTAATAATAAAATAAAATATAGAAAAGGCAAATACATGGTAAAGCACTTAGTATAAACTGTATTTAATTAGGAGAGGTGCGACTTTCCTTAGCAAGTCGACTTGCTTAGGAGAGGATCACTTGTTTGTCTTCTAAATTCAGATTTGTATGTGGAGCATTTTAGCTTGCATCTTCAATTTTTTAAGGACGAAAACCCTTAGAGATTCACTCTAGAGGATGAAAACCCCCTTGGAGTATTGTGAGGAATTTCTACCCAAGGAATTCCATTGAGCTTACATAGATCTTTGTTATTTCAGCAGTGTATGAAGAATATTTTGCAGTAAGGGTTGGAATAATATAACTGCAGCAGTGTTTTGTTAATTGTACAAAGTGGAGTGACCCACTTGTTGGCTGGTTTATGTTGCAAAGAAGACATTCCAGGTCTGAGAATAGTTGACATCTATTGTACTAATTTTTGGTACTCAAAAGTAATTTATTTTCAGAATTTTTGGGGGCTTTTAGAGGTATTTTTAGTCAGATTTGTATGCAGATTTCTAAACTGTTTTGCAGTCATTATTTGTCTCTAAAAATCAGATTTAATGCATATTTGGGCTGCTAAAAATATTGTGATCAGTTTATGATAGGAATAATTTTTTTTGATTCTATTTGTGTTGGTTTTCTACTCAAACCCTAGTCGCTATTCTACGAATATATTGCAGCAGTCAAAGCTGAGTTTGCATAGTCTATTTTATCATTTTTGGGTCTGAATTGGTTCACAAAAATCTGCATATTGTTTTTGGAGAGTGAAGATTATCAACTGATACTTGTTGGTATGAGTTTGTGGCAAAACCATAGTCGCTTTTCCCATATTTAATTCAGATTTGCATTTCCATATTTTCTCTAATATGCAATATTAGTTGGGATTTGCCTAAAATCCGTTTGGGGGCAAAAATAGTCCCATTGGGGACATTACACATCCACAAGTGACCAAAGCGCAAAAAATAAACATAAAAAGTAATAGGATAAAAAGGATCCCTACGAGATGAAAATGACTTAAAACTAAAACAATGAAAGTATGTCTAGAGGAGGTAAACCTAAAGCGAGTAAACCCTAACCATAATAGACAAGTAGAAATATAATATAGCAATGCAAGGGGAGTTTCCCTCAAGGGAGTCTATATCAACGCTTAGAACCAAAGAAGAATGAACAATATCATCACCCACCACCACAACAAGGCCAATGTAGAATCAAATAATGTTGATAAGAGAATGTCTTGGGCTAAATGTGCGAGGCTGGACAATGTTAGGAGGAAGTAGGATACCACCCTTAGAGCCTTTCATAACACTCTGACTTGATGAGTCTGTAAAAGTTGAAAGGAAATTGGTTATGCATGCCTATTCTTGTGATTTGGGTTTTAGGGAAAGAGAATTAGATGGCCCCTGACACTAAGTTAAAGATCCATAACACTTGGTATGTGAGTGAGATTGACTAAGATTTCCTAGAAGTAGTTCATAAAGGTAAAGTTCTCATTGATCTGTGAACATTTGTGTGTGGACCAAATGATTGCAAAGAATGTTTAATGCCCCCAACCTATGGGATAGGCTGAAACGAGTTTGTCAAGCTTTTATCCTTGGAGGTCCCTTGCAATGTCCTATAGTTGAAAGTGGCATTCTTAAACAAAAACATTCATCTCTAGTCCAAATAATGAAAGATTGTTAGTAGGGAACCTCTCAACCTGTGTAACAAATCATAGTATCCCTTCCACATATGATAGTAGTTCAGTGTAATGTCCCCTTCTAGGACAAGTTAAGAATTAACACAAATCTGAACACACACAGCTGTAAATAATTAATATTCAAACCCTAAATTGCTGCAATTTTTAAAAATTCATATATTTGATTAGAAAAGTCCAAATGAGTTGAAATTTTGGATAATGGACCACAAAAATATGAAGAACAATATGCAAAAATCAGATTTTGCACAGCCAACCCAAAACCCTAATTTTGACCTAAAAAGTAGGTCTCCCAGCACATTTAGGGCATCAAATCCACTCCAAAAATTATGAAAACATCTCCTTATTTCTCCTAGTTTCTACAATCATATGCAATATTAAATTAACCCCAAACTGCAGATCTGATATAAATATCAATTTTCCATACCCAAAAAAGCCTGCAGATAGCTGAAATATTTAAAAACGCATAACTCCAGTATTCCATATTTTCTCTTCAAATAATATGCAGATAATTCTATAAATTAAGATCTTTCCAAAGAACTAAGATCTGAATTTTATGACACCCGAAAACCCTCCAAAACAACCCCCAAAAGTCTCAATCAAGTCGCTAGGGTTAGATAGAATGACATAAATTATTTTCAGCTCTTTCTACACTTCAAAAACCCTCCAAATAACAGTCTTCAACACAAGAGAACTCAACAATGAAGCAAGAGAAAATACTTCAATTGATCAAAACCAACTAACTTCCCGGGCAAGAGAGAGAGAGAGAGAGAGGGTGAGAGAGAGCATCAATGGGCATGCATTCCAACTCCAAGCATGGAGCATAAAATAAATATCATCATAACACGAGTCTAACAATGATCCTAGAACTCCTTTTATAAGAAAGGAGGCACAAAATTCGAAATCCCTAGGAGAGGGAAATTATTAAATAAAAGAAGTTTATTTCCCCTAGGTGTGGCGTCACCTTTTAAAAAGGGTGATTTTAATATTTAAAAGCCACCTAATTATTATTTAATTAATTCTCCTTTTTAATTTGCATTTTGGGAATTTAATTAAATAATTGAATATATTACTTGCTCCATAAATATTAAATAATTAAATAAATATTGCTTTATAATGTCAAATGATTAAAATCACTCTTCAGGCAATATTATCTAATTATTTAATATATTTTTCCCTTTGCAACATCCCTAAAGCCCACGGGGAATGATAGGCTAAGGGTCTTCAAAAATGGGGACATTACATTCAAACATTTGAAAATAAAGTGCTCACTCTCCATATCTTGGAGAGAACAAAGACAAAATATACTATCACCACGAGGAATGTGGGGGTATGACTCAACTTGAGTTAACTAGACACATAGGGTATGGGTATGACCATATAGAGAAATTATTGTTAACTAACTAGTATAGAAACGGGAGATTTGACTCCTGGTACCTAGGACAGGTATTGGAGAAATGAGAAACGTCTCGGATATGCCTTTGAAGTTTCAAAGATTTTGTTTGAAATCTAGCACGTCTCCTTAAAAAACCCTTCCTCTGGCGTTAAGATTGAATTTCTTTATTCTTAAATATTAAAAGTTAAAACTTTAAAACTCAATGGTGAATTTGAATAATAAAAATTTAATAAAAAGTGATATTTAAAGTCACAAGTTAAAAGTTAAAACTGAAAACTTAAACCTAAAATGTCAAAACTAAAATGAACTCTAATCAATGTTTATGAAATCAGAATCTGATATATTTTAATTTTTAGCTTTCAGAAATTCAAATACATAAATAGTACACTTTTTAGCCGTCTCCAAGTACCATGCCAGCCAATGTCTGAAAATTGACAACCCTATCTTTGAGACCTGTCCCCATCCTCACCTTTTGGTTTGGTACATGCCCACCTGTGTTAGAAAGGATTTTTCCTTGAAGCACATGAAAAATCTGAGCAATAAGATTGCGTTAGATCCCTCAATAGCAACCACTCATGGAATCTGCATCATACATCAAAAATCAACTTTCATAAATATTGAATGCTGTCTTAACAGCAAAATGCTACACCACCAAATAACAGTGCTTGCAGAAATAGAATCACATACTATGAGTGTGACACTGAAGAATATAAGAGAACTACTTTATTGCATATAAGGTAGTGTACAGTACAATGTTTTGTACAAGGACCTGTCACATCAACTCCCTTACCCCAACATTTGAGTTATGATTTATGAAACTAAATGGTTGTTGGTTAAGAGACAACTACGAGCCCAACCGTTCATAACTAAAATGTGATTAACACACTGCCAAAGTTGATAATACAACATAACTAAGTCGATCAACAAAACATTTATTTTATTCATAGACCAATGAAAATACTTAATGATACAATGACTGAATATGCTAGCCCCTCTTTTACACAAATTGGAGTCGTATGGACACAACCTAGATGCAAGATCAAGAAGAATGGGATGTGGGCCAAGAAGAAGATGACATCACTAGAGGCACGACTGCTGCTGAAGAATGGGTTGATGTTGTTACAACAGTTATGATTGGACCCACTACTTCTGCTACAGCTGATCTTAACCCCAAAAACGCTGCCCCACTTGACTTCAGTTACTTAATGTCAGTCCTGAGTGCTTCCGCCTCTTCAATTGGTGCTTGGCTATGATCTCAAGTTCTCTTGTACACTTTACCATTTGAATGTTCTCTTGTACACTTCACCATTTGAACGTTCGCATGTACACTTCATCATGTAATGTCCCTTTTCCTCCAAAAGTGAAGACAATCGGGATTTCCAGGCAGACCTTCTCCAAGGTTAGAAAGAAGAATAAAGAAAGAAAATAATAAAAGAAGAAGGCAGCGACTTAGCAATCATATTTTAATAATTATTAAATAATAAGGGGTCGACCAAGCAAAAGACAAACAACAATTAATGTAAAGAAAAATCATAATGAAGGGGGTTGATTAATGAAGAGTCATGTCTTTTGACCTTTGGCACCAAGCATGGGATATTATAAATAAGGGTTTTGGAGGATCATTTTAGCATGTGATTATGAATATAGAAATCTGAAAATTGTAAGTGTTTGTCATCAATTCCTATTGGGACGCAAAACCCTTTAGAGGTTTTATTCTTGGGACGAAAACCCATTGAATTTGACTTTAAACATTGTAATCATTACATATTATTTAAATTCCAAATATTACATATATTCAGATTTATTCTGCTAATTTTGAGTGGTACGACTTGCATTAGAATTGGAATAATTAATTGTATGTGGCAAATAATAACATAAATCTGCTCCTAAATAGGTCGCTCTGACATTAGAAGGCTTATTTTACAGTTTGCATGCAAACCAGAGACATTTTCATGCAAATCGAACCCATTTCCCAAGGCTGTGTTTTCCCAGAAATTCCAGTTTATAACAGCAATACGATTTGGGGTAAAATCACTTTGATTTGGTCTGAAATCAATTGCATAGTATTTGATATTTATTAGTAATTGTTTAATAATCATTGTTGGAGAATTTGGGCACATTTTCTCATGAAATAACTCTGCTGCAATTTTATACTAGAACTCTGATTTTTTTGTCTAAGTCCCAAAAGGGATATTACACACCATTTAAACATTTTGTTGTGTACTTAACCATTTGAACTGCTTCTTGCATCCTCGCTTTCTATGAATCTTTTTTCACTTCAACCATCTGAAACCCTCAGTTGTGCCATTTCTTTCATATACTAGACAACCTTAGTGGCTTGGTTCCAAGTAAGCTGAGTTTGTTGGTGAAGTTTCTCTTAAAATCTTGTACATTGTTCCTTCATCTGACCATGCGAGGTCATTTTCCTATATGACTTTAGTCTCCACATTCTGTAGTCAGCCTTGTTCATAGAAAGTAGTCTGTACCATTATGTAATGCCTCTTGAGTTGTGCGGTGCTTACCCTTTCCTATCGTCGTTTCATCGCTTTCCAAGTGTTGTTGTGACTCCAAGTTGCTTGTGTCTCGACGTGTGATGCCCTTTGGGTTGTCATTGAGGTCTTTCTTGTGTCCTGATCTATTTGAGTAAGCAATCTCCATCATGTCGTCGTGAGTTTTTGGTGGAGATAAGAGTTGTTTCTGTACTGGATTTTCAGGCCAGCACTTTGGTGCATTAAGTTTGGTGCAGGTTACCTCTGAGTAGTGGGACTCACATAAAGGATAATAGAGTTGCTAATCAATGTGGTATGTGATAATCCAAGTTAGTTCCTTTGGGATTGTCGTCTCTTGGTGTTCTCATAACCATGTGCTTAGGGTGCCCTTGCTAATTATAAATTGATATATATTGGATAATAACCTATATTAATTAGAGGTGCCAATTACATTGACAGGTGTTCTACAATGGCAGCCAAGGGGTGATGGTCGTCTGTCATGTTTGTGTTCATTTTAATTCTGACCTTCAATTTGACGTTCTTTTGACCGTCATTAACAAGCTTTTCCTTTTCTTGGAGATGTCAATCAGAAAAGTGTATTTATCTTGGCCTTAATGGAGTTTAGAGCCCATTTGGATTGGCACCATTCATCACCTTTCATTGAGAATTGTTTGAGGAATTTTATGAAGTTAGCAATAATTTGGTGTGCAAAAAACCCAAGATAAGGCCTTGAGATTGAAATCTCTTGTGTTTTTTCAGATAGATGTCTTCAAGATAGTTGAGCCTAGATATATGTGTATTTATACAAGTTGTATATATATATATATATATATATATATATATATATATATATATATAAGCAATTTTAGGGCAAGTAAAATAATAAATAATGAGTAATATAAACATTAGATATAAATAAAAAAGATCATAAAAAAATAACAATGATAATTTGAAAGAATGGAAGAAGCAACGAGAAATAAAAGCAAATACAATAGGAGTTTTATGTTAAGTTTAAAGAAAATATGCATATATGCTAAAAAAACTTTAACGGTAATAATAATTTATATTAAAAAGTGGCGAAACTTTGTATTAGAAATAAATAGTAAATGAATCTAATATGAATTGGTTTAAATGATTTTGATAAGTAGTTTGATAAGTGTTATATGATAAAGATAGGACTTCCTCCAGAGTTTTTTTAGATAGTAAAATATCTTAATTGTTTCAAATTCCGTAACTTAAAATTAGGAATCATTATGTGCGTGCTATAGTTTGAAGGATCATGCAACTAGTTATTTTAGTTGGGTCACCATGTATATGTCGATTCTCTTCTGTTGTTAATTCTTGGCTTTCTATTTCAAAAGAAAATATTTATACCGTTTTCAAATATAAATAGTGTGTAATCATGTACATATTGCTTCTCCATTGTAAAATTAGTTAGGATAAGTGTTCTTAAATTTTTTTGTATTTGTTGTACTTGATTTTTGGGTTGAAAATCTCTGGCATGACACATTAAATAGCAATACCGAAAGGTGTGTTTGATGGAATGGAGTGCTTCAAACACACCTAATAAAGGAGGAAAGATGTTGGTAATGGCGGGGAGACACTCTTGAATCATCTCTAGGGTCTTTCGATCCGGTCATCCGTGGTGCACAAAAATGGATACAAATACCCATTTAAAATCAATGTGTAATATCCCTTTCTAAGGCTTAAACCAAAAAATAAGGGTTTGGCAACAAACCCCAAAAATAAGACCTGAAAATACCCCACACCAAACTGAAAATAATCTGATTTAATGACAGCAGATCTAACAATAATAGAAACCCTAGCAGCGAACTATAGAGGGATTTAAATACACAATAAAACCATGCACAATAGCTGAAAACACTTGTAAATAATTATGTCATGTATAGCAACACTTATCCAATCAATTTGCATCATAGAAATGGAGAAACCTAGAGATAACACACTGCTGTAATTAAATTTGGAACAGCAGCAGGACAGTCACATGCAAGGGCTGAAAACACTAGATGAACTCCTCCAAAAATAGCCAAACTATGGATTCCAGCCTTATAAATTAGGCCGAATCTGAATGTGAAAGAATAAATGAGTTATGTGCCATAGGAAGCGCCAAATCACACTCTAACCCAAGTCGCTCCCCTAGGGAAGAGCTCCAAAAATCATGCAAAGCCTTTATAGGTCTTCTTCTTGATCCAAATCTGTAAAGAGTCTTCAATGGAGATCTTCAAGTCACCAAAAGGGAAGGTTTTCGTCTTCCACCAAACCACAAGGAAGGTTTCTGTCCTCCTTGGATGCCACACAAAAGGGTTTTCGTCCTCAAGTGGAATGGTATTGAGCAACTAGCCCAACAAACCAAGTGTAAATGTAAATGTGCCAAAAGATACCCTCCAAATGAGCCCCTAAGATTCATTTTATATCCCTTGCTTGGCGCCAAAGGACAATTAGATGATGGCTGACCTCTTTCAACTTCACTTTATCTTTTAATTTGCCTTTATAACTCCTCCAACCTAGCTGACCTGCCTTATAAAGAAAAACACTAAAAGAAAACATTAAAATTAATAAAAGAAAGCTGAAATGAAGTTCAATTACTTCCCTTGTTCAATTATTCTTCTTTGCCATGGGAAGAGAATGGCAAGAAGTCTTCATTTGACATTAATATGAAAATGGGACATTACACAATGGAGCTTGTGTCTACCATATTGCTATGTCCAAATATTTGCTGGTGTATAACACAATGCTTTGTACGTGTTGGAAATATGTATTATAAGTTGCATGTTTTACATCTCTGAGGGATCGTACACCTTGCCATTATAGGGGGCTCCAGGGCATCACTTGTGTTGTGTGGGGATTTTGTGGTGGGCGTCCCCAAGATTTTTTATTTGGTTCCATACAGATGGTTTTAGGTCCATATGAGTGGTTTAGACCATGGTTTTCGACCCTTGATATTTAATGGATGTTTTCTCAGCCCATGGTGTATACCCGTCATATTATAATTCTGCTTGTTGGTGATGTGCCTATAAATACTCAGACATAAATTAGGGCTAGACAAACTACAGAGAAATATCTTATTGTATTGTGAATGGTTGAGATAGTATAGTGAGTGTTGTGCTAGGATTTTTTCTGAAACTGAAAAGATTTCCCATGGTAAATCTTTTTTTTATTGTGAAAAGTGCTATTGTTAATCTTTGCCATATTTTGAAGTTATGCTAGTATTGCTTCTCCTATAGGTTTATTGGTGTTGTTTTCTCTTCAAAATAGGGAGGGTCTATCACATTAGTACCCTTACCTCGACATTTGACTTACAATTTATGAGACCAGTGGTTATTGGTTAAGTCACAACCATTGATCAAGCTGTTCTTAACTAGATGACTACCAAAATCGACAATACAATGACTAACAACATAATTAAGTTGGCTACCAAACCATCTATTTTATTCGTACAATGATAACAATACTTAATGATGATTTATTTGAGTACATGTAAAGTTGACGCTTCAATTTTCGTGTGGAATCTTTGACTCGGGTCCATTTGTACCTCTTGTAGTTTAATCATTAAAAATGATAAAAACTTTGTTATCATAGTTGAATACTTACATGTTAATGAGGATGTCGATAAGGATCAACTTCACGTATCTTTGATTTTTTTTTTGATATAGTAAATGAGCGAAAGGGTACTCACGTAGTTACTTGAAGAGCAATATTGATATAGTATTGTGTCATTTTGAAAGTGAAAACTACTTCACCAAGTAGTCCAAAACACCCAAGATCCAAAATACCAAGTGACGAGCCTATAAGCCAGATTTACAAAGTACAAACATCTGTGAATCGGTAATTCAATTTTCCAAAGTTGCAGTAAGTAGAGAATAAAAAACACGTGCTAAGGAAAAATCTGGAAAAATATTATTTGGAGGCCAAGATCTTCAGTTAGCAGCCTCGCCTCTAAACCAAAAAGAACCAACATTTTCCACAGAGACCAAAAACTTCAAATTTGTTGGCTAGATTTTCTGCATAGCTGAAAACCTAGGGAGTCATGAGATAAATATCCCTCATTTACCGGTGAGGCTCCCGTGTAAGATTTTGTCAGTATATATACCCTAATATCTATTTGTGGGTATTACTTTAACCATATAGCTCATGAACCATAGCTATACGGTTCTGCAGCAAGTAAGCAGCTGTAAAAGAAAGGAGAAAACTGCAGAAGAGGAAAATAATAGGAAACAAAAGAAAGTAAAGAGGATGTGCAACCCAAGCAATAGTTTACAGAGTTGGTTGCATGCATATAGATTAAAGCAAATATATCATTAAACACATAATTCAAAGCAAAGGAAACTTTCTAGATCTTTAATAACACAAAGTTTATGAACAGATCTAGAAAGAAAGTAAGAAGCAAAATGCACCGTTGACACAAAGTTCTCTGGAAATCTTTTCTATATTCCTTTGTTGGCAGAGATCAGGGGTTTCAGCACAAAGTCTAGAACACAAGAATGTTGATTACAAATTCTGATCATTTAACCCGTAGGTTCTTCCTCTATTTATAGTGTAACAAGGGCAATTACAAATAGGAAACTTTAAATGAATTCCCGCATGCGGAAGCTATGAAAAGGGAAACAACTGGCAATTTTCCTCCTAGAATTCCTCTTTGCATGACATGCATGATTTATAACTGAAAATAGAATCTTCTATTTTGCATGTTTGCCACCTATCTCCAAGTAATTGACTTCCTCAAGTAACGAATTTTAAACCAATCACTTCAGTTTTATAATTTAATTGATTGCTCAATTACTTTGTCGGAGAAAATAAGAGAAAGAAGAAGAAAGAGGAAAAGAAATTAGAAGAAAGTTGCAACACTTCCAGTCTTGTTCTTTTTCCATATTCTGCATGTGGTTGACTCTTTTGTCTTTGATTCTCACCAAGTTGGATCTGGAAGCAGGTGACTGTGATTTTCTTGCGGGTATTGTCTTTGACCTGTCTTCCCTTCTATCCTTGAAGCTTTTGTAATTCTTCTTTAGTACATGCAAAGTAAAGTCAATGAAGGTTTCAACTGGTAGATTAGGAGCACATGCACAAGATCTTGGAAGGAATTGACTTCTACATGGGCTGCGTTAGAAACAAGAGGATGAATTTTTGCCAGAAGCCTTTGCAATTATGAGAGTTGGATCTGTTAATCAAATTGGTGATAGTTTGGGGCCTATGGCTGTATCATTGACTTCAGACAATCTAGAAGCTATGCATGATTCTGTTGATCATTTTCTTTCATCATGCTTCAACATGGCTGGAACAATCTTTGTTTGAGCTCTTTTTCTTTAATTATGCCGGAATCCCTTGCAATTGGATCAATTGGTGTAGATATGGCAAGTTCTTTAGATTTGGAAGATATATTCAATGTACCTGACATTGATTTGAGCACCTGTGATGAATACCTGCAATTTTATTCAGACAAAGATGGAGTCCATGGCATGAATACTTGATTTTTATCACCAAAATCTGCATATAAAGCTTGCTGCCCTAAAATTTGAGGTTTTGCTTGCATGTAAAGCAAGCAAAAATATTATTTAATTCACCAAAGCATTATACAAACATGCATATAATTATCATGGCAAGAATCAAGCCATACCAACCCTAGGCGCCAAACCTTGAAGCTCTCTGGCAATGAAAAACACTCTTTAATGCAAAAACCTCCTTCCTTTGGCGCCAAAACCTGTCCGGGCTGCAATCATTTGCAAAAAGAATTAATTGCTTCTTCATTATGGCAGCCCATGCTTATATAATCCTCAACATTCTATTTCTAATAATTGCCCTTCTTATTTTTGGCAATTTAATTAATAAACAATCATGTTTATTCACCCAAATTGGGCACCCAATTATGCATGCTGCTGGTTGCTTTTAAATAAATTAATTTTATTTATTTTTAGCATGCATCCTTGACTTCTCCTTAACTCTTCCACTTGTATTGACTTTCCTTCTATTTATGGCGCCAAAACTGGGTGAATAAACCATTAATAAATATTATTAATTGCATTGTTATTCACCCAAGGTGGCTCACATTTTTTAGCAAGGGTAATTTCCAAAAATAGGAAGTCAGCTTGATGGGAATTTCCACCCTGCACTGCAGCTCCAAAAATCCCCTCTTCCACTTAAATGATTTGACTTTCATCTTGGGAATTTTTACCCTGCAAGGAAGGTAAAAAATTCTCGTCTTCTTGCCACCTCTAATATTCCCATTGCAGCTTAAGTGACTTTGACTTCATGGGAAAAAGTACTCTGCAAAGCAGGTAATAAATTCCCGCCTGCCTGCCACTACAAAAATTCACACTGGCAGCTTAAAGTCTTCCTTCCAAAATGTGCGACTTGCATTAAATTTGCGCTCCTTTGATAAAGTGCGACTTGCATGGGTGAATAAATCTCTTTGGTGGGAAAAGTTAGCCTGCTACGCAGGCAAAAAATTCCCATTGGTGCTTTAAGTGATTTTTCTTTATTTTATAATGGGAATTTTTACCCTGCAAGGCAGGTAAGAAATTCCCGCCTACTTGCCACTACCAAAAATCCCATTGCAGCTTACACTCATTAATTCCAAAAAATGCGACTTGCCTTGGAGAGGCTTTTTGGGCATGACTTCATCTTTTTTTGGTCAGAAGCTTGAATTTTGAGGCTGATTCCTTATGGTGCTGTGTCGGTAGATGATTTCCAGATGCTTCAGGGAATTAAACAGACTATACTGGCAAAGGAATTGACCTAGGGGAATTTCACAGAGAAACAAATGGAAAAAACCAGAGAAAAACGCAAAAGAAATAAATAAAAGCGAAAAACGTTGCCAGAAGTTGCAGACAATGCTCTGAATTCATTCCTGGTGAAAACCCTATTGAGATGAGTGAATATTGGCATGTAAAACTTCAACAGGATTCAACCGGAGCACAATTTACTTCAAACGAGGCAATATTTATTCAATAAATAATTAAATAAAAATTTCCCGTAGACAAAACTTGGCGGAAGGATAAACTGAGTTTGGGTATTTGGGTATTTGTCGAAATTGGCTCATATGATTCACTGGGAATATCCTAACATAATACAAACATCTTTTGGCAATAAAACACAAAAAGACCCGATATTTTAAAAAATAACGAAATTTTTTCAAATGAGTAGTCCCAGATTTCAAGGTGAAATCTGGGGACACCAAAATTGCAGCGTCACCGCCAAAATGAAGAGACACCAACATCTTTTCTTGCAAATAAGAGATTGGGGGATATAGATAATGCACTGTAATTCTTGTTGCAGGAAAGAAGCAAGAAGCCTGGAGGGATCATAAACCTACAGATAAACGGGTTCAGGGTACTGATAGGCACAGGGACCACAGTAGCATCAAGAGATATGCATTATTGAAAAATGGGCATCCCTTCAAGAAACAGTTTTCTAAGGGCAACCCATTGATAACAAGAATGTTAAATTTATCTGCATTCAAGACATCATCTAGATTTGTGATTTCATCCAGGCAAGCAGGGGCTTTTCCTTTAGAGATATCATAAATGGGAGCATCCTTAGGAGCAGAAAGAATATTACTTGTGTTGGTTTTCAGTATAGAGTCAAACACATCAAATTCCCAATAGGAGAAAGAGAAGGGGCGCCCATGGAAGCACTAACGAGAAGATTTACAAAAAAGACCCCTATGCTCTTACTAGCAGTCTTATCAAAATTTCATCAATTTTACTCTCCAAAGAGGGAAGGCTGCCACAAATTTCACTCGCCATGACGTCAAGCAAAAATTTGGCCGTGGATTTGCAATGGTTCTGCACATCAAGGAGGATGAATGGCTTCGATAAATCATTGTGTCCCTGCTTTTCTTTGATTTTCAGCTTAAACATCAATTGCATCTTGTCAGTGTTCGAGGACCTTGAGGGGTCAGATAACATCTCTCTTATCATCCCCCTTAGGAATTCCGAGGTGAAATAGAAAGAGGGATAAAAAAATATTTTGCATAAAAAAATAATTTGCTAAGTGCTGTTGGAAATCAGTCCCTTGTTAACATTGAGCTCAGGAGGTCTGCCAAAATCTCTCTTTCTCACCTTTGCCATTTTTGCAGGTGTTCCTAATCAGGATGCATCTTTCTTCACCATCCTGTTTCCTTGTCTTGCCATATTCCAAGAGGAAATTAGAGAAAAATCACTAAGAAGAAAGACACAAGAAGTTGTGCAGCCAAGCAATGTTGATATCAACGAAGAAAAATAAAATTTACATCATTAGTCAGTCACCACATCATGGAGGATGGTGTCTTGACACTCAAGTCAAGTAAAAGACAGGAGCGTCAGCAAAGGGATATAAATGAAATGCTTGATTCAAATGAAAACCAACATTGCTTTATCATTGTTAATAAAAAATTAAAAGATCCTCACCATCATGGAGGATGGTGTCTTGACACTCAAGTCAAGTAAAAGACAGGAGCACCAGCAAAGGGATATAAACGAAATGCTTGATTCAAACAGAAACCAACATTGCTTTATCATTGTTGATAAAAAAATAAAAGATCCTCACCAGCAGATAAAATGCCTTTTCATTGTTCAAGAACTTTGTAATATGATTCTTGAATACAGTCTTTTCAAAATGCATTTACAGAGTGTAGGCCCATATTGGAGGGATTACAAGTGGAACACTTGGAAAAATCTCCTCAGCTATAATCAAAGGACTTGCATAATCAAGTACTCCACTGCAATTCTATTGCTCCCTGATTGAATAAACAGTCGTGGGTCCAGGACCCTAAAGAGAGATGGAAACAACGCTGTCAAGCTATTTGGAAAACAAGAAAATCATTCAAACATTTTGTGATGGGATGGTTAGTAATACATCAGGGTTTAGCTGTCAAACCAAGGTTGATAAAGACTGGTTTTGCAGATACATTTTGCAACATCTGTGGAAATGTCCAACAACAAGAGGGTTTTGGGGATGACCACAAGCTGAATTCAATTTCCTTTTTGTTACTTCTCTCTCTTTGAAGTGGCCTCTTTTAGGGGATTCTTGGATGGTTAGAGACAACTGCCTGAGCTTACGGATGACAACTAGGTTGGCAGAAATCAATTTTATTTGGAGGATAAGATGCCAAGCCATCTTTCAGGAGGATACCTCGCTTCTCAACATGGGGAAGCTGAGGCTTTTTAGACAAGAGTTGCCTTTGATTGTACAAGCTAAGTTTGAGTGGTTTCGAAAAGATGTAAACTCTTTCCCCATTGGGCCTCAGGCTCAGGCGCCTTCTTTCCAAGCTTATGTAGGTCAAGATTCTTGTTGTTAGCATTATGCTTAGCTGATGTAACTATTTGTTTCTTGGAGTGATATAAGATGCATTTAAAATAAAAAATTAAAAAACAAAATAAAAATTAAAAGATCATTCCTTAAGTTGGGATTGGAGCTAAGGGTGTTACCATTTTGAAGGTCAATTGCCCCAACATGGGCCAGGAAGTTGGTCAGATTATTAATGTCCTGATATTAGTGCTTGAAAGTAACAAAGGAACATAGAGTTGAGAGCCTAGAAATTTCTTGAACCATATTGTGGAATCTCCAATTTTATGTTCCTTGTTTATTGGATGCATTTATCACAATCTGAGAATCCCCTTTTGCTTCAAGCCACTAAATTCCAGTCCAAGGCCAATTTCAAAACCCTGATCAAGGTTCTAGTTTCAGCCACATTATTTGTAGCACTTGGAATGTTTGCCAAGAAGAAATTAACAGTGTTACCAAGGTAATCTCTGAAATACCCCCTGCACCAGAAATGCTTGGGTTCCCTTTAGAAGCTATGTCAAAATTGAGCTTGAGGTTGTTGACTCCACCCACTCAGCTTCCTTCATTTTACTATCTGGATTATTCTTATCTGCCGATTCATTTTTGCAAAAGATCCATTTTAAAAGATTGCACTCAGCCCCAACAATTTTGTTTTTGGGAAGGGGATCTATACTTTAAACATCCTTGAATTCAAGGTTCCAATCTCAACAGGAATCTTTCTTCAATAGCCATGTTATTTCTAAATAGTCTATTGTTCGTTTCTTTTCACAGGTATCTTCGATTATTGTTGATTGATAACTCTAATCTTTTTACCATATTCAATTTCATTTGTAGTTTGAAGAGTGTCAACATTTCACGACTTTTCTTTTGTTTAAATTTCTTTTTGGAAAGAGGAATTGACGTTAGTTTGAACACATTTTATGAATATGTTTTTGTCAATAGCAACATTTTAGATTTTTGTTTTTGGGAAACCTTCTAATATGTACTGATTTGCTCAATTTCATTAAGGCCTTGGTTGTGGTTATGAAGGTGTAAAATCAGTCTTTTTTGTTTTACTAACCCATGAAACTCTTCCAACTCACCTTTTAATTTTTCTGCTTTTATTTCTAAATTATATTTATTTGGAGTTATTCTTGACTATTTATGATTTTTTTCTATGTTATTTCTTTCTGTCTCTTCATCAAAATTTCCCACCCTCTATGCTATTTACTTCTTTTTAGTATCTAACTGGTCGTACCATTCTATATCATACCCTTGCAATGTACTATAAAAGAGTCGTCTCTTGTCTTTTCATCCATGATATCATTTTCCTTGCATTAGTATTTACAATTTAAGTATTGTGTTGTCGGATCTTCATTACATTCACAACCGAATCTTGCTGGCTTCAATACAAGTGGATGTTTAGGCTCCATCTTCTTGCTTTTCAAAGTTTTTTCACTTATAAAAATTGATCTCTTTTCTGGCACTATATGGCTCAGTGAGGTATTCTTCCATTTCCAGGTATAAACAATCAAATCATCTTCCTTCATGCCAGTTATTCTAAATTCTATAACAGATTCTCTTCTGACACATTTGACTGTTCCAATTGAGTTGACACAGTTTCCAAATCATGGTTTGATTGTAGTCAGGTTTATATCAAATATCATGTGGATGATTATTCACATTCTGGTTGATCTTCACATCTGTCTTATATTTTTCTGATTTCTACTCTCATTTTTTTATCATTTGTTGATTTACTAGTGTCATTTTCAATGTTAATAACTTAATATCCAATCAAGGACATAAACTGATTCTACAAACATTGAGTTCACCATTGAAAATGTACATTGATGTCAGGTGTCAGATACGGAAAATAGCTATTTACTTAGGCATTCATGATGAACAGTTCTAGAAAATGAAGAGAAAACAAATATGAAAGTATGCATCCAGCCAATATTCGCAAGAATCTTCACTTGGAAACATTGGATAAGTCATAGTTGTGTACATCATGCCCACTTGAAGAGAAATTGATCTGATAGAATTACACAACAATAGTCGTATTAATAGAATCTTTAATTTAAAACTGAATAGAAAAATGGCATACCCATAATATTACACAGTACACAAAATTTATCTTGAGAAAACCCTTTCAAGTAAAATACCCAGCACAAGGATTTCCTTTATTATTATATTAACTCAACTGCTTACAAGACAATAAGGCTTCAAAGTTCTATAAAAATCCCTTACAAAAACTTATTTTTACATAAACAATGTGCGAGTATATGTAGGCACATCAATAGAAGACCTTCCACCTTCCTCAAACATGTGACGATACATATTCCTTGTCAACTGACCATCCACCTGTGGCGCTTCAGCTTCCACCTGTGACTCTTCAACTTCCACCAGTGATGTTTCAACTTATACCCAAAATATCTTCCACAAGATGTCGCCTCAGAGATATCTTATACAAGATATTTGACTCCACCATTGCGTTCCTCTTGAAAAAATACATGAAATAGAAAAAATACGGCACTTGATTTGGAATCCATACGAGGAAGTTGTTTTATCCGGAAGGTATTGTTAGAATATGCAAAGAGAAAAGAATTAAGAGAAGACTGAATGCACACCTTCAACATGTGTGGCAATGTTATTAAATATGCAAGAGGTGCTTACAAGTGGTTATGGTTGGTTGAGCAATTACCAACTACATAACTGCATCATACACTACATAATGCTCTATATTTCAACACCCCCTCTTAATGACTAACCCCAAAAAAACTCTAAGTTTGTCCCGAAATTTTACAAACAAAAGAGGACCAAGGGGTTTAGTCATTACATCAGCAGGCTGCTCCTTAGAAGGGTAGAAATGAAGAGGGATATCACCAGAATCAACCGTCTGATATAGTGATGATGAATCTCAATGTGCTTAGTGCGGGCATGATATACAAGATTCTTGACCATGTATAAAACACCTTGATTATCACAGAAGATAGAGAGAGAGACATAGGGGAAGCTGAAGGAATGTGAAAATCAAGAAGAATCCGATGAAGCCACACAACTTCACAACTAACATTAACAACTGCCTTATATTTTGCTTTAGTGAAAGAGATGGCTACACTGGGCTGGAGCTTACTCTGCCAACAAACAACTCTTGAACCAAAAGAGAATATATACCCTATAGTAGAACGTTGAGTATCCACTGATCCTCCCCAATCAGAGTTCTTATGACCAAGTAGTTGAGAGTACCTTTGACATATCGTAGAACACATTTTGCTGCTTCCTAGTGAATGAGTTTTGGTTTAGACAAAAATGGAGAAAGATAGCTGATGGAAAAACAAAAATCCGGTTGTGTGGTTGTTAGATATATCAAGCTACCTACCAACCGTTTGTAGAGTAACTCATCGACCGGTGGTGAGTCATCATGGATTGCCAGTTTCAGCCCAACCTCCATAGGTGTAGAAGAAGGATTACACTAGTCATTTGAAACTTCTACAACAGATTCGTGGCATATTTTACTTGAGAAATAAAGATCATATGATCATGTTGCCAGAATTCTACACCAAGGCAATGATGTAGGAGGCCTCAATCAGTCATGTCAAAAGCAGCACATAAATCCGATTTTACCTTTTGAATCGCATCATTCTTCTTCCTGTGATGGCAAGATCATCAACATACACAATAAGAATCACAATGTCATCACCATTGCTTTTGACATATAGATTCGGATCAGAAAGATTCCTGAATCCAGAATTTTGTAGATGTTTATCTTTCTCTAAATACCAGGCTTGAGGATCCTGTTTAAGTCCATACAAGGACTTAATCAGCCTGCATACCAGATGTTCATGACCAAGAGCCCGAAAACCCTCAGGCTGTGTCATATATACGTCTTCCTCCAAATCTCCATTGTTGAATGTGCAGGTGAAAGTGGAGAATGGCCCTTGTTCCACACTCAGGATAGAAGATGAAGTCTTTGTGGGTCTTCTCAGGTGGGAGGTATTTGCAACTCTGAGGTATGATTAAATGTACATAATCTTCTCCTTTTGGCACTTTTCAAAATGCACAAGTTTCTGCTACTAGAATACAACTTCCTCCTCTATCCTCAAAAATTCACAAGCACATGGACACGACAAAGAATTTGAAACCATCTCATGAAATTTGTATCTCCATCTACCTTAAGCAGAACTAGAATTCCCAACTTTGCATTTTACGTGTTGAGTAGCTCTTCAGCTTCATTATATGGAAATGAACGCACTTCTCTTCAAACTGCTCTGATGATTGGACAATGGGGGTGCTTGCTACTCAACCTCCTCTTGGCATTTTCTTTGGCTCTAATAGTTGTAGTGGTTATTCAAGTACCAATTATGATGTTGTTCTTTGTAATACCCTGCTTATCAATTCTAATCAGGCCATAGAAGGAATCATCCAAGGCCTACCAAACCAAATTGTAGAGAAAGGATTCACTAATCATGTGTTGGAAAGATGCTTTGTGCAGCTTCTCGATAATCAGGTTAAGCCACTCCAGATAATGGAGCGGCAGGAATGATACATGAGGGCCATTACCAAGGTTATGGTGTGCAAGTAAGACAGAAACTGTACAATGGGGGTGGTGCAAAAAAGACGTATTGTGTATCTTCGCCACAAAAGCTAGGTGAATCAGCCAAGGAGTTTTGTTCACAGGACAATTCAGGGTGATGGGTGCAGAGTTCTTCTACATTGCCTTCAGCTTTGCGAGCCTGGTCATGGTTTGGCTTAGGAGACCATGGAAGGGTTTGCTGGAACTGTGCAACCTCCTGGGAATGCTGCCCCAGTTTTTATTTATTTTTATTTTTTTTCTCAAATCTGATGATATCTGGTCCTTTTCTGAATTACAAAACAGTCGATGTCATAAGTATTAGAACTATTTTGCAAATTGCTTTAAACATTTGTGACGAGTGTGGTCACATTACAGTATTAGATAGATATAGAGATTGATAGTTTAAGTAGTTGTTTAATCACTGATGCTTATGATAGATGTCTGTACTTATGATCTGCGTAATAGGTATTATCTCTACACTCATGGAGATTAGATGCTAGGCATTAGTTGCAGTTTACAAGTCAAAACATTTGCACTCTATGTTCTGTGTTCTTATCAAATCTGTAGAATGATCCTGATGGTTCTTTGTTGATTGTTTCACCTCTATCTTGTCATTAGCCGGAGCCCAGGTTATATAATTTTATGACATCTAATCAATAATATACTTAAACTCCTTTTTTGGAATTTTTTCTTGGAAGTATGAATGTGATGATTGATAATTGAGGATCAAAACCAATATAATAACATATACAATAAAAAAGGAACCACCAAGGTCAGTGTAGTTGAAACCCCTTGGTGGCGAGTCTCCAAAACCATTTTAACTTAGCTAAATGTAAACAAGTATACTAACTTATGTTTTTCAGGCAAGTACCCAGAATCCTCCTAAAGCCACTGGCCAAGGAGGGTGGGCCACTAGACACTAACAAATCACAGGTCTGGGATTCAAGGGGAAAAGAGCTTTGTAAGCTCTAATAACTCTTATAATATGCCAACTGGGCATTTTCAGGACTAATTTGAAAAGATGAGCTGGAAGAGTAATAGGTTATAAATAGAGTACACATGATGTATAGGGTAGGGTTATGCCATTATAAGGCAACTATTTGTAACTAATCAGGTTTACTACATGTCTTTCTTCATATCTTCTGAATTTTGTCTTGTATGAATACACAATAAATTAATTGACTGAAAACAAAGGGGAGAAAAAGTATTGTCATAAATCTGCTCTATGATTAGTAAGTTATAAAAGGTTAGGTTTGAATGACTCTCATATGCGCCAGCCATTGAAATCACCCATTCTTTAGGTGCAGAGCACTCTTTTGGCATTATTATATTTATTATGCTCAAGCAACATGAAAGGTAATCCAGACTCTTCTAATTAGCTTACAGCATTTCTAAATTGTTTCTATTCTCATGGTTAAGTGATCAAATTCCCAGTCTTTAGGCACAAAGCACTCTTTTGGCAATGTTATCTTTATTATGCTCGAGCTACATGGAAGGTAATCCAGACTCTTCTAATTAGCTTACGACATTTCTAAAATGTCTCTATTCTCATGGTTAAGTGATCATTTCTTTGATTTGCTAAACCAGGAATTTGATTTATGGAAGAGCACCTTACCCAAGGAGCAGCAGGAACTGGCTGTAGGTTTTTTCACTGTGATTCGAAGGAAGAAAGATTCTCTCCTTGATAATAAGCCATTACATACGGAGTTATCAACTACGATTAAGCCATGCAATGCCAAGTTGTTCAAAGCTCATGATCTTTTGATTGTACCATACACAATAGAGTATAAAAATTATTTAGAAGATGCAGCTAACCTATTGCATAAAGCTGGAGATGTTGCTGATACACCCAGGTTTTTGTTGTTTTTATACTTATACACATTTTATTTGTTTGGGTGTTGAACTTTATAAGTGTTGTTAGATAAAGTTTTATGTATGGGCATCTTTTGTCATGTGCATACAGCTTGAAGCGGTTGCTGAAAGCTAAGGGTGATGCCTTCCTTTCAAATGACTACTATGACTCAGATATTGCTTGGATGGAACTGGTGAGCTCAATTCATTTTTTTTCCATTGTGACTAAATTTGTGCAACAGTAGAAAGAGGCCTGCAGCAGGGACATTGGATGACATTTCTACAATTGCAATAACATAAACAATGTAATTTGAATGATATATTTGTTGATAGAACAAAGCTAGAAGTTCCTAAATCTATAGTTGTAGATAATACATATATAGTCAAATCATTGAGAATGAGACATTATTGTAAGCTTACATTTATATTTTTTAGCAGACCCACAATTGTATCAGCAGGGTGGTTGAGTTTCTTGTTAGAATGATATTAGCCAATTAACAATATAACATATCTTGTTAGCTTATTGTTATACTTATATTATTAGTGACTAGTTAGAGTTGTTAGTAATGTAGTTTTACCTTTAGCTAATTTCTATTGTAATGGCTATGTTTCTCCTTATTTGTAGCATTTCTCTAAGCTATTTATATAGCTTGTTATTTGTAATGTATTTAGGCTTGCAGCTTCTCCATTTAATCTTTTATGGCATCAGAGCTTAATGTTTAGAATCCTGGAGGAAATCCTGTGAGGGAGATCTTTTCAGAGAGGAAGCATGGTCAATAAATGCACCCGGTGTCAAGATCTTGATGAAAGCTGCAAGAAGGGATGAAAGAGTTGAGGGAGGCTGTGTGAGAACCTTGTGAGGAAGAAAATCGTCACAAGGTAATTGAGGCGTTGGTTCTTTGAGGCAAGGCATTTTGATAATTTGATGTTTTGTCATTTTCCCCACGTGGTAAAGCATCTTGAGGAGGTGAACGTGGTGAAGAAGGATATCTGTTATATTTCATGCAGAGTGTGGCACAGCAGAAGGAGCCAGAAGTTGATAAAATTAATTTAATCTGGCTGGAAATCTGATCAAAGGTGGGAATTTGCAAGTGGAGGACGACATTCAAGTTCTTTGAAGACCTGAAGCATCTGGGTGGAATGCCACTTTGGTAAACAGCCATTGCAGACCTGAGGAGGTGCATTGGAGAAGAAGAAAAGCCCTACTTGGAACGCCATTTTCATGCATGCATAGGTGGTTTTCAATTGGACAATTAAAATTATAAAATTATCAAGCAAAGTTTAAAGTTTTCTAATTATTTAGCGCAAAAATTGATTTTTTTAAAGTTAGTCCAAATTAGCAATCTCATTTTTTCTACCTTAGAAATTACTTGCAAGGCCATGGTTAATTCCTTAGCTGGAACACTAGAAGGAGAAAGCAATTGAAACTTGGCCAATTTGTCTATTTTGTTGTCCTTGTCTACACACAAGAAATTTTTGAAAAAGAGTGTAAAACTCAAGATTTTAATTTTTCAATAATTTTTTGGCAATTTTATGGGAAATCATAAAATTAAAATCTCAAACTATTAAGAGTTTTGAACTGAAAATTGGTCAATTTGTCCGTTTTTAGAATGGAATCAGTGAGCAAAAGGATTTTTTGTAAAAGCATTTATAGTTTTTTCGATTTAATTGTTTACGTGGAAAACTAGGTCCAAATGACTAGTCTACAACTCCTTTTGTTGCCATGTTCACAAAAATTGACAAGCAAGAAATTTAGTTTGTGGAGTCACAAGATACTTTCTATCTATGAATATCGAACTATTGATCAAGTTGTACTGGGAAAAGAAACAAAACTAGAAGAAGACCTTGAAGACTATGATAAGCGTCATAGAGAAGCATTGATGTTGCCAAAACTTTCAATGGCTGATAATTTGATTCCAAAAGTTAGAAATGCAACTAGTGCTTCGGATTTGTGGAAAAGTCTAATATCCAATTACCAGGCTTCATAAGCCGGTGGGGTATTGTACTGAAAAATTTGTTATTTTCCACTAAAATGTAGGAGGGTCGTTCGATCTATGAATTCTTGTTGGAGTTGAAAGAGATTTATGATTAGCTGAAAGTAGTGAAAAAACCTGTAGATGAGCAAGATTTGAGCTTTGGTATTGCAAAACCTACCGACATCATTTGACTCATTTGTTGAGTCATTGCATATGATTGCGGAAACATGTGAAACTGATTTTAGAAGCTGTCTACACTTCTCATGCAGAAGGAGAGAAATCAAACTCATGCAAATTCCTTGACATCAATGGCTACAAAAAGTGCATTCATGGCACGGTCAGAGGGCAAGGGTAAACGATGGAATGTCAACGGTTCTTCAAAAGAATCCTCTAATAGAAATTTATGTATTACATAGTTTAAGTGGAAGTGTTTTTATTGCAAACAACCTTTTCATTTGAAGAAAGATTGTCGTAAGAGACAATATGATTTGGAAAATAAGAGAAGGAAATCACAATCTGCAAATATGGCTGAAGAGGATGAACAAAGTTCAACATGCGAGTTTGCATTTTTAGTGACACAAAACCAAGGAGTGGAGTCAAAAATATGGTACTTTGACTTGGGAGCATCAAAATACTACATGTGTTATAAAGACTGGTATGTAAAATTTGTAGAAGAAGATAGTTGCAATGAATCTGTTTCCTTAGGTGATGGTTGGGTTCACTATGTGAAAGGATATGGAGAAATTCGTATTTCAATAAATATTGCTACGTGCACTTTTCAGAATGTTCGGTTTGTACCTGATATGAACAAAAATATTCTTTCCATAAGTGAAATAACTGCAAAACCTAACCTTTGTATAGAGTTTAAAGGAAACAAATGCATGGTTTGTGATATTCATGAGAAAAGAGTCATAACTGTTGGCCTTGGTAATAGAGGACTGTATAAGTTGGTCGATCTAGAAATTGCAAAGGAGCGTGCACTAGTAGTGGTGAAAAACCCTAGTGAATTGTGGCATAAGAGGTATGGTCACCTCAATTATCAACATTTGCATACATTAAGTCACACTAACATGGTGAATGGAATGTTTTCTATTCAAAAGAATCATATTGTATGTTTAGGATGTTAACTAAATAAGCAAATTTCACATTCATTCGACATTGGTAAGACGTAGAGAGCTAAAAATGCATTGGATTTGGTACACGTGGTTTGCATGGTCCAATGCGGACACCTTCCATATCTTGAACATTGTATTATTTGTTGCTAATAGATGACTTTTCTAGCAAAATCTGGGTGTGTTTTCTGCATAGAAAGTCGGAATGTTTCTCCAACTTTGTTGCTTTGAAAACTATGGTAGAGAAACAAGGAGGCTCGTTGTATGGTGGATAGCCAGAATGCACCGTATTAGTACTGCGTAGAAGTGGTGAATACAACTATGTACATTCTCAACCAAAGTTCTACACAAGCTTTGCAAAATGTAACACCAAAAGGAGCATGGTATGGAAATACACCTAATGTAAGTAATTTTTGTGTTTTTAGATCCAATGCTTCTATATTGGGAAACTTGTACATATTTGTTGGTTATTGTGAGAAGAGGAATGCATATAGGCTAATAGATGTTTCCACATACAGGATTATGGTGAGTAAAGATGTTGTAGATGAGAAAGTATCATTCTTTTCCGGTAATGGTCAATATACTAATAGTATTATATTGGTACCTTCTGATGATATTTTTGGAACAAGTTTTGGTACTAAAATTGAACAAGTTTCAAAGATAGAAAAACTAGAAAAGTCAAGTTCTAGTGGTGAAGAGAGTATTTCTCACTCTTCACAATCAGATCAGGAAAATCAACACATGAGGCCTAAGTGGTACCATACCACAATGAATGATGTGCGAAAAGATGAATGGCCTTATTTGCTGGAAGGACAATGTTCAAAGTCAGGAAAACAAAAGGTGCAAGGTGAAGAGCAGGTAAATTTTGCTCTTCCTTCTTTGCAGGTATTGAACCCAGACATCATTTCAACTTTCAAGGACCAAAGTCAAACCCAAATGGAAGTTGATTGTGAAGGTTGGTGAAAGAGGAAGGGGCATACAACCAAAGCGCATAAGTTTTGTGAATGATAAATGCCAAAAAAATATTCAACAATGGAAAGTAGTAGGTGTCAGGTCTTTCAACAACTCAACACATAAATATCTCTTAGGAGATATGCTATGTTGTTTGGTCTTGATTTATATTCTAAAATTTTTGTTGGCATTGACCACTCTAACAAATAGGTAAAGCATGCCACATTCAAGACATGACAACACTTCAATGAAACAACAAAATCCAATGATTCCCGTATTCAACAACATTTCTTACTCTACTGTAATGTCCCCTACGGGATATTCTCAAACCCCAAAGAGAAGACCTGAAATTCCTGATTTATTACAACCAACTAGTTGAAGAAAACTTATATAAAAAATGTAATTTGCAGATATGAAATTACCCTAGAAATGGTGAGCTGGTCTAGAGATCAATCACCCTCACATATGATCTAAACTTAACCAAATCTTTGCCAAAATAACCAGAATTAATCATGCATGTATGAATATCAAATATATAATTTTCGGACCCAAAAATAAGAGTTGAAATTTTACTAAAACTATGCATAAGTATAGCTTACAAAAATGGCCGGAAGTAAGGTTTCCAAGCCCAGATCAGTTGAAACCAAGCTGAAAATGGCCTCCAAAATTATGGCAAGGCTGATAGTGATCAGATCTGGAACAACTGTGCCCTAGGATGATCAGATTTCACCAACTAGGGGGTCGCTACCTTGGAACAAGGCTGGAAATGAAGGTATAAATCAGCCAAAACACCCTTGTCTTCAAACCCTAGCTGGAGATGCCTCAAATCTGCAATATGGGGTCTTTAACCACTGCTGAAATTCTAAATTTCTCCTTGAAATCTCACTCTGAAACTCTTGAAATGGAGGATCTTCACACAAACGATGAAGAGTTTTCTTTCTTCAACCTTGGCAAGAGAGGGTTTTCATCCTCTAATGCAGTTACACCAAAGGGTTTTTTTCCTTCAATGCAGAAATGGAAGAGCAATTAGCCCAAACCAAAATCAGATATCAAAATAGCCAAAGACGCCTCTACTAAGTGTGGCAACCTCCTTTTATAATTATAAGTGGCACAAGATCCCAAACAAAAGGCTCAAATGGTTCGCTCCACTTGGGGAAAGTTACTTTAATTTAATATTTTTATTTCCCTTTGCTTAGATCCCCCTATGGGTCTCATTTTCTCGTCAGGGAAAATAAAAATAAAGTGGACATTTATTTTATTACTTTATCACTAATAAAATAATTAAAGTGCTTATAATAAAAATCACTATGCACTAAAATTAATTTATTAGGATTCGCTTCCCTTATTTTCTACCCCTTAGCCGTTAGGAAACAAAGAATAGGCTAAGGGTCTTCAACTTGTTATTTTTGAGAAGGGGATATTACATCTACTTGGTGATTGCAATGGCTAATTACCCATGTACTTCGGTAAGATGGATTGGTGACAACAAGGACATTTGGATACATTTGTTGTATTGACAATGGGACTACATTTTGGTTAAGTTCATGTATGGACTTGATCATTTCATTGTAATAATGTTTAAATCACATGTTTTAGTCATTAAGGGAGGGTGTTAGCATAATATTAGCCAATAAACCATATAATATAATTAGTTGGCTTATTGTTATATTGTTAGTGACTAGTTAGTGTTGTTAGTTGCGTAGTTTTACCTTTAGCTAACTTTAGCTAATGGCTGTTGCTATGGTTATGGCTCTCCTTGTTTGTTGCATTTCTACAAGCTATTTATATGGCTTGTTATTTGTAATGTAATTACGGCCTACAACTTTTCCATTAACTCTTTTATCTCTTGAGTGGTGCTGTTTTAGGATTTTGTGTCACTAGGTTAGTGAGTATGACCCTTAAGAACTATTTCTGAGTTGGAATACAAAAGAATATTATAATGTTATGAAGACATTATACAAGTTGTAATCAGGCCATTCAAATAGAGTCATAATCAAGTTAGGTGGGTTAGTTGCTAATGTATACTGCCTACACATGAATAATAAATACATATATACATCCAATATATTGAAAAAGCATAAAAAACATTCTATTGTTTATTTGTTCTGTAACTGAATATGCTATTGAAACTTACGGAACATTGTCTATGGACATTGTTTGAGGAATAAAAACAGTACGTTTGTTTGGTGTGAGTCTAGTTTCTTGCAAAAAATCTGTCTTATTTTGTTGTACAAATTTTATCATAGAAACATATTCTTTTAGATTTCAAGCATAGGCCTTGAATATATCACGTTAACACTTCCATGGCTGATGTAAGATATCCATACTGTGTTCTTTGTGTGATGTGATGTTTTCTATAGTGCATTATGCTTGTGTTCATTCCATACCGTTCATTGTTGAAAATTAAATTCACAATCTACATGCATGACTCTAGCATTAGAGAGCCATTGATAGCTTAACAAAGCATCATATGTGGGTTTTAACAAAGAGGTTGCCACAAAATCCACCGTGAAAACCTGTCCTCCAATTTTCATTTTTTTGGGTAGCCAAAATCTCAAGAGACATTTTGAACTAAGTTTTTATCCAAAGACTAAAACTTGGTGGCAAAAAGTTAGGCTTGTCTAATTTGTGGCAATTGTCTTCCAGTAGAATGTCTACTCTTGACCCTTGGTTCACTCTCACATTCCTCAATGTTTGACAAGTTATATATTGTAAAGCACTGCAGATCTATCACCCTTGAGCACTAGGGCTGTAGGGTTAATCTAGTCTTTGTCATCATGATGTTTTGCTGACATAGACAATTGGCATCTCATAGAATGCAAATTTGGTATTGTCTATAAATACTTGTTAGTTGTAACAAGTACTTAAGTCTTAAGCACCTATTTTTGCAGCAATCAGTTTGGTGTCTGAGTACATGGGTGAAGTACACCTGTAGATTGTTGCAGCATACTGGTTTGGCTTGTTCTGCCTTTGGATTTTAAATTTTCTTCCTAGCACTAATCAATTCTTTTTTTTTTGTTGGGTCATCTTTGAATAAAAGCTTTTCTTGTTTGAGCAACTGTAATTGGCACAGTGGCTTCCTTTAATACATTTGGACAAGGCTGACATTGATGGTTTTGTGCTCTGGAAAAATCCTATCATCATGATTCTCAGGCCTAAACCAATGAAACATTAGTGATGGAACTATACTTTGATGGTTGGGACAACCTCTTGCAAAATGGCTTCATCCATTGCACTTGTGGATTAAATTATTTGACCATCGCTTACATCGTACAGTATACAACCTTTGCCACCACCTTGCTGGTTTTGATATCAGCAGAATGTCACTTATGTGTTTTAGTCTCCTTTTGTAAGCAACAATACTGACCCTTACGGGCCTTTGAATTGAAAGGGAAATCATTGGCAAGATTATTATCACCCTGTGAAATTCACAAAATTGATTATTTGGATAGTTGGCACTAATGCCACCTTTGGTGTGACACTTGGTGCACCAAACTTCTTTTTTCTTATTTGTATCCTCGTGTCAGTCCCTATATTTACGCATTACACAAGGTACTAATGGAGGAAGGTTCCATTAAGTATTCATTATTTGTTACCTTAGTTATCACACTGGTTGTATATTCTCTTTGGATTCATCACCGATATAACCTTCAACCTTCATCCGTATTTTGGCAATAAGGCCTATATAATAAGCCTTGTTTTTTTCAAACTACAAACTAGGGCTTTATCTATTTTACCAATTATCTTCTTCACCTTCTATTCTATGCCTTAAAATATCTGTTTTTCCTTATTTTTGCACCATCTCCTTGTCATTTCTTAGTTCAAACTCTTTCATATGATTTGCTGAGATCTTCCCAACTTTTTCTGGCCTTTGTCATAGTTTGTATACTGATCTATGATGATGCCTCTCAAAGCTGATGGAAAAGCCTTAATCCTTTATGACTCATCTATTTGATAGTCATCCGTCTATACAGTCACAAAAGCATTTGTTTGGTTGATGGTCAGCCGCTGCTTACAAGCTTGGGCACCAAAGTTCCTTCTCCAACTTTGTATCCACATGTCATTCCTTAAGCATTCACATTATATGTTTACACAAGGTAAGTTTCCTTCTGTTAAATGCCATTTTAGTTGTCAATCACTTTAGTTCTTACAATTGCTTTAGATTCCTCTCTAAATTTATCGCCAGATTGTAGGCACCGTCATAGGATGTGGGTGCGACCTTCAACTTTGATCTACATTTTGGAAATTAGTCACACAAAAACCTTCTTTTCTTAAAACTATTGACTGGGACCTCATCTAACTTACTAATTATTTCCTTTAACCTTCCATTGTATGCCCTAATTGTATTTGTCTTTCCTCTTTTTTGCAGCTACTATCTCAGTGTCATCTCTTAACTTAATGATTTGCAGAGATCATCCTAACTTTTAAATGGCCCTTCTCTTATTCTATATACCATTCTATGGCAACAACTCTCAAGGTCAGTGGAAAATCGTTAATGCTTTATGATTCATGTAATTCATAATTAGCCATCCATATGATTGCACAAGTATTTGTCTAATCAATAGTTAACCATCGCCTATAAACTTGGGAAAGTTCTATTTGTGTAATGGTGGACTTGTGCATGCTTGTGTTAATTAGTTGTCCACTTGGGATCTTTCTTTGTCTATCTAGTTGGTCTATTGTGGCTTCACTTTGTCTTTTGGCTTGCAACATCCTTCACATATGTGAATTAAATATAGGATATACTCGTCTTGGTATTTCCTTTAGCATTGTACCTGAGAACGGCAGTAGTAATGTCCAGCTAGATGTGGTAGGAAAAAATATTGTATCAATTGGCATGCAACCCTTTTTGAGTGTCCTAGTGTGGCACAATTTGTTGCTAACACCTAAAGATAATGAAGGAAATACTTATATGTTGATTGGGTTATGGGCTATGGATGATGTCATATGTGCTGTTTTCAGATAAGGGGTGAAAACAACTAAAATGGAGCCAACCTTGTAGGAATGTCTTCTTGGAAGGCTTGTGATGGTTATAACTCTTTCCCTAATGAAACGGTTTAGCTGGCATGCATCATGTACAATGGCATTTCTTTTAAGCTTGAATTTTATTGTTTAGGGTTTTCATTGGCACACCAAATCTCCTATAACAATTTCTTTTTGACATTCTCATTTCACGTTAGCAACAATAGTCCTATAACTTTGGTTACAAGATGAGTAATTTTAGTGCTTGGAATACCTTACCACTTAGGCTTAAATATTTAAAGTTGTCTTCATGGGCATAATTTCTACCTCTTATTAACTAGAAGCATTACCCCAAGGCATTGGTTAGATAGAGCAATGGGGTTATTTTTGTTGTAGGGGTATGTTCTCCCCCACCATGGTATGTATCCGGTACATATACATCTAGGGTACATGGGAGAAACATCCCCCGTATGCCCGGGTATGTCCTGGACGTACCTGCAACATTTTTGAGTTGTTGCATAATAATTTAATTTTCGCTCTCAGTCAAAGGAAACCCTAAAAACGCATAAATTAATAAAAAATTAAAACCCTAAACTTCTCCAAAACCTATAAAAAGGAACTCTAGCATTACCAAAACACACAAATAGTTCATTGTTGGGTTTGCAAGTGTAAGAGCAAAGTGCCAAAGATGAATTGAGGAGGAGGCAACCATTGCAATGAGGATTTGTTTGGAAGCAACTATTGCTAGGAGGAAAAGATTGGAGGCTGCCATTGCTTACAAGGAAGTCAAATTTGTTTAAATGCAGCCATTGTTTAGAGGTAACCATTGTTTCATTCAAAGGACGAGGCATTAACATGTTTAGAGGGAATGACATGTCGAAATTTGATTTTGAGGAAGATCTTGATGATGTCCCCCACAAACAAGGAATGCACCCGGGACGTCCTGGGTGCAAGGAGCCATTGGGGACGTCGTGGCATTCCCGAGATGTTGCGGGACGTCCCGGGGATGTCACGACGTACCCTACGACCCTGTCGCATTTCTAACTTAAAACCTTAGCAAATTTCAGTTGTTTGGTTAGGCATGACCTAATTTTATTGATTGGTATCAGGATCTCCTCACCCTTCAGTGTCTCCTTTAAGTTTTTGCTCCGAAGATGGGTATGAGAAAAATGGGTGTTTCAGCAGACACGAGGATATGAATTTGTCGAGCAAGTTTGAGTCCATGAATGTGTCCAATTCAGAGTGTGCTGCATTCATAAAGCAAATTCTCTCTGCTGTAAGTTATAATTTTAATATTTCTGTGTCTGTGAAGAATAAATATCTATTACTTTTGTGGTTTTTGGCTTGTTGGGTTGGGAGTGGAAATGAGGATTTTGATTGATGAGATGTGAATTTTATGGCCGTGTTTCTTCTATTCATATTAGAAAAGAGCTGAATATTATTCAATTGACTGGGTACAGTTGACAATTGTAGAAAGCCATATGGGAGAGACTCAATCTGTGCAATGTAGAAATCTTTGTGCTAGGCTTGGGACTAGGGATCAACAAGATGGAATGCCTACAAGAAATCTGTACAGGTAAAAGATGTACACATAATTTGATCTTTTTATATCTGATTCAGATATTAGTGTACACTAATGGCCAATGGAACTGAAAAACATGTGTAATCATAAATGTACCTAACACCCTAACACCGGGAGCATCCTGTGCATCCCTAGTAGACATGTATAAAATTGAAATAGAGAAAAACAAAAATTACCTAAAAGCTCTAAAGAAACAAACTACAGACAAAGTTTGAACAAGAACAATGCAGTTTTCTGTGGCTTTCTCCTTGTTATATCACAATTTATAGCTGTTCTAAGTGACAAGAATGACTTGCTTTTAAGTCTTTCATTGTCATGTTGAAGTTTTGAACATTGAATATAATATATATAGCATTTTGGGCCTTGGCTTATGCGATGAATGATTCGATTAATCATTAATGGTTTCAATCTTCAAACTTTCAATTTTAAGTCTTAGTTTATTGAATTATTCATGTTATATTTGTAAAATTAATAAATTTTATATATTTTTATATATTTTTTATCAGCCGTCCCAGAGTCTTAGGTAACTATGAGATTATGTGTATTCATATTGACATGTTATTCATATATCATATGTATAATGCTACATGATTAATGAAAATGTTAAATTTTGAGCATATTGAATGTTTTGAACTATTTTATAAGTACTAAAAAAGAGTATATATGGGATTGGAACCAATTGTCCAATAACTAACTTGACACCTACATGGCAATTAAGTGGTGCCACGTTTGCACTTGAAATTTGTTCCATAGTTGAGTCAACATGTATTTAATACAATTTTTTTGTGTCTTGTTTTTATTTGGAGGGAAAGTCACCATTTGATTTGATTTAAAATAACAAATTTGAAATGCACTAAAAAAAGGCTAGACCTAAACTTGTGCATTCTGTGTGAAATAGTAGGGTAGATGATGTCTCACCTTGTGATTGGCTACTTTACACCATTGTCGGGTACAAGTTGTACAATAATATGTAATTTGTACAACTACTTGTTCATTTAAATTTTCTCAAGTTTTGGGTTTTCTCCCTCAAGTACCCTCTCAACTATTGGACCTTGCTCAAGTATTGGCTCCTCTCCCCTATGTATGTATGTATGCATGTACATACGTACGTACCTAAGCCAAGGATTTTTGAAAATTGGTATATCCATGTTTCGAACACATACCCATATCCTGGCAACATAAGGATTTATATATTACATAATATATAACAAAAACACTAAGGCATAAGACTAGATAATTGTAGGGGAAACAATTAGATATACCTAACTATAGCCCTTTGAACCAACTAAAAACCAATGTGACTAGCCTAAGCCCTAAATGATTATTGTTCTCAAATAAGCACTCATGCTTATTTTGACAACTTGGTTCAAACTCTAGACTAGGCGGAACAAAGGCATATTTTCCATGGAATAAAGGTGGAAACTTCTGGAAGCAAAGGAAAATCTGCGGAAAAGTCTGCGGAACAAGACAAAATTTCTATGGAATAAAGGTTGAAACTTACGCGAAGAAAAGGAAAATCCGTGGAACAAAGGCATAATTTTTGCAGAATAGAGGCAAAAACTTTAGCGAAGCAAAGGAAAATCCACAGAAAAGTCAGTGAAACAAACGGAATTTCTGCGGAATAAAGGCAAAAACTTCTGTGAAGCAAAGGAAAATCTGCGGAAAAGCACGTGGAGCAAAGGTAGAAACTTCTAGGAAGCAAAGGAAAATCCGTGGAAAAGTCCACAGAACAAAGGTAGAATTTCCGCAGAATAAAGGCGGAAACTTCCGCGAAGCAAAGGAAAATCCCCGGAAAAGGCCACAAAACAAAGGTAGGATATCCGCGGAATAAAGAGAAAGGCTCCAAGAGCCGATGAGGCGTTGACATGTCAGCAAGGGTGGCCTAGAGGTATTTGACAGTCCTATGGCCGTCAACTGTGCGGAATGCTATGGGGATCATTAAATGCTCTTACCTTTTGATTTAGGTCTCCAAATAAGACAAAATTCGTACCATTGGAAAGGTCTTGAGGAGTACTACACATTAAAAACAATTTTGGGATGTGAAAAAGCATACTTTTGGGCCGAAAATGTAAACAACGAACTCGTGGCCATTTTCTAGTATGGGTTTTGCAAAAGTCTCTGGTGCCCATGCTGGGTCTGCACACTTGAATGCTAATTTGTCCTTGGTGGTTGAAGAAGTGGGTGTTATTTTTGATTTTGAATTTCCTCTCTCCCCTCTTCTTTGATAAAATGTAACTTATTTTTTATTAAAAACACTCTCCTGAATGCAAGGTTATGCTGCCCTATTGTGTGACCAAACATTTTGAGTTGCAAACTTCTATGTTGATCTTATGCAATGCACTCAGTGCCTTCACCGTTATTGTAATAGATTGTAAATAGTCCAATCAATGATATCTTGTTATTGTGGCTCTTTTTCTACTCTTTAACTTGTGTTATTGTGTTCTTGCCTTCCTATTCTTTTATGGCATGTTGTGTGTGAGTTATACTTGCATGAGTTCAATCCTTCGTGTCATCTATGCAGAGAATCAGAGTTAAACAAAACTATTGAGTTGAACGTGGCTTGTTTTTGCCCTCTTAGCTTTTTATTTGTCACTCTCGTTCTTCATCTCAAGGAGGGAATCCACTTTCAGTTTGGTGCATCACCTTATCTTTTATTCAGTATTTCAATTTTCTAAACCTTGGTTCCTTGGAAATAGTAGGGCTAGATTTTATGCACAGCGTAAAACCTAGGCAGTCATGAGATAAATCTCCTTCATTTAACGGTGAAGCTCCCGTGTAAGATGTTTATCTATTTGCAGTGGTGAATCCTAATAACTACTTTTTGGGGGTTTTACTTTAATTTCCTTAGCTCGTGAACCACAACTGGGTAATTTTGCAGCAAGTAAGCAGTTGTGTTGGGAATATTTGCAGGAGGAAAAACAGAAGTAGGGAAAGAAGAAAGGAAGATGTGTTGAATCAACAAATAGTTATCAGAGTTTGTCTCATCCACACAAAGTAAATAAACAAAGAAATCACAACATTCAACAATAAGGGAAAGAAATAACTTCTAGCCTAGATCTAAGATAACACAAAGTTTATCTAAAACCTTTGAATAGAAGTACTCAGCAAAGCACTATAGACGCAAAGTTCTCTAGAAATCCACCTTTTATTCAATCCCAACTTTTACAGAAATCACATCAAGGGTAACAACACAGTCTGAAATCTTAAAAATGCTCCAGCTATACAAAAGCCTTTGTTATACAAGTTCTCATTATTGATTAGCCCGTAGGCTTCTTCCTCTATTTATAGTGCATAGAGGGAAAATACAAATAGGAAACTTTTAATGATTTCCCGCATGTGGAAGCTATGAAAAAGGAAACAATTGGGAATCTTTCTCCTAGAATTTCTCTTTACATGACACAGGATGATTTTCAACAAAAGACTAAATCAACTATTTGCATGTTTGCCACCTATTCTTAAGTAATTGACTTTTTCAAGTAACTTGAAGTAATGGCTTTTAACCCAATTACTTCAGCTTTACAATTTAATTGATTACTCAATTACTTTGTTAGAGAAAATAAGAGAAAGAAGAAGAAAGAAGAAAGAGAAAAGAAGAAGTTATTCCAGCTTGCAACACTCTCAGTCTTGCCCTTCTTCTGTACTTAATATGTTGATTCAACATGTATTGCCCCATGTCTGTATCACTCACTTCAGCAAGCTTGTACACTATGCATGATTCTATGCCTTGAATAAAGCTCTTTCTCCCATATCACACTCCATTCTCCTTTGAATCTTATCAAATTTTGAGATCTTTGGAGTAGATTCCCTTTTCAACTTTACTCAAAGGATTACCCGTTGAGAGGAGCTAATGATTCCATTTGTGTAGAAACTACAACTGTTCTCCTGATGTCTGCCTATATGTCCTGTCTTCACCTCTTGTCCTTGAAGCTTTTGCTTCTTCTCAAGTATGTGCACAAGTGAAATATTCCTATAAACAATTCAGACAAAAATGCAATCCATAACCCTTTTATTTATGCATATGGGCAGCCTTAAATTCTGGGAATTACTTCGGGTGCAAGCAAAGAGAAGTAGGCTCAACTAGGAGAAGTGTGCTTAACTGGGAGACTTTGCATGCATTTATATTGGTTGTGTTTAGGTTTTTTGCATGGTTTTTAAAAGAAAGACTTAATTTCTGTTAAAATAATTGCATTCGCAATTTAACATTATTTTCTTTTGCAAGGGTTTGTGCTTTTAAAATAAATCAACTTGATTTTGAATTAGCTTCCTCCAGACAATTCCTTTTTTGGCATTTCTTTCTTAAAAAAGCGATTGGAATTTAGTAGAAGCTAAGGCCCATTTTTGAGAACCACAGTTTTCATTGAAGACTGCATGGATTTGGCAATGTGGATAGTTGTGTTCTTTTGCTTTAAAGAGTGATGGATTTTCTTATTTTATTGTGTGCATGCAAGGAAGGAAGAATTGTGTTTCCAAAATAAGAAGACAAGCTTCTTAAAAACCACGATTTACTTAAGTGAATTGCGTCAAGTTTCCCTCGAGCATGAATGATCTCAAAATAGATGCCAAGGACTTTTAGAATCACGATTTTCACTTAAGTGAGCTTTCCTTCTAAATAAAGTTGCGTGGATTTAGAGGATACTAGATTCACTTGTGGATACAAAGGAGAATGGATGTTATTGAAAAATATGGAAGCCAAGGACATGAACATCCACGCAATTCACTTCAGTGGAGAATGCTTTTCTTTTTTTTTAAAACAATTGTGTACATTCCCCAAAAGTTGCATGGATATTGAAGGAGGATGCTTTACAAAAGGAAGACAAGACCTTGGACATCCACGATTTGACTTAAGTGATTTTGCTTTTGTGCTTTTGAAGGCTTTTGGATTGTGTGGATTTAGAAAGGAGAAGATGCTTTCAATTTAGAAGACAGACTTTCATAACCACGAAGGCTTCCTTTAAAAGAATTACGTGGATTTGCGTGAGTGAACAACTGTGTGTTTGCTAGGAGGAGGGGATGCTTTCACAAAAGAAGAACAGACCATAGGCATCCACGCAATTTTTATAAGATTTTCCATGGATCTAAAATAGAATTCTTTTCATAGAGCTGCTTTGTAAATAAGGACTTACGTTGAAAGCCACGCATTTATCAATTAATTTTCCCTTTGTCTGAGGCAATGCATGGCTTCTTCAAAACCCTAGGCCAAGGAAAAGATCCGGCAGGAAGAAAGAAAAGGCAATGGGGATTGCCAGATGGAAAACAAAGAAAGACCAAAACCAAAACACAAAAGAAATAAATAAAAACAAAATACCTGAAAGAAGCTGCGGGCAATTGCTCAAAAATCTCTCCAATTAGCTAATCTGTAAAAACTCTTCCCCGGGTGAATGCTCCACTTTGAGGTGAAAGTAATACTGATGTGGTAATAATGATGGGGTGCAAAGTGCTTTATATAACCTAAATTTCCCTAATTTTAGCTCAATCTATTTTTAAATGAACTTTTACTTATTTAATATAAAAATAAGTAAAAAGCTTTTATAAAACTAGACTAGGTTTCGGAAGGGAATTGTGTGAGCTTTTGCATATGGGTATTTGACGAACGTGGCTTTATGACTTCCTGGAGATACCTTTGAGCAACGCTAGCAACTGAAGGAAAAAAGAAAAAAACAAACAACAAAAACATGGCCCTTAGCTCAAAAAGATTGAAAAATTTAAAAAGGTTTGTCCCAGATTTCTGGGTGAAATCCTGGGGACACTAGTTGGCTCCGTCTGTGGACATCTTTATTTCTGTCAAACTGAAAGAAGTGAAGATGAGATCCCAACATCTCTGGTTTCGTGTCTTGTCTATTAGGTTCGGGGTCAAGCAAAAAGAAAAAAACAAAAAACCAGAAAGAAAGAAACGAAAACTGAGAGTCTTATTTATGTACCCACAGGTTTTAGCCTGTATCTCAATTCTTAAAGAGCTTCAAATGTTTCTCGTTGAAAGGAAACGGTAACTCAATTCCATCCTGGTAGGCAAGGATGAAACTATCCATTCCGGCAGTTCTCTTGATCATGAAGGGCCCTTTCCATAGTGAATCAAATTTGCCATGCATGCCCTTCGGTTAGTGTCTCTTGTCCCACAAGGGTACCTAGTCTTCGATCTCGAACTTCCTGTCTTTGGCCTTCTTGTCGAATACCTTTTTGACCTTCAACTGATGCTCAGCCAACCTATCTGCCACTTGGGTACGCATTTCTTGTAACTCGAACAGATACATAACTCTTTTATCCAAGGAATCTTGGTATGTAACATCTTCTATAGCCTTGGATAATTGCAGGGCATGCAATTCGATAGTAATAGGTATTTCTGCATTTGTCCCATACAGCATTTGAAAAGGAGACATACCTATTGCTTTCTTTGGTGTAATCATGTCTGCCCAAGTGCATCAAAAAGTCTCTTGTGCCAAGTTCTCTGATTTTCTTCCACCAGCTTACGGATGATTGCTATCAAATTCTTGTTGCTGGATTCCGCTTGTCTGTTTCCCTGAGGGTAATAGTTGGAAGAATGCACTAACTGGACACCGTGAGTGTAGCAAAAGTCAGTTAGCTCCTCAGAGGACAGATTTGCAGCATTGTCTGTGACTATTTTGTGAGGTACACCAAATCTCACAATTATGTTTTGTTTGATGAAGTTGCATACCTCCTCAGAAGAAACCTGCTTAACAAGAATGACCTCCACCCACTTACTGAAATAGTCAGTTGCCGTCAGAATGTAATGGTGACCAGCACTGGAAGGAGGATTTAGCATACCAATGAAATCAATGCCCCATTGCTGAAATGGTTCATCAATCACGATTGGCTTCAAAGGCAATGCTGGTAATTTTACACGTCCAACAAACTGCTGGCATGCTTGGCATTTAGATACCCAATCTACAGTATCTTGAAAGAGGGTGGGCCAGTAATACCTTGCTCGGAGGATCTTATGTGCAGTAACTCTGGCTGAGAAGTGACCACCACAAGCCATGTCGTGAAATTGTTTCAGTAGCTGGTCCTGTTGGGCTTTATCCACGCATCGAAGAAATACACCATCAATTCCCTTTTTGTACAAACCATTATCCCAAAGGACAAAGTCTTTTGCTTTCAATTTGATGGTGTGCTTCTCCTTGTGAGTGAGATGATCTGGGCATTCCCCATATGTCATGAAGTAAGCAATTTTGTTGTACCATTCATCAATCAGATTTACAAAAAGAACCGTGGGCAAGTCCTCATCAACTTCTTCTTGTGGTGGATCATCATGTCTTCTCTCTGTCATCAATTGACATAGACCTCTACCTCTTACTAGCTTTGTAGGCTTTATGTCCAGGTCGTACTCTTGCACCTTGGTTACCCAAGTGCCTCGCAGCAGTCCCAATTCTTGCTGAGTCAGGATGGATTTGACTGCAGTATCAGGTACATAAACAGTTGTATGCGTGGATAAAATGTAGTACCTGAATGTTTTGCATGCCTTGACAACTGCGTAGGCATGTTTCTCCATGGGAGTGTATTTCAACTCGTATGCCTTCAAAGGCATGCTCATAAATGCTATGGGAGCTTCAATATTTTCTTCATTCTTCTGCATGAGAATGGCTGACATTGTATGCTCAGAAGAATAACAGTAAAGAATAAATTCTTTACTAAAATCTGGTGACACCAGCACTGGAGCTTTTGCTAAGGCTTCTTTGATTCTTTCAAAGGCTCGTTTCCCTTCCTCGTTCCATTTAAAGTCCTGCTTCTTTTTCATCATGTCCGAGATGTGTCGAGTTCACTCAACAAAATCGGGGACAAATCTTCTGAGGAAATTCACTTTACCAAATAATGAGTGAACTTTTTTCTTGAAAGTTAAAAGAGGTAATTTCTAAATGGCTTGCACCCTTTCAGGATAAATTCTGGTTCCTTGGTCTGAGACGATGTGTCCTAGAAGCTTTCCCTTAGTAACAACAAACATTGATTTCTTGGGATTCAGAGAAATCCCATGCTCCCTGCATTGAATAAAGACTTCTTCTAGATCAGTAATGTGATTACCTCTCTTTTTAGAAAAGATTGTCAAGTCATCAAGGTAAACCACTATACTTTTGTCCTTTAAGTGAGCAAACACCAGATCCATTGCTCTTTGGAAGGTTGCTTCAGCATTGATCAATCCAAAAGGCATTTTGCGATATGCGAACGTACCCCATGGTGTTGTGAATGCAGTTTTGTATTGATCTTCTCTTGCCACTCGGATTTGATTGTATCCAGAAAAACCGTCTAGCATAGAGAGCATTTCTGAACCAGTTACTACCTGTAGGGTGTGGTCCATGATGGGAAGTGGGTAGTTGTCCTTCAAGGAAGCTTGATTTAGATTGCGGAAGTCCACACACAGGCGGATTTCACCATTTTTCTTTCTTACAGGTACAATATTTGCTAACCATTCAGAGTGATGAATGGGATAGATAATACTTGCATCTAAAAGCTTCTGAACCTCAGCAAAAATGGTTCCTGAAATGGTTGGATTATGATGCCTGAGCTTTTGCTTGTAAGGTTTCTGCTCAGGCTGCAAGGGGATGTAGTGTTGCAGCTCTTTTGGAAGATATGTCTTTAAGTCTTTATAAGACCATGCAAAGACGTCAACATACTTTTTAAGAAGCTCTGTGAATGCTTCTTGCTCTTGTTTAGAGCAGCACTTCCCAAGATTCACAATCTTGGGTTCATCCTCCGTACCCAGATTTAACGGTTGCACTTCAGAGGAAGAACTATCACCATATTCTTTATTTTTCTTCAGGTACTGATCATGCTTGTCGAAAATCTCTTCTAAGGAAACTAAACCCTTGGGGATTTTGTTACCTTTCAGTTGGATTATCCCACTACTGTCATCATGATCTGGATCAGTTTCACCTATGGTTGTCTGTCGTGGTGGTGAGTTACTCCCTTCAAAATACAACTCGTCAAAGTTGTCTTGTTGCTCCAGAAATGCAGCTATTTGTTTGTCGTCATTGAAAATCTGCCACTGTTCAACATTATCAGGGACTTTGGGATGGTAGACCATCTCCACTTTATAGTTTCCTTGTGTGAATATGGACGGTGGTCTATCCGGATTTAATAGTGCAGTTGTGACTGCCAAAGAGTCAGCCCTGGAATTCTGATCTCTTGGAATGAAATTGATAGAGAAGGCTGCAAAATCGAGTGTGGCAGAAAGCACTTTATCTCTGTAGTGCCTCAGCTTGTCTCTTTTGACTTGATATTGCCCTTGAACTTGTTTTACTATAAGTTCGACATCTCCTTGGGCTTTAAGGAGCTTTACTCCTTTCTTTCTAGCCTGCTCCATTCCTAGCAACAATGCTTCATACTCCGCCGTATTGTTGGTGTTCTCAAACATGAGCTTGTAAGAGTATGGGTATATCTCATCATCTGGGGATATTAATAGAACGCCGGCTCTTGATCCAAAAGAGCAACAACTGCCGTCAAACTCTAGAGTCCAAACTTTTTCACCTTCTTTTGGTTTTGGTTCTGGTTGAAGTTCCAGTTCTAGAACGTCTTTACTCATTTCCAAGTAATAGACTCCATGGTCAGATTCTTGAAAAAGAATCTGAGATCTAGGATCCTCGGATTTCGTAACCGTGTATTTAAACATCTTTTTTGGCTCCAACTTCTGGTTTATTCCTTTGATAGGAATATGAGCACATGACCAATCCATCTTTACTTCTCCTCCCAGTTCTTTGCAGAAGTTTCTGCTCAGCAACATGAATATCTGCAACTAAGATTGTCATTTTCAATCTTTTGTCAGGGAAAGCTGCCAAAACAACTTGTGCATCTTTGATCTGTCCAATTAAAGGGACTTGTCTTTCCATGGAGTAGCACCTTCCTATGGTCTTTGTCAAGGTAAGCCCAAGAGCATCTGCAACTTTAGCTGGCATGACATTGTCAGAAGCACCTGAATCTAAAATGCAGTTGCTTAACTTGAAACCATTAAGTAATAAGGAAACATAAAAAGGTTCTATTCTTTCAGAAGATGATGGGGGTTTAACAACTGCAACATTGTTTTGGGAAGGAGTATCTTTGGGTTTAGGCAAAAGGCCTTTTGATGCATTAGATGGTCCTGGTGATTGCACGTATTTGACTAGCCTATTTAGCTAGTCAAGAAAAGCTCTCAAGTATTCAGCTTCTAACATTTGAATTCTAGTTTTCTTGACATGATCAATAATGTCAAAAGAAGGAATAGATGCGTTAGTTTCAGATACTTGAGCCGTTTTTTGTGGTTGAGATGAAGAACTCACATACTTATCTCTGGGAGCTAAGGAAGAAGGTAAAGGGCTGCCCCTTCTGAGAATGGTGATATCAGATCTGGAATCTTTTCTTTGTTCATCACCTAATGCCTCAGCTTGGCAAGTTTGTGATCTTGTAAATACTACATAAGTATGACCATGATCGTCTTCAAGAAGTTCCTCATAGTCATTTTCAGATTCGTAGTCTAGGTAACCAATATTGGAGTCGCCAGTAGGATCTACAAAATCATCATTCTCAAATTGATCGGTAACAACTTCCTGATCTTCTTCGTTCATCTCAACATTGTTTCTGGGAGCAACTTCAATTGCTAATCTTTGAGGACCAACAATGCGGTTTCGGTTGTTGTTGAAATTCCGAGCAGGGGCAATGTTGTTGCCCTGAGCCATCTGTTTCTTCATTTGCAACATATCATTTGCTAACTTTTGCAACAGTGAATCAGAAGTAGTAGCAGATGAACTTTCGGCTTTGGAAGTACTGCTCTTTATTTTTCCAGCCATGATAAGGTCATCTTCAATTTCAACCGCCATGTTTTGAGCTGCTAACAAGTCAGTAGGACGTGCTCTTCGCAGTTGATAACCTACTTCAGGAAGTAATGCATTGATGAAGAATACCTTTTGATTCTCGTCATTCAGAGAAGCAGAAGCCGGAATTTTGTAAAGTATTCTTTGGAATTTTGCAATAAAATCCCGCATGTGCTCATGTGGCTCCTTCTTTAGCTGAGTCAGTTGAGTTATCAAGGTATTGGAATCTTCAGCTGGCTTGAATCTTTTCAGGAATGCATCTCACATAGTAGCCCAGTTGGTTATGGTACCAGGAGCTAACCGGTAGAACCATTCTCCAGCCAAGTCATGCAGAGTCTCTATGAAGAGTCTGACAGATACATCTTCATGTTCGACTGCAAGCACTCCACAGGATATAAAAAACGCAGCCAAGTGGTCATCTGGATTCTGCTTGTCGTCTCCAAAGAATTTTGGAAAATTCTTTCTCGTCCCTTTAGGTAAATCATGCATAGGAGGAGTCAAGTTCAGAGGTCCAAAAGCTGCACCCCATGGAACAGGTGTTGTAGGGGCAAGTTGTTGCTGCTGCTGATTCTGCATTATGAAAGGAGCACGTCTTCTTCGAGAATAGACCTGGTGAATAATTCCAGCTGTTGGATTATGCTAGAAATGATCAGGAGTTTGCACTCTTCTATCTGGTGAAAGACTTGCTCTACGGCTCCTAGTTTGAGGAGAATGATTGAAATTAAATTACTCCTGCAGTCTATAAAAATGACTAGTTCTTCTTCGAGCCTTGCTATACTGGGTGAATGGACATTCTGCTAGGTTGAGGTTTTAATATAGATGGGAACTGGAAAGAAAAGCTTTGGTCTGCTAAATTTGTTGTCCCCAACGGAGTCACCAAAAACTGTTGGCTAGATTTTATGCACAACGTAAAACCTAGGTAGTCATGAGATAAATCTCCTTCATTTAACAGTGAAGCTCACGTGTAAGATGTTTATCTATTTGCAGTGGTGAATCCTAATAACTACTTTTTGGGGGTTTTACTTTAATTTCCTCAGCTCGTGAACCACAACTGGGTAATTTTGAAGCAAGTAAGCAGTTGTGTTGGGAATATTTGCAGAAGGGGGAAAAATGGAAGTAGGGAAAGAAGGAAGGAAGATGTGTTGAATCAACAAATAGTTATCAGAGTTTGTCTCATCCACACAAAGTAAATAAACAGAGAAATCACAACATTCAACAATAAGGGAAAGAAATAACTTCTAGCCTAGATCTAAGATAACACAGTTTATCTAAAACCTTTGAATAGAAGTACTCAACAAAGCACTGTAGACATAAAGTTCTCCAGAAATCCACCTTTTATTCAATCCCAACTTTTACAGAAATCACATCAAGGGTTCCAGTACAAAGTCTGAAATCTTGAAAATGCTTCAGTTACAAAAGCCTTTGCTAAACAAGTTCTGATTATTGATGATTAGCCCGTAGGCTTCTTCCTCTATTTATAGTGTATAGAGGGAAAATACAAATAGGAAACTTTTAATGATTTCTCGCATGTGGAAGCTATGAAAACAGAAACAGTTGGGAATATTTCTTCTAGAATTTCTCTTTACATGACACGCATGATTTTCAAGTGAAGACTAAATCAACGCTTTGCATGTTTGCCACCTATTCTTAAGTAATTGACTTTTTCAAGTAACTTGAAGCAATGGCTTTTAACCCAATTACTTCAACTTTACAATTTAATTGATTACTCAATTACATTGTCGGAGAAAATAAGAGAAACAAGAACAAAGAAAAGAGGAGAAGAAAAGAAGTTATTCCAGCTGCAACACTTCATTCTTGTTCTGCTTCTTTACTTTGTCATGCTGATCCAACATGATATTGTACTTGCCCCATGTCTTATCACTCACTTCAATGAAGCTTGGACACTATGCATGATTCTGTCTTGATAACTCTTTGTAATCATTTGACTCTCATTCAAAAGGGTTTGAATCTTTTTCACTGTAGATTTCCCTTTTCAACCTTCTCAAATGAAGTTTTTGCAGTTGTGAGGAGTAATGATCCATTTTGTGTAGAAACTACAACGATTTTCTTGCTGATTTGAAGATATATTTAATGTATCACCTCATTGGCCTCAACTTTCCAGTTCTCACAAGTATGTGCACAAGTGAAATATTCCTGTAAACAATTCAGACAAAAATGCAACCCATCAGCCTTTTATTTATGCATATGGGCAGCCTTAAATTCTGGGAATTACTTTGGGTGCAAGCAAAGAGAAGTACGCTCAACTGGGAGAAGTGTGCTTAATTTCTAGGGAGAGTTTGCATGCATTTATATTGCAAGTGATTAGGTTTGCATTTGCAGAGGTTTTCAAAAGAAAGACTTATGGAAATAATTGCATTCGCAACTTTAAATTTCTTTTGCAAGGGTTTGAATTTCGTGGAAGGATAAATCAACGGTTGAATTTTGAAGTAGCTTCTCAATTTAGAAGACAAGGCTTTCTTAAAAACACAATTGGAATTTAGTTGATTTGCTAAGGCTTTTGAGATAACAGTTTGTCATGCTGAAGAGGCAAGGATTTTTGCAAAAGGAAGACAAGTTCTAATATTCACGATGGAAACTTAAGTTTTAAAGACCTGTGTGTGCATGCAAGGAAGGAAGAATTGCGTTAAAAATTAAGAAGACAAGCTTCTATAAAAACACGATTTACTTAAGTGAGCTTTTAAAGGACTTGTGTGGATTTTCCCTTGGCATGAATGATTCAAAATAGATGAGACAAGGACTTTTAGATATCCACGATTTCACTTAAGTGAGCTTTCCTTTTAAATAAAGTTGCGTGGATTTAGAGGATACTAAGATTGTGTGGATACACAAAGAGAATGGATGTCTTGAAATTGCGTGGAATAAGATTGGATTGTGCCAATTTGGAATGAAGTGGATCCACGCAATTCACTTCAGTGTTTTGCTTTTCTTTCTTTTTTAAACAATTGCATCAATTCCCCAAAAGTTGCGTGGATACTGAAGGAGGATTCTTTTCAAAAGGAAGACAAGACCTTGGACATCCACGATTTGACTTAAGTGATTTTGCTTTTGTGCTTTTGAAGGCTTTTGGATTGTGTGGATTCAGAAGGGAGAGGATGCTTTCAATTTAGAAGACAAAGACTTCCACGCAAACTTAGAAGGCTGCTGCCACGATTCCTTTAAAAGAATTAGACCAAAGTGGATTTTTCTTTAGAAGATCTTCCACAACTGCGTGTTTTCTAGGAGGAGGGGATGCTTTCAAAAAGAAGACAAACCATAGATCCATGCAATTTTTATAAGATTTTCCTTGGATTGAATATTGAAAGGCAAAAATCTTTTCATAGAGCTGCTTTGTAAATAAGGACTTGAAAGCCAAGCTTTATCAACAAATTTTCCCTTTGTCTTAAAAACAATGGATGGCTTTTCAAAACCCTAGGCCAAGGAAAAGATCCGGCAGGAAGAAAGAAAAGGCTATGGGATTACCAGATGAAAAACAGAGAAAGACCAAAACCAAAACACAAAAGAAATAAATAAAAACAAAATACCTAAAAGAAGTTGCGGGCAATTGCTCAAAAAATCTCTCCAATTAGCTAATCTGTAAAAACTCTTCCCTGGGTGAATGCTCCACTTTGAGGTGAAAGTAATAATGATGTGGTAATATTGACAGGTTAAAGTGCTTTATATAACCTAAATTTCCCAATTTTAGCTCAATCTATTTTTAAATAAACTTTTACTTATTTAATATAAAAATAAGTAAAACTTTTTATAAAACCAGACTAGGTTTCGGAAGGGAATTGAGTGAGCTTTTGTATATGGGTATTTGCGAACGTGGCTTTATGACTTCCTGGAGATACCTTTGAGCAATGCTAGCAATAGAAGGCAAAAAGCAAAAAGCAAAAACATGACCCTTCGCTCAAAAAGATTGAAAAATTTAAAAAGGGGTAGTCCCAGATTTCCAAGTGAAATCCTGGGGACACCAAGTGGACTGATGTGAAAGGATCCATCCTTTTCACCTAGAGATTGACCTTAAAGGAGCCATTGTCCCACACTTTGAAGGTCTTTCCATGTTTCATTGAGGCGCTAAGCCTATCTTCAACAAAAGGTGCAATCTCAAGTGACAACAACTACCATGTCCACAATATTGCCTGACTTCACATATTTCTTCAGGGAACAATTTTCTATGACATATGATGATGAAATATGTATGCAATAATAAAAGACCATGGCTTTAATCATTTGATTCCAAGAAATAAAGTCACATGTACAATCATCGTAAAATTTTCCATATAATTTTTGTAAAAAGTATAAACACATATTGACAATATATATGAGGACATAGGTCAAGAAACTGTAGTGGTTTTTGAAAGAAGATTGAGAGAGGATGCAACATCCTCAGAAGTCAAAACTGGATGCTGATTCATACTGGCTTTTAAGTACTACAAATCATAGTTACCAGGTCCAGAAATCTGGATCCATTCGGGAGGGCAAAAGTATCCGAAATCAGGAATTCTTGAAAAAGTTCGAAAATCTCAGTCCGAAATATATATGAATTGAATTTTTATAAACACGAAAATTTGACAAATACAATGAAATTTTTAATAATGTAATGTAAAGTGTTATATTTTTTTGATATATAAGGTTGATAGTTGACTGTTTTCTCCGGAAAACTAGAGAAAATTTTAAAAAATAAAAAATAATTTCTTTCCCTAAATTAGGGCTGACCCGGACATAATTTATTCGGCTCAACTGAAAAATCCAGATCCGGCCGGATTTGGTACGTATGCTACAAATTGTGTTATTTCTATGCTGAAAACTCAATTTTATAGGTCATTTGATTTCTAGTTTGTGAGAACAGTATTTTCCCTCAATGATGAAAATTAGACCTCCACAGTACATTACTTTTCACTCAATTGAAATAATTACTCAATGCAAGTCTAAATGTTAAAAACCAAGTTTAAAATAATATTGCTACACTTGAAGAGGAAGTCATTTCCTCGTCTTCCAAAAATATCACAAATTTGACACCTTTAATGAAAATAAATCGAAACATTGGGATATTGATTCCTGAATGTTCTAGTATTATAGGAGTCAACCCATAGAGGACTCACCTAGCTATGCAAATTAGCCATACTCTGCCGACATAGTTACCACATCTCTTGGTTACATTGGTGCCACATCTCTAGGTTACATTGGTGCCTTATTAAGTTAATATGCTCTGTTTTACTTATATCAATGTTTTCAGTATACAGGTTAAGCATCACAAAGCTTGCTTGTGCAGCACCAACTTTTTTATGGACAGCTACTTTTTCTATAACATAAATTGCATTGAACACACAAAATCTTGTACCAAAACTAATAAAACCTAAATATGTTGTCTGTAGGGACATTAAACTTTGATACTTTGTTTTATCTTATTCAACTTCGTAGAATTAATAAATTAATATTTGCTTCTACTGTAATCTAGGGGAGTGAAGATATAAAGAGGTGTTTTATATATTTGGGATTTTATTATCAAATGCTTGTTTCTTGAGTGAAAGGTTTGCATGCCTAGAGTTATCATCACAAGCATGGTTTTTCTAGATCCATTAGATGCTTTGTGGTATGCGACTCATTTGCTTGTATTGCCCCTATTTATGTTGTCATGCTTGTGTAAGTTATATTTTAAATTCTAACTTTTAAATTGCTAGCAGGATTCTCAAGTTGATCTTACTATTGGGCCGTATGAGACATATGAAGATTCTCTTTTTGGATACAAGGTACCTCTTCAGGCTATATATTTTTGGTTACTTTTCATGCTGTGTTAGAAGACCTTGGGAGCTGAATTTTTTTTATAAAATAAGAATGATATTGTTTGGTTTAAATCATAGTTCGGATACTCATATTCAACAAATAATTGACAACTTATTTTGTTAAAACTGCAAATTCTATACAAAATACAGTTACAAAATATGTCAAATGAGTGTTGGTGAGTACTCACCACGAGTATTAGCGAGTACTCTTGGAAACTCGCCAAAACTCTGGACTGGCAGGCTCATGAGTATAAGTCAAAAAAGCTCACCCAGTTTAAATTTCAGCGATTCCTGCAAATTCGCCGAATACTCGCCGAGTACGTAAACTTTGGTTTAAATGTCCTTATCTGGTTTTGGTGGTAGAATTAGAAATGTATTATTTACATAATTAAATGGAAATATCACACCTTAAGAATTCATAAATTGATATTAATAAAATGCAGAAAGTAAATAAAGCAAATCCCAAGGAGACAGTTTAGTTGTTTTGGAAAAACCTCATATGAAAAGGAGAAAAATCCTCTTTCAAAAAACTGTCTATAACAATGTAGTTCATCGATATGATATGCTGCAAGACCTCCGTCCACAATGCTCCAAGCTCTATTAACAAATTACCCCAAGGCTCCATGAAGCTCATAAAAATGATACACACAATTCAATAGCCCCGCATGCCTGCAAGGGCCTATGTATTTGTAGTACACTTCTAGTGCACTCTTAGAGTTCAACTTAAAACCCAAGTGGACTATTTACTTCTGGTTGTAATGGGCTGTATGGTTGTTTTGCTGTTTGTGCTAATGATACAAACTCTGCTCATAGCTGGACTGCTGAAGTAGCTGGTGGCCATTGAACTACAGTAATGTGATTGATGCATATATTATTTTGTCATGATGACTACAAGCTTCAAATAACTCGTGGTTCATCATTTTAAATTGTGAAAAATGCAAACACGGAAAGGTTACAAACACACAAAAGATTTGAACAGGACACAAAAGCCACCTTCCATAGATGAGTCAAATATCAAACATAAAAGTATTAACATAATTTAATTGCTAAAACAATTAATCATACCACAAATACTTAAGTCAAAAGGCAATTGAAATAAAATAAACATATTTCTCTGATATTGCAGGCCACTTTTGAAACGTTCATTGGAATCCGAGATGAAGTGGCAACATCCCAAGTCAAACTTTTCAGCAATCATTTGCAGGTATGAGTCTTGTGTGATTTTGAAAAGCCCTTTTGGAAGCATAAAATCCATATTTATCAAATATAAGAACAATCAGACATCTGTAACACATGATTGACTTTTGAATTTCTTGTAGGACTTGGAAAACAATCTCCCTTTGGATGACAAGTACAAGTCAAAACATGTGACTACTTCTCCTATTCGTGTGATTCAATTGATTTACAATTCTGGGGTATGTACCATTTGAATTTTGAATATTTTACTGCATGCAGCCTCTTTAATTTTTAAAAAGAGATTTGCTTCCACTTTCCAGAAATACAACATTTTATAGAAAAAAGAGCTCAAAATGTATACCAAACATATAATATGCAACTAGTATGTGAAAAAAATATTAATTTATTAATATGAGGTAAAATGTACAAAAATCAGCAGTAACTTATGTTTAAAACTTACAACCGATCATAAGCTGGGCTAGTCGTCCTCGAAGGCACGAATGAGATTACTATGATTGGCAGACTTCCATAAAGCATAATTACAGCCTTCTATATAAACTATGAAAGTAATTTTTAAAAAAAGCTTTAAATAACCACTTACGGACGGAATTTAGAGTTTTAGAATCTTTTAGATGTTCCATAAGAATACAAATAACGTAGAATCAAAGTGAATAGCAGAGTAGTACGTCTTGTTGCCATCCCTTGCAAGTGTACAAAATTTGAACAGTAAAGAGATCCGCATGGTGTAAAACGTGTCCAATCGAGTCTTCATGATTAAATTGATTCTTTGGTGGGTTATTATCAACTGCCCGAGGAGAGTCACTGTTACTTGGTTCAGGCATGGCCCCTTGGGGCTGCAATGGTTAGCCAGCCATAGGTTAGAAAACTGATACTTACCGGTCAGTTGCACGGGACGGAGTGGAGGTGAACGAAATGGTATTCTATTTTGCCATTGTTGTGCCTCTCTTGGGTTCTTCAATCTCTATAACAACACCTTCGATGAGCTTCTTGAGGGGATCAAATAGAAGGGTCTATCTAAGATTGTAGAGCCTAATTTTTTGAAATCCCAAATTCTTTTGCAACAGTTCATTACATTCTGTTTGTTGGGCCAGAAGAGCTGACTGTTGTCTTTGAAGAGGTGAGATTTGTAGTATTGATATAGTCTACTGAGATACTAGACTTATCAATAACAGATGCACATAATAGTAATTGCATAACATATCATATTAGAGCAAAGTACTTAAACAATAGCAGCTTGTATTCATAAAAGTTAAGTCTCAATACAATTTGTACAGTACAAGGACCTGATATAAGCATCCCATCCCCGACATACATCATTCTATTTATATAACAAGAAAACCTGATGGGTTGTTGATTAACACAACTGTTAACACCCGAACATACAAATGGAAGGTAATACTACTACCTATGACTGATGATACAATCATCAACCACATGAGACGTTGGCTATGAAAATATGTAGTTACATTGATAGCCAAGACAATACAAATATATTGGTGTACATTATCCTTCCCTTTGATCAAGTTGGAGCCCCTCCCGACACAACCTAGATACAATGTGAGAAAAATAAGATTGAAGAGGGAGAACATAATGCATAACACTTGGAGCTGAAATATGAGACGAAGAATCTGAATTGCTGAACAAGTGTTGAACATTAAATTTATCCACACAAAACAACTGTTTGAAGATGGCACCAAAAACCCATGAGTCCAATTTGTTTTCTTTGTAAGTTCCCGCAAATCTTTCATTGGAGGCATTGTTGCAGCTGATTGTATGGTTATAGCTTCACCTAATGGACACATGGAATGGCGAATAAAGAGCTTGCAAGTATGGTGTAGGTGGTGGTTTTAGAAGACTATTGTACACCAGGTGATGAAACATTAGTTGACATACTTTCGTCGGGTGATGCTCCGTTAGTCAATGCAACGTCTTTGGTTGACGCTTTGTTGGACAATGCTTTGTTGATCGACGCACCATCATTCAATGATCTTTCGGGCGACAATGACACTCCATCATTGGGCGATACTTTGTCAATTGACACACTGTTAGGCAACCCTTTGTCGATTGACACTTAGTCAATGCATAGTCCACCAACCCTTTGTCGATTGGGTGACACTCCGTTGGTGAAAACACCATTGGTTGACACACCATCGATCGACACAATGTTGGGTGATGCAACATCAAGAAAGAAGGGAAGGGGCGTATTGTACAGTTGAGAAGCATATAGTTGTAGAGGAATGTACATGGGTTCTTTGCATGTCTTCCTAGGCCATACAATTCTTTCTTCTTGACATATTGTATGAGCTTCACCTAATGGACACATTGAATGGTAAATAAAGAGCTTGCGAGTATGGTGTAGGTGGTGACTTTAGAAGACTATTGTATGCTAGGTGATGAAACATCAGTCGACACACTTTCGTTGGGTGATGCTCCGACAGTCATTGAAACATCTTTGGTTGACGCTCCATTGGAAGATATTTTGTCGGTCGATGATCTTTCAGGTGACAATGACACTTCGTCATTGGGCGACACTTCGTTGGTCGACACACTGTTGGGAAACCCTTCGTCAATTGATACTCATTGAGTCGATGCACAATCCATCAACACTCCATTGGGTGACACTACATCATGTGGCACTCCATTGGGAAATGCGCCATTGGTTGACACATCATCGATTGACACAATGCTGGGTGATACAACATTAGGAAAGAAGGGAAGGGGGTGCACTATACGGTTGAGGAGCATACAGTTGTTGTAGAGGATTGTACATTGAGTTCTTGCATGTATTCCTAGGCCATACAATGTTTTCTTCTTGACATAAGTTGGGTTGAAGTACAAAAGAGGTGTGCATGCTTCTTTTGGAGCGTACTCTCCTTCTTGCCCATCACTTTTTCATTTTCCTTTTATTTTTTATATTAACTTTATAAAATTTGTTAGTACCTTCGTCTTTTTCTCCAATGGGCCCATTGGCTTTTAGTAAAGACAACATGGTTATGAAGTTATTGCACTTCAAAAATTCATCATGCACATGTTTCCTCCATCTTTTTTAACACATGTTCCCTTACTAAAAATTTCCCATGCCATTAAGTAATTGCCACAATAACAGTTCCTCTCACTTGGCATAGCCTCCATCGGCCACTGTGTCATTACTTCATCCAAGTGGAACATATTTGTTTTAAGTGACTGGACTTCACAAATATGCCTCTGTTTTCAATTGAGATTAGATTCTTTTTCCATTTATGATCTACTTTGGCTTTGTTATCAGTCAACCTTGGCCCAATAGTGCATCACATGCCTTCTTATTCAATGAGATGACTACAAAATTCAAAAAAAGGGTTGGGTTCCAATAATTACCAATTGTTTGACCCATTAGTATACCCAATACTTTAGTGCCTTGTTGGTTTGCCAAATTCTTGCCCAGAACTTCCATATGTACAATTGCTAGTTGTGAGGCTTGGTTAATTGTCAGGAGCATGGCATCAATTACTCGGTCACATGATAAGGGGTTTCAGCTATGGGTTCATTCTTCTACTTTTTGTTCTCACCACCACTCAACTTTAGGTGCACCATTATATGCTCTATGTTCGAGCTACTGTCTTGTATGGTAGTAGTGAGAGCATTCTTGAGTTTTGGAATGCTTTGTAATAAGCCATCAATTGTTGCAAATATAGTGGTTTGACTTTGCAAGACCTGTTGTGCAATAGATTTGTGGGACTCTATTATGTTCATCGATGTGTTTGTATGTTCCTTTGATTGATCACATTTTTCAACCATGGCCCTCTCAACTTCGCCCTTGCTTCGGCTAGCCTTTCATTCTCCGTACATGGGTTAGGGTAATTGGCTTTCTTTACTTATGCTCTAGTAATTGCCATAAATTCCTTGCCTTGGGCTATGTCAATCATATTAATGTTGGCTTGATTTGGACAATTGCCTTGATTATGGTTCTTGGGCTCACACCATGTATAGAGAAGTCCAGTGTCATTTCAGCGAGGAAAATATTATGCGAAATGGCCCGCTTATTGCGCTCCCAACATTGTAGTCTAGTGTTGTGCTAGCCACTAGTCGGTCACACATATCCCAATACATGCCATAGGATAAGGGCATAGCAGCATTGGTCTTCTATGACATGAATGTTTTGGTTGACAATGATCTTGAATGTGAACTCAACATCAATCATTTGCTTCCTGACCTTGGATAATCATTTTGTCTACTTAGGTACAACAGGGTCAGATGGTCTACATAAAATGTGAACGGAGCTGCCAACAAATAATGTCAGATTTTTGAATGTTGTACATTGACTAAGAGTCTCTCATTCAATGGTGCTATATAGATCTTATCTGCATTGGACAATAGTTGACTAGCAAAATACATAGGGTGGTCCAACCCATGGGATCCTAGTCGTGCCATAGCAGCGCCAATTGCAATCGTCATGTACATGGGATTTTTAATCCAAATCTAGATATGCAAAGACAGGTGGACTAATAAGGCACACATTTAGTTCTTTGAATGCTTGCTTCTGTTTGTTAGACGGTATGAACAAAACATTTTCCTTGTTAGTGCGTCCATAGGGTGGGAAACTTGGGAATAATTCTTGATGAAGTGTCAGCATTATTCAACATGAACCAAGAATGACTTCATCCTTGTGATTGTTTGTGATGTCTCTTGGTGCTTCCATTTCTACCTAACCAATATCTTATTAGGGTTTGTCTTTAGTCCAACTTTGTAAACAAAATGGCCAGGCAATTTACCTTGTAGTGCCATATGAATCTAGACTTCTTTGGGTTCAGTGCAAAATTTGCTACGTGACATTGTTGCATGCACTCCTTCAAGGCTCACAAGTGCAACTCTTGGCTACTGTAGATGGACAAATTATTTGGGAAGGCATTAAAATTACCTATTGTCATCTTGTCAAAGATATGCAAAATAATACATTGGAAGATAGCTGGTGCATTACAAAGTTCAAACAACATCTTTTTGTATGCATATACTCCATCTGCTATAAAAGTGGTCTTCATTTCATCTTCTTTGATGATGCTAATTTGGTATTATCCAGAAAATCCATCCACAAAGGAGTAAATCACATGTCCAACTACTTCAAGTGTGGAGTCTGTGAAGGGATCTTTACTAATGGCTGTGTTTAGATTTCTAAGTTCAACACAAATTTAAATTTCAGTCCGATAACTATTGGAGACAATCATTCACTTGTTTCCACTTTCAAAATGATTCCAACGTAGAACATCTTATAAATTTCTTCCCGGACTGTTGCAACATTGTTTCGATTCATTTGTTATGCTTTCCTTCACATTGGCTAGGCTCCTTATATGAGAGGGATTCTAGGTATGCCAAAGTTGCCAAGAAATGGAAAGGTTTTGAAACGTGGAAACACTGACTTTTCAAAAATGCTTGGAAATGAATTGGCATGGAAACATCCATACAATAAATTCTAAACAATTTAAATGTATATAAAAAATACATAATACTCCTTTTTAGTCCATAAAAGATAACACTTGAAAAATATAGTATTCACGAAAGTTCAAAACATTCAACATGCCTTTGTTTTGTGTTTGCCTATCGTTACAGCCTACAGGGTGGATTAAGGATGGGTAAGTTTAGCATTAGTTTTTCTTAAAGTATTTTTGATTGTTTTTAAAGCTTTTTTAAAATTAATTTGTGATTACATGTCTTAATCATGAAAATGAGGTTCTTTAATATACCTAAACTTTTTGTGTTACTTTAGATCTGAATTTTCGGAATTTATGAAGTAGACACAGAGACTTATTTAATATTTATGCAGGATGTTAAAGGTCCACAGACAGTTGCTTTCAATTTGCCCAATGATGAGAGAATTGTAAAAGAGCGGGGATCTGCCATGGTCATGCTGAAAAATATTGCAGAGTCCAAGTAGAAGACTCAATTCAATTCATAGTTTTTTCTTCACTAATACATTTATGACAATTAATGGAAATGGAGAACCTGTTTTTTGGTTTCCTTGGCCCTTGTTTGTGATGCATTCATTTTTTCTGTTCATATTTGTCAATCGAGAAATTTATTAATGTTTCTGATCATGTGCAGATTTAGGTCTATCCTCCTACCCATAGCAGAGATATGCATTTCCGAGGAACAAAAGCAGTATATAGATTTCAATTCCATGTTCACACACACAGTTTGCCATGAGTGTTGCCATGGAATAGGACCTCACACCATTCAGCTTCCTGATGGCAGACAGTCGACAGTGCGATTGGTATGATCTTTTTTGATACATAAGGCATGTTTTGGTTTTTGGTAACATGAACGACCAAAAATTGGTCAATGGGGCTCGAGAATACATCCAATTATGATAGAAAGTTCTAGGGTAGAAGGAGCCTAGGATCCAAGGTTAACTAAAGCACTAAAAATTAATGAGGGGAAAATCCAAAGCAGTAAAGTTCCAACCCATGTAGTTAAGGTACCAATTTAAATAGCCATGTGGGGTAGCAAGAACCCATAATGAGTGTAGACTGATGAAAATGAGGAGATAATATGATATGTTCATTTTTTTTGTTTTGTGTTTGAAGTTGTCTAATATGCAAACCTGGGTTGTCTATTATGTATCAATATCAGAAAGGAATGTGTTTTTAACTTTTCTTTGAGCTTCTGGGAGATATTTTCATGGCAGCACTTTCCTTGGGTGATGGTTGTTGACTTTATTTGCTGTTGAATAACATGAAATATGTAGATATTTGTACCATCATTGGGTCAAAGCTTAATCATCATTCGGTCCAGCTAAATAAACAATTGTTAAAGCCGTTATTAATAGCTGAATTTCATAGCTAGTGGGTTTGCAAAAAGTTTTTTTTTTTTTTAAAATTCTGGAAAGATCAGAAATATTTTTTTTATGAAAACGTATTTTGCAATTTTTACTTTAGGTTAATTTAGGGTTTTGCACATTTTAGATGATGAAGCTGGATAATATGCTTATTGGAAAAGAAAACTAATAAGCTTGATTAAGGAATGAAGGCAGTGCTTTAGGGAGGCAACCTTTGTATACATTATATGAACTGCCAACCAACTAGCTTATCTAGGAAAGAGAAATTTGTATCAAATGCTTCTTCAGTATGATCCATAAATGGATTAAATCTTACTTAAATTTCAGGAGGAAAGGATTGAATAAACTTTAGGTGCAAAAATGGATCGACATTAATGGAAATCAGGTCTACAGATTTGGAGAGATGCTGGGTGTATAAGCCAAAGAGATTAAGTGAGCAAAATAGTTACTCAAAGTTCAGGGAAGTCTTTGCAGCAGTGACAAAAAATTAAGCAGGACAGATATCCACCATGTGACCAGGCAGGATCCACCAATATAAGTCTAGTTTTGCCACTCTATAATGTTTCAGCTGAGAATTGCATAAAACATGGAAGTTTCTTGCTTGTTTCAGAATTTCATCTTCTGTGTGCTCTGTTCTCTAGTGTAAAAATTGCTAGGATAATGATTCACCGTGGCAGCACTGAAATTTAGGAAGTTGAGCGAGCTCCGGCAATGCTAGGTGAGAATTTCATGCCCAGAACTCGCAGTGTCAAACTAACTAAGTCCACTGCATGGAGGCATCCCAACCCAGACACATGGATTGCATGTTGGGTACTAGCACTACTACTCTAGATGTGTCTCATCCTACACAAGGTAGTCATTAGGGATGACAAATTAGTCTAAAGGAGGGATGGATGTAGGAGTTTGCTTTTGCAATCAAACAAAGTTGTAATAAAGTATAAATAAAGATAATTATAGGGAGTGTGATGTCCAAGAGTTGTTACGTCATGAGTAGTACTATTATTTTTTTTTATCAGGATGGGTTGTCCATATGAGATGGTTTGTTCTCCAGCTGTCATACTGGTTCTTCTACTTCTATATTCTACATGGTTGGATTGGATATGATGGACCCTCATGGATCTCTAGGGGTTTCCATCCGAGCATGATTATACATCATGCAATATTAATGAAGAAGACTCTATTTCATATTTTGCATTCTCATTGGTTTTTGTTATTCTATGCTACAATGTGTGTTTGAAATTATATTTCTATGGGTTTGGTAACAAAGTGGCAGACTTGTCACTTCCATCTAACTCTATTACTAGGAGTGGTGATGCAGTTGGTAACATTTCCATGCAAACTGTTACTGGAATGGTATGCTGAAGATAATGACTTAAGTGACTTGTACAAATGTAATTAGGTAGATTTTTGACATTGAGTTAAGAACATGATGACTTTTGATTCAAATGAGGGTTATTGTAAAAATCATAGAAGCTCTGCATACCTATCGATGACATCTGGATAAAGTTGATGCATGAAGCCATTCCCCCAAAATGGCATTCCATTTTGGTGTGGGCTAGATCAATAGTCATCTTCAACGGTGCATGTGTCGGCCAAAGACACAATGATGTTTAGAGGTTCATAAGAAGATGCTTGTTATGCAACATGAGGAAGATGGTGAATCGATTTTTTTTGTTTGTACATATGTTTCTCCGAGTTTCCGAGATGGGAGGATGAACATGGGGTGGTGGAGTGCATTTCCGAAATGGTGAAATTTTAACCCAGATTTTGGGGATAGCAAGTAATATTTATATTAATTAGAAATGCAAGAAAATAATATAAAAAACATATATTATAGCTTTTCAATTGTAACTTAAATTGTTAAACATCAAGCATTCTCAATAGTAGAAATTCAAATAACATTAACATCTATGACATTGAGCAATGAACATTCGACATTCAACATTTACCATTGAAATGTAAATCGAAAATTGCGTAAAACATATAAATGGGAGCACAAAATTGTAAACAGGACTATTTGATTGTTATATTATCAATGATTTTGAAAGTAACTGTTTGAAAATGTCCTCCTTTTTAATTTAATTTACAAATATGTTTTCTTTGTTTTTTAAACAACTGTTAACGTGGGGTAAGCTCTTAGAATAATGGGGACATCCCTCGATGCTTAGGGATGTTAGGACGCCCACAATTAATCCCTACAAAACAAGAAATAGCTAAGCAACAACGAATTTTTTTCCAAAATGTCTCAGGGCTTTGAGAAAAATTCAGAATAAGAGGGGAAATGCGGGGGATGTTGTGTGCCAAAACACAACCCATTTGTTAACATATTTTAGTGGAAATGAGCTATTTCACTATGAATCTCATCTTTTGTGACATTCCCATTATATATGTAACTAGTGGTGTTATGCAGATAATTAACAAAGGTGGGTGATTGGTTTTCAATGCAATTGTATACGTGGCTTATCTAAGAAGCTAATTGTGGGTTCATTGTATCTAGACTCTAGTGAGTGTGGTTATGGACATCTAGATTGTGTGAGAAGGTACTCACTTTATTCTAAATCAAGGTTTACCTCCTTTCTATTTAACAATCGATTTTTCATATGAATGCAGTCTTATGGGTTTATCACATCTCTTAGAGGAAATTTTTTTTTCTCATCTTGACCCTGCAGGTGTGAGAGCAGTCCATCTTTTGGATGTGCATGTGCCCCCACAATTGGTTCATTTATGTAATGTCCCCAATGGGAATATTTTATGCAAAATTGGAATTCCCCGAAAACCTCAATTTAAAAATTCTGAACAGCAGCAAGAAGTTACTTATTTCCACTTAGCAAACTCCCAACAATTGCTTCAAATTCCACAATACTTTGCAAAAATGGAAAAGACCCTGAATAGTTCCCACTTGCGATTGGATCAGGCTTTTTGAGGGCCTTGAACTCAATCGATTTCTGGTCCTAATCAGATCTGAACACAACTTATAATTGGTTCGATAAACCCTAGAGTGAGGGTTTAATGGTCCAACTCAATAAACCCAATATGGAGGGTTTAATGGTTGTTAAATACTTCAAATAAATTGTATAAAAATAGATGGACAACAACAACAATAAATAGACTGAGATCCATTTCAAATATCACCAAAAATAATTCTGGAAATTGTTTAAAAACCCTGTCTACAAGATAACTTCAGAAATTAATCTTTTACTAGAGAAGTCTAAATGAGTTGACACTTTGGATCTTGGGCCACAAAAATATGAAGAATAATATTCCAAAATTAGTTTTCGCACAGTAAACACAAAACCCTAATGTTTCCCTAAAAAGTAGGTCGCCTAGCACATTTAGGGCATCAAATCAGCTCCAAAAATTATGAAATTAATTTATTTCGATTCCCAAAATTCAATATAGTTGCAACAATAGATTTCAGACTTGGAATGTCATGTATTCAATAAGAATCAACTACAAAATGGATTGCTCCACTATGTATAATGAAGTAAACCACTATTGCAATTTATTCTTCAACTTTGCTTGGAAAATACTCTTCATACATTGCTAGAAATGACTCAAACAATCTATGTAAGCTCAATAAAATATCCTGAATAGAAATTCCTCTCAAACTCTTGGGGTTTTCGTCCACAAGAGGGAAAATACTAAGGGTTTTCGTCCTTAGAATTTTTTATGCAAAAGCTACAAGCTTAAGACACAAATAAGAAATTATCAAATAGCATAGAATGTCTTCCCCACAAGTCAACTTCTCCTTATAAAGGAAGAAGAGACCCAAAGCAACCTCCAAAATATCCAATTAGCTTACAATGATTTTCCCTATGCATTCATTTAATATTTTCCCATATTAAATGCTTTTCCCAACAACTTTTTCCCTCCTAATGCAAGTCACATATTTCTAGGGGAAATACATTTGTCCCATGAGCTTTTATATTTTATTTTATCATTAAGTTCATTAAATTATTATAAGTGCTTTTTATAATGTTTCCTTTATTTATTTTTAAGCATTTTATAATAAAGTAATAGAACTTAAGTCACCCTTATATTTTTCCTTTGACCGCATGCATGCTACAAGAGATTCCCCCTTAGTATCTCCATGTCCTCAAAATGTCTAGGGCATCCAAAATGGCCTTAAAGGGCAAGGGATGCATCCACATGGAAATCTAGTTTATACACACCTTTAACAATATTAAGTCATTTTTGGGAGTATTTTTCCAGATGTCTAGGTAGGTTTGCTGAAGAGACTACTCTGAAATGCTTATCTATTTATTTTATTCTATAGGCTAAACAAAATGATAGCTGTAATACCCTGCAAGGAGCCAGCAAGCAAGTAGAAGGCCGCCAAACTGTGCTTTGATATGTTTGGTTGCAGTTTCGAATTCCAGATTCGATTCTTTCAAATTGTGACAATTTTATGTGTCATTTGTTGATTGTATTTTGGAGCCCAGCAGACACCAATCCGAAATATTCCATGTCCTTTTATATTGATACATAATCCAGTAGTTATATGAAGTATGAACTAGAAGTCCTTCAAAAGCGATGCTTTATTCTTTTACCACCTATTTTCTTTTAAACTTGGGATAAAAAACTACATGCATATACATGTTGGAGTTACATCCTAGGTAACCAGTATGGGTGCAGATACGGGAATGGGGATTCAGCCCACCGGTATGGCAATTGTTTTGGGGGGAGCTTGGGTATGGCCATACAAAAACTGTATAAAAATTACAAATATAAAACAATAATAGATAAATAAGAAAATTAACCATGTAATATGCACAGAGTAAACAAAATAAAGTAAATAACCACAAAAGATACTGATAATTCAATGCCAAATGTCATGATATTTGATTGAACTTAAAACAAGTACATTGTGTAAATGTTACTATATATATATATATATATATATATATATATATATATATATATATATATATATCAAGAAGACAAATCAGCATATTCATTATTTTCATAATCATAATGCTGTCCAGTGCAATCAGCGAGATCATCATTAGAACCATCATGTCATTCATTAGAATACGTGTTGAATGTTAATTGCAATAGATCAGGCCTCTTAAGTGTGGATCACCAGAGCAGGCCCAAATTGCATGCCTTGGCACTCGACATCCTTCCATTTACATCATCTATGTGTAGACCAAATGGCCGATGATGATGTGAGCTAAATGTGGTGTTGTTTAAAAAGAGTTTGGGGTGTCTTTTAGGGCTAGAATTTGTGTTTTAATGTTTTAAAGATTGTTTTTGACTTTATTTTGACAAAAAAAAGAAAAAAAACCTTTGTGGGGGCAGAACCCTAAGGGTTCGTTCCAAAAAATCCCCAAGGTATGCGCTTCAGTACCCGAGGACGCCATTCGATGTACTTGGGTACTGAAATGCGTACATTGTGCATTTCCCCCGTAGCCAGACATGCACCTTTTAATGAAATCTATTTGTATCTTAATTTATACAGAAAGATATAAAAATACAAACCTATTACTGTGTAAAGGATGATTTTTTTGATATGGGTAACCCCTCTATAATGATTCTTACATATATATGTATATGTGTATCTCTCTCTCTCTATATATATAGATATAATATAATATAAAACAAACATATTTATTGATATGGGAAACACCCATATTTGGGCACCCCTCAGATCTTAAGTTTACTAGGAAATGGTAATGGAAATGGAAATGGATCCTAAACGTGGAAATGCCGATTTTCCAAAAGCTCCTAGAAACAAAATAGCATAGACATATCATTACAATAAATTTTAAGAAATATAATATAACTTAAAAATATAAGGTATTTTTTATTTGTTTAGAAGGTGCCGGAAACACCTAGACACCAGCCCAAAAAATTGCTGGAAGCACCCCAGAAATTCCTTAGAAACATATCTAGCATGAGACACCATGTGTTGGGGGTGTTTCCTACCACTTAGCTCGAAGCCATACTAGATATAGCTGTGCCTATCCATATATGACATGAATATGGTACAACCTTGGTCCTTATCCAATACATATTCTGATATGACCCAAGGTGTACACAATATTCAGTTTGTAATATTGTATCCCCATTGTATTGCTACCCATACCTGTATTGGATATGATGGATACATATACAAAAGGGGTACTTTAAAGTATCCCTTCAACATGATTTCACTATGACTTGTCAACCTTCGATACTTTCCATCATCATAACTTCATGTTCCACTGTAACTACCATAGTCACCATTGCTTGAAGACGTGTAATGAATCCAAATACTAGTATTGTAAATATGCTGAGAATCTATAGAAATAAACATATGAGATACAAAGAGGACCAAATTGCCAATTTACCAAATATTCAATATACTCAAAATACTCAAGTAGGATTACACCATACAAGATTCCTTACGGATACACTCCAGAAGGTTTCCTAATCTGAGTGTGGATTCAATTCAACATCTCACTTGATGATATGGAATAATATGAGTCCCATAAATGTCCTAGAACCTACAAGTATCAAGATATGTTAAACCCTTCACAAGCTACTCGTTTGACCCAATATTACTAAATCAGGGTTATGCATGCCACATGTTGGTTACTTCATAACTCCAATATGCATCATAATATCTTGGGCATAGGTACATAACATGCCAATCCTATAAGCATGCTTTGCATTTGAAGCATGTGAAGAAATATGATTGCCCTTAATTAAGCTTCCAATCATCTCGGGACATATAAAGTTAACAATAGAAAAGTTTGGAGGACAGGTTGTTCATCTTGATGAAACCATCTCCTTGCAGCAATTCATATGAAATTATCTCCCAACAAATAGTAATTGATCATGAATCTTCTCCAAGAAGATGAAGCCTTCAGCTAATCTATTTCATTTCACTTCTATTAAGATGTAAGACAAAACATTTTTATATGATAGGATTTGTACATGGTTCTTGTGATCTCTATTCTTCTCTATGTATGTAGCATTTGCACATGGTTCATGTTGATTTCTTCTCCTCTTCTCTTCTAAAGGAAATTGGAAGCTAGATGACTAACCGAGAAACTATTTGTATGTGCCTTTTCCCTTCTTTTGTGAGTAGAACAGACTAAAATAATCAAATAAACAGGGAAGCAAAATGATTGCATCTTTTAAGTTATTTAACAACATATATTACATCTTCAAAATTAGATTTGAATACTGTGTAGCATATTGCAGGAACTTCAAGAACTTCATTCAGCTCTAGAGGAAGCAAAAGCAGATATTGTGGGTTTGTGGGCACTGCAACATCTTGTTGATCAGGTTTCCTCTCTTTTACATGAAATCTTAAAGAGCCTAAAATGTTTCTATGCATAGGTTCTCTCCAGAATGGCTATATTTTAATAGTACAGAAGGGCATTTTAGTATGTTTTGTGTGTTCTGCCATTTCTGTGATAGCATTAAAGAAGAGAATATTATGCAAGGCTATAAAAGCTAGTGTAGTGATTGGAAAAAATCACTTCCTAACTCAATAAAAATATTTAAAAAGAATTGAGTAGTACAAATAATGGAGTAATAGAGAAAGAAAAATTGACAATGCTGAAAAATGGGCGGTCCAAGTCTCCTTAGTTGAAACTTTCCCCGTACTTTCCTTTCTCATGCAACATTTATGTTAGCTACATTAAAGAAAAATTCTGAGAGTTTTTCATTACCAATTGTTTTAAGTTCTTTTATGACAGTATTAGCAACTAAAAAAAATTAATGTAAAGAAGAGGCTGCAAAAATACAGAAACATATATTCAAAGATCATTGTCAGATTGTTATGTTTGTGCACCCCTAGGGAGACTCTGATACTAAGAAAAGATTTTTTCTTACCACTCATAATCCCTCGTATAACCAGTTTGGTGTTTTCCTATAAACCACGTTGGATAGTATGTTATTACATGGAAATTTATTCTTTCAAGGCATTTGGCACAGATTTGAATTGTATCCCGTGGATGTGTCCATGTTTTCTCGATGTCATAGAATGCTTGGAAGAAAAACAGCTTTTCCTGAAAATTAAAAAACTTCAATACAAGACAAAATATGCACCTGAACAATAAGTTTTCCATTTGTATTCTTGTTCAAAAGTTCCTGGTAAATCGCCATGGCTAATGGTGATTCTGAATTTCTCATTTGTAATTCCTCAATGCCAGGGATTGCTTCCTAAAACTTTATCGGAATCTATGTATGTTTCATTTCTTGCTGGGTGCTTTCGCTCAATCAGATTTGGACTAAAGGAGGCTCATGGGTACACATACCTATCTTTTCTTCACTACAAAAATATTAATCGTGCCTCTTGGTTTTGCTTTACACATTGGATTATTACTCTGTTCCTTGCATATATTTTTCAACATAATGCAGTAAAGGACAAGCTCTGCAGTTCAACTGGATATACGAGAGGGGAGGGTTTGTAATGCAGTCAAACGGGACACTTTCTGTTGATTTCACGAAGGTACTTGATCTAATATGCACTCATGATAGAAAATATTGCCTGGGTTAACTGCAGAACCATGTATTTCCAGTCCTTAAGAGATCCATTGATACTGTATAGGTACAAGGAGCAGTTGAGACCTTAAGCAGGGAAATAATGACAATACAAGCAAAGGGTGACAAACCTTCTGCCAAATTACTGCTTGATAAGTATGCTACATTCACAAAGCCATTGCAGCAAGCACTTTCAAATCTGGAAACAATTCAGGTAAAAGAATTGATGCTTAAAATTTTTATAGAGAAGAGGGCAGCTGACTGAGGATTATGTGTTCGGATGTATTAAATAAAAATTCTTGAAAATGTCTCCACTGATCCCATGAGATATTCTGCTGTAAATTACGATCAATATTTTATCATAGAATTTGTTTTTATAATCTTGATGTACTAATTATATTCTTGAAACCTTGCGTTGGTTTTTGTTTGCATCTTATATAAAGAGGCAATGTTTATATGGAGGAGATACATTAATGTTAAGTCCTTGTTTGCATTTGACAGGTACCTGTAGACATATCTCCATCATTCACCACTCTGAATCAGCTATCAAGCCAGGAAGGACGAGACCATGTCTTTATCACTTGGTAAAAATCAATCATCCTATGTTAATAGGACGTTACAGTGACAAGACAGCCGATGTCTGATACAACTTAACTTTAGTGGCACATCTTAATGTGTTTTTTGGTTGTGGTCCTGTGGAAGACACCTTGAACAATTTAAATTTTACAGTTATCTGATGTCTGACAGGGCAAGTGCATGATCACAGCAGTTACATTCTGGGGTATTCATATTTTTCCTTCCACATGTAACCATGGAAATAAACTTGTCTTTGAAATTAATTCCAAATTTGAAATCCAAATGCGGAGAACATCACTTAAGAGTAACAAACTTAGAAACTGAAGCTTCTTATGCTGGACTAGAATTATTAATGTCTTGCTAACAATTGGGATTTCTAGAGGATGATTCAAAGCTTGCATTTGGTAAGTATAGACTGAGAAAATTTTGGAATCAAACAAGAAGATTCTTGACATTGAGTGGGACCCCAATGAAAGAATCAAGACATCATTTGTCTACAAGAATTCATACTGCTGCCACAAGTGTGTGCAAACTTAACCAAATAAAAATCACTGTTACTTCGGTTCTAAAACGAGAAAAAGAAAAAAAAATAGAACCATCTGATTTAATTCGTTGTGAAGGGCTACAAGATGTTCATGGGTAATCTTTTTGTCGATGTGCCTTTTTTTTCTTACACTTGTGGCCTTTGAAGGATGAGAATTGACTATGATTGATGGCCATCTATGGCGAAGGGTTTGGTTGTGGGAAACTACTGTCAAATAATCAATGAAATACAATTTATTGCAATTCCAATGTAGCATGAAACATTTTTCAAGACTTATTTAAGTGTTGTAATTGACAAAGCATATATAGTCATAGGACAATAATTAAACCATTTCACATCGGTGTTGCCTTTGTGTTGTCTTAGATTTCTAATTTGTCCCAACTCATCTCCACATCCAAGTTTTTATTATGAAATTTATCAATAGAAAGTTATTTTTCCATTGACCAACTCTTTAACTCAAGAGGATTATATCAACGCTCACACAAAGATAAATTGTGGCAATTAATATTCTGTGTCCAGGCCAAAAATTATCCATGGCATGTTTTAATCTAAACAATACTTCAAATTTTGAATCTATTTTTCTTAGAAACTGTTCATTACAGCAAATCTAATCTTCTTCACAAAGGTTGGGGAAGCAATACTTCACTGGATCATATTTCCATGCAAATTTGCCCCCATAAACCATTGTATGGTCGGTCAATTCTAGCTTATGCCAACAATAACTGAAGATGAATGCATGTGCTGCCAACTGATAATAGTCAGAAGGTGCAATAAATCTCCCTAATTATGTTCATACTAATGATATCTTTATTTGTGTTCTTGGAATCATGTTTTGCATCTTAGTTTTTCCAATATATTCAATTCTTACTTTTATTTGAAAGAGAAGGATCCATTGGGCTGGGTTGACTTATTCATATGGGGTGAATCCTGTTACCATTTGAACTGAAAAATGTTCATTAAATTGTCCACAGACTTGGGTTTACCAGAGTAAAAGCTTGACCTTCTTAATCCCTCGGCTGCCCAAAAAATAAAAATAAAAATCACTTAATACAATTTGTTTTCAAAAGTTCAATTTCTTATTTAGCTTGAAGCAACTTTAGTTCTTTTACTTGGCTATAATAAAATCCAACTCTGGTTTTTTCTACTTTGAATGTGTTTGGAGATATAAACTATTAATCTGTCATAAAATAAGTTGTAAATTGGGATTCATTTGTTTAAGCTAACTTCTTTTCAGTTTGGAACTAGCCTCCTCTCTCAAACGTTTCCAAGGAAAATATTCCAAGTTTAGTTTGCATTGAAAACTGTTTTCTGTTAATTATGTAAAATACAAAAAAAAAACTAATTAAAACTAATTAGATGAAGGTAATTAAAAGGTTATTAAAGCGATATCCATTGCTTTTCAACCAAAAAACAACTAGAAAAAAAATCCTTGGGCAATGTATCCATTGCACAAAATAACAAAGCCCACATCATAATTAAGTTAATCGGTGCATGAATTGATAGAGGATCATCCAGCTTGATCCTCAATCCACCACCACTAGGCAGATCCACTAAATCAAGTACTGGTTCCCACTCATGGTCTTTGATTTCTATGACTTTTTGTTGCTTGATGGAGATGTCTTCATGAGCAACTCCAAGAACGCCACACACGACAAAGAATGAAGCGATGTGTTCATTAGGGTGTTGCTTCCCATCACCGTTGAACTTAGGAATATTCTTATGTGATCCATGTGGTAGATCATGCAATGGTGGAGTTAGGGAAAGAGGACCAATAGCCGCACCCCAAGGCACATGTTGCGCTGCCATTCTTCTGAATGAAGTGCGTACAGGAATTTGAGTATCGGACAAGAATAATGCACGGCAGGTTGCAGAAACTTCTGGTTCTGGAAGAACCCAAGTTCTTTGGATAGGTGAAGAACTTCTCGCTCGGCTAGATGCAACACTGTTGGGTGAAAGTCTGAAATTGTGTTGCTGAAGTAAATCAAAGAATGGATCAGTTTCACCCCTGGCTCGGCTTGACCGAGTGAAGATCTTTCTGGCCAGCTTGAACTGGAAAATAGATCTTCTGAAAAATAAGGCAAATACGGAGTCGCCAGACACCAACAGGATAAGCTTAGTCTTATCAATCCGTATATCCCCAGAGGAGTCACCAAAAACTGTTGGTTGGATATTTTGTCAAGCCAAAATATGAGGTTCAACCATAGTACATGGGATTAAATACCTCCTCAAAGACAGGTGAGGCTTCCTATTTATTACTAATCTAAAACACAACAGAAATAAATATATACAATATTCACACTATTCTAACCATTGGGGTTGGGAAAGAATCCCAAAATCCATATCCACACTAGGTGAAGATGTTGCAGTTTTAGAAATGGAATGGATTGGAAAGGAAATTATTATTATGGAAGAAACACAATGGAAAGGAAATGAGAGGAACGTATTTTCTTTCGAGCAAACATAGATCACAAAATAATCATACGAGTTTTAGATAACAAATGTAATGTTTGAAACAATTAAAATAATCGAGAGTGCTAAACAAAGAATAGCTTAAGATTCTGAACATAAGAAAAATATCTTAAGAGAGATGAATCTCACAACACAAAGTTTACAAAATAGCATCGGTTTCTATTCCTCAAATGATTAAAAGAAAACACAAAGTTTTTCTTCTTTACAATAGTTCTCAATATTCCAAAAATCTCAACCCTTTGGAATGCATAAGTATCCCTTATTTATAATAAAAAGAGTTGAGAGAAAATAGGATAAATCCTAGAAAATAGTCTTTTAATGAGAGTCCTATTTTTCTTGACTCTCACGTAGGAGACCAAGTCAAAATTTTCTTCCTACATGATGAAACAAAAATGAAAAAGACATGTCGATTTCAGGATTGAAATGACATGAAACATTATGCCTATTCTGTTTCATCATCTTTGTCTTCCTCCAACAAAGCCTGCTTGTCCTGAAATTATTGGAACTTTCAGATTATGCCCTGCATCTCATCTTCATCAGGCATGGTGGAGTGGTCACTCAGGACCTCACATGTTTCCTGAGTATCGCTCATGTTACCAGGAAGTTTCTTCAATCTCTTGTTGAGTTTCCTCAGTGATTCCAAAGCATGTTCAATCTTCATGAACCTATCAATGATTTCCAAACTAAAGCCATAAGTTGGTTCATGCTGAATTGATTCTTGGATCTGCTTGTAAAGATCGTCAGTGGGAAGAATACTCGAGCTTTCATTCAACACTTTAGCGTAGATCTTGGTTAGCTCTTCTTCTATGTCATTTTTGGCATCAATCAATTCATCTCTTGATTCCCTCAATTTTTTGCAAGCTTCATTGAGAATATTTATTCTAAATCTGATGGCTTTGGTTAGTTGAAAATGATTTTCCCCATGTGGAATGATTCCTTCTTCGATCAAGACGTGGGACAAAACCTGTTTCAGCATATTGAGAGCTTCAAAAGTTAACTCTAGGTTCCCAACTTCTGCCAAAAACTCATCATCCATTTTCTTTCCATCCTTCTTTATATTCTCCAAGGATTTGTAGACTTCCACAATGTCATCAATGACCTCTTTTCCTTGCAGGAGTAGCCTCTAGATCCATTCATCAACCGTTCTCCCCTTCTCATTAATATTTTCAATCCTGGGTACCAATGAGAAATCAAACCTGATAGGAGTAGGGGTAGAGGATGATGGTGTTGACTCAGGAGGCTTTGAGAGCTTGAGTAGTACTTCTATCAACTGCTCTACTTTCTCTTTTAGCTCATCTCTGCTTTCGTTCGTTTCCTTTAGCTTCTGGCACAACACATTCATGGCATCTTGTGTGTCTTGTTGTGATCCCTCCATTGTTACTTTTCCTAGATCAACCCTTGTGATCTGATAATCGGTGACCATTATATCATTCTTGGTTTTGTCAGCTGCGGGAGTGACAATCTCCGCAAACTTATGCCCTGAGGCATCCACTGAAACCCTTAAAACCATTTTGGGTTTCTTGGTAGACTTGGCAGGAGTGACCTTGAGGCAACTGAAATCAAAGGCTGGTAGGGGAACTACCACCTTCCTCTTCCTTGGGGTCTGATCTATTAACCATTGAGGCATACTGGAAGAAGTTTCTCCCATCGTAGGTGTTATGGTCACATCTGCAGGTGGAGGAAGGTTTGCTTGTGGAGTGGTGATCACTGCGAGTGTAGTGTCCATGGGAATGGACTCAGGGAATGAAGGTACAGAAGGAGGAGGCATATCCATGGTTAACTTGGGTCCAGGGGAGAGGTGAGAGGTCAGAGAAGATGCTGGCCATGGCTGAGGAATTTGGTGAAGAATTCTAAAGCAAGGAAGGATGAATGGGAGGAGGTACTGATTATGAAATTAAAGCTTGAGAGGTAAGAGGAAGAATTACCTCTAATGAGCTACCAACCAAAAGGGGAATGAGAGGTTGACCAACCTCTTCTCCTGAAGGAAGATTTCCTTATTCTGGTGGTGGAGGTGAATCAAGTATCTCAACCATTTGTGGGGGAGTGGCCAATGATGTGGTCACTTGCTCTTCTCCCTTTCTGAAAAATTTAACCTTTATTGGCCTCTTGGAAGGGTCCTTATCCTTTTCCTTTTTTCCCTTGGAGGGTCCCGCTTCCAAAGTAGCTAGATTTGAAAAAATCTTTTCTTTATAACTCATTCCCCAAGAAATGAGCCACGCCTTAGTACGAGAAAGAATTTGAGCAGCTCTTCCTACGATAGAAGCTTTCTCAGCAATGGACCAATCAATGGCTGGGAATACATATTGGTCCTCATTCAACCCATCATACGAGGCATCAAGGACACTTTCATTGTCCATGGTGCCTTCTGGGATGTCAGATAGATCTAACATCTGAATCTCTTCAAGTGTTAACCTACTATTTTCCTTTCTTCAGATGGAAACTTCATCCCGAAGATCAACCCAAATGTCTTCTACATTGGGCACATGTAGATATAAGGTCCCATACAACTTAAGGACTCCTTAGAAATCGAACCCATCTTTGTGCTTCATGTGCTTCTTCAACTTTTCCTGAAGCTCGTGCACCACATTCTTGGCTTTAACCACTGTTGAGCACGTGTACCTTCTAATGGAAATAGGGAAGGAGACGGTGGCCTTGTGCTTACTCTGTTGGAATTTGTGAAAATCCAACAATTGTCTAACCAACTCCATCAGGATCAGCTTATCACCTGGGAACCTAGGCAAATAGAAAGGATCACCCAGGTACATGACCACCCGAAGGTATGTGAACTTCTTGAATTGCAAGAAGATACAACTCCATTTCGATACTTCGGCCCATGCCTCATTAGAGACTCTTCTTTTCTTTAGATCAGGGCTCATCCTACAAATGTTTTCATAAAAGAAGGCGTCGTTCACTCTTCTAAATTGATCCTCGGACCCCTTTATTGTCAGTTGAGGTAAGTACCAATATATGTGTTATGTTTCCCTATTTCCCTTTGCATCCAACCCTTGATAATTTCTCATGCCGTCTGCTGCATAGGTGATGTATGATGACATATAGAACTTGCCAGTAGACAAGATTGTTTTCATCTGGGAGTCTATCTCATCACTTATAAGACTACTCCAATCGATCCCTTGGTCATTCTTCTTTATGATGACCATGAATTGATACATCCACCCTTGGAAGTCTCTCGACTCAGGGAGTCCAAATACTCGACTTAGCAGGGTGATGATATCACTGATTTCAAGGATGAAATCACTCCTAGGGACAAACTTGGGAAACCTAGAGATGGTTGGCTTGGCCTTGATCAAGAACTTTTTATTTACATGCCTGATGCAATCTTCTTGATCATTGTCCCAGGCCTTCTGCGCTGATTGAAGATTCAAATCAACATATTCTTGAAAGTTGGGCAATCTTAAGAGGTCATCAAAGTAACCTCCATCCAACTTCACTATGGTTTCTCCTACTTGATTTCTCACTGAGCGGGAAGCTGAGTCATAATTGGAAGTGCATTCCAGAATGAACTTAGGGCATTGAGTAGACATTGGGAATCCTGCTGCAAGAGGGAGGCCACTGCCAGCTATTGACTTCATCCAGGGACTCTGAGAAGAATCCTTGATTCTATTCCAAAAGTCTTCCATGTCTATATTACCAAGCTCCGTGTCTCAGATGTCATAATTGCAATCTATGTAGGAAGGGGAATCCATCTTCTGGTACTTGTACTTCATCTTTCCTGACCTGTCTGACTTATCCTTAGATTGTCCAGGATCCGACATGAGAAGTCTTGAAGAAAGAATGCCTAGATGACTTCTGGCTGAACAATCAGGCTTGAAAGCTTGCTGAGCAACCCTACAGACCTACCACACTAACCAGACTTTGGGACTTGCAAAGAACTTTGTGAAACCCGACACACTGTAATGTATATTAGAAATTAGGTTGTGTCGAACACTTTGTGAAACACAACACAAAGGCGGAATTCAGGGGATGTTAAGCACTTCACAAAACCCAATACAAGTGAGAGCTAGGGTGATGTTGAACACTTTTTGAAACCTGATATGTTGAAGCACTTGGAGAAACCCAATACTAGAATGATGTTGAGCACTTAGAGAAACCTGGTATTCAGACACCCTGTAAAACCTGAAACAAAGGCGTCAGGTTTCTGGGATGTCAGAACACATAAAATTCCCGCCAAGTTTGTAAGTTAGGATTTTTAGATTCTTCTCAAAAATCAAAAGAGTATATCCCATGGGAAAAATAAGAAAACACCCAAAGGGTGAATTCCAAACAAGAGGTTTCATGGGAATACAACAAGAAATGAAGAAAACAACCCAAAACCCTAAACCTAGAGGAAAGAAAAAGAAAAGAGGGAAAAAAACCAAATGAACACCTCAAAAACAACCCAAAAGACCTCAAAGCAGTAAGAAGAGAAAAATACCTTCAATAAATTCAAAAAATGGTCGAAGATGGATCACAAAATCGATCAATAAGTTTAGTCAGGTTTGGAGGTCGAAGGAACATGCACAAAAAATCCACGCAGTGAAAATATACAAGGTAAAAATGACGTGTAAAATTGAACTATTTATAAATCCCTTAACATTAATTACACCTCATCTGACACGTGTGCCAACTACCAGACAACTCGACATTAATGCCATGTCATCATGCTCAGAGACTGTCCAAAAACCCGATACAAAGGTTTTACTATCAAATCAGGGTTTCAAGAAACAATTTTCATGAAGCATGAGATGTTTGGATGTTATCAAGTTCCAAAAACCTGACACAAAGGATCATTTCAGGTTTCAGGTTTCGGGAAACAAGTGACATGGAGCATGCATTTTGCAAGGTATGTTCTGATGCTTCTGAGTTCCGAAAACCCAATACACTGGCTTGTAATCAGGTTTCAGGTTTTAGGAAACAATTGACATGAAGCATGCAAAGGATATGTTTTCATGTTGATGGAAACCCGAAAGCCCAAAAATCTCCTTCAAAGGGAATTTTTAGGATTTTGTCAAAAAAATTCTATGGTTATCTCAATTTTAGCTGAAATCACTAAAAACAAGATAACAGTTGGCTCTCAGTTGGGACTTTCTTTGAGACATCAAAGGAAGAGAACTCATATATCAAAAAGCTTTATCCATTGGGCTACTGGAGTTTGAAGAAGAAAAACCAAAAAATAAACAAAGAAAGAAAGAAAAGAAAGCAAACACACAACAAAAAATAAATTATGATACAGTGCAAGAGAGCATCTTGCATTACTGATGGAACAACTTCAGATGTTGACCACTGAAAGGTAGAGGGAGCAACTCTCCATCCAGATACGATAGACAGAAGCTATTTTCACCATTCAGTTGATGTATTTTGAAAGGACCTTTCCATAAGGAGTCAAACTTGCCATGCATCCCTTTCTGCTCTCTTCTCTTATCCCAGAGAAGTACTAGATCTCTAATCTAGAAATCACGTTGCTTTGATTTTTTGTCAAATATCCTTTTGACTTTGCTTTGATGATCGGTCAATGCGATCCACCACCTTTCTCCTTTCTTCTTCTAGCCTGACTAGGTACATTATCCTTTTCTCAATGGAACTTTGAAAAGTTTTAACCTCAATTGCTTTAGCCAACCATAAGGCTGGTAATTCTACAGAGATAGGAATCTCAATATCAATTCCATACAACACTTGGAATGGGGACATTCCAATAGCTTGCTTAGGAGTAATCCTATCTTCCCATAATGCATCATACAATGCTTTGTGCCATGTCCTCTGATTTTCATCGACCAACTTTCTGATTATGGTCACCAGGTTCTTGTTGCTTGATTCAGCTTAACCATTTCCTTGGGGTAATAATCAGATGAATGAGCCAATGTGATCCCAAATCCATAACAAAATTTTTTCAACTCATGGGATGAGAAATTTGAAGCATTGTTAGCAATGATCTTGTGAGGCACACATAATCTAACAATTATATTTTCCTTGAGAAAGTTGCACACAACTTCAGAGGTATCTTGTTTGATTGGCACAACTTCCACCCAATTGGTGAAATAGTATGTGGCAGTGAGCACATAATTATGACTGGCATTAGAGGTAGGATTCAGCACTCCAATGAAATCAATTCCCTATTGGCGAAAAGTTCTTCAATTACCACAGGTTTCAAGGGAAGAGCTAGCCATCTTAGAACGACCAATGAAATGTTGACAAGCTTCACACTTGGCTACCCATTCAGCTGAATCTCGAAAGAGAGTAGGCCAATAGTACCTGGCCCATAAAATCTTGTAAGCCATTACGGAGAAGATAAATGTCCTCCACATGCTAGATTGTGGAAGGACTCTAGCAACCTTACCTGCTGAGGACTTATCAACACAGCGTAGGAATACACCATCAATACCCTTCTTATATATACCATTATCCCAAAGAATGTATCTTACAGACCTTAACCTAACTGTCCTCTTTTCTTTTTGGCTTAAATGAGGAGGGACATTCACCATAAGTTAAAAAGAAAGTCAATATCTATGTACCATTCATCAGTTGTGCTTACAAAAAGCACCATGGGCAATTCTGAAGAAGTACCTTCAGTTTCTTCGCATTGTATCTTAGCATTATTTTCCGTGATCAATTGGCATAGGCCTCTTCCTTGTACTAACTTGGTAGATCTCATGTCCAAGTCATACTCCTGGAATTTGGCTATCCAGTTACCCTGTTGACTACCCAATCTCCTGTTGAGTCAAGATGGATTTAACTGCGGTATCAGGAACAAGAACGAGAGTGTGAGAACTCAACACATAATACCTGAAATGCTTCACTACTCTCACCACTGCATAAGCATGTTTTTCAATTTGTGACATCTTCAATTCATGTTCCTTTAATGGGCAGCTCATGAAAGTGATGGGAGCTTCAATTCCTTCTTCATTCTCCTACATCAGGATGGCTGATACTGTATGTGAGGAAACATAGCTATACATGATAAAATCTTTCTTGAAATCCGGGCACACTAGGATGGGAGCGTGAGCAATTGCCCTTTTGACTTCTTCAAATGCAAGCTTTCCTTCAGTGCTCCATCGAAATGGAGTTTTACCTTTCATCATCCCAAGGATATCCTTGGTTTTATCGGCAAAGCCAAGTACAAATCTTCCCGAAAAAGGAGTGCACCCCAGTTTTGCTTGTGGGTAGGGTAAGGCTTTGGATGGCCTTCACCCTCTCTAGGTTGATCTTGGTTCCTTCTTTGGTCACGATATGACCCAACACCTTTCCTTTTGTTACTCTGAACATGGAATTTTTAGGATTTAATGAAATCCTATGACGCCTGCACCTTAAGAGTACATGTTCCAGATGATCATAATGATCACTTCACTTTTTAGAGAAGACTGTCAAGTCATCCAAATACACAACTATGACCTTGCCCATCAAATCTATGAAAGCTAAATCCATAGCTCTTTGAAACGTGGCTCCAGAATTAATCAAACCAAAAGGCATCCTCCTGTAAGTGAAGGTTCCCCATGGGGTGGTGAATGCAGTTTTATGTTAGTTTTCAGCAGCTACCTCAACCTGATTATACCCCAAAAATCCATCAAGCATGGATAACATTTATGATCCAATGACAGTCTATAATACTTGGTCCATGATGGACAATGGATAATTGTCTTTCAGTGAAGACTGATTGAGGTTCCGAAAATCAACACAAATCCGGATTTCACCGTTCTTCTTTCTGACCAGGACAATATTAGCAACCCAGGTGGAATGATGGATTGGAAAGATAATCCTTGTGTCTAACATCTTCTGAATTTCTGCAAGGATAGTCCCTGAGATCTTTGGGTTATAATGCCTTTGCTTCTACCTGTAGGGTTTAACTTTAGGCTTTAAAGGAATGCTATGTTGCACATCCTTGGGCTTGAAAGATTTCAGGTCTGCATAGGACCATGCCAATACATCTATATATCTCTTCAGGAGTGAAATGAATCTTTCTCTTTCCTCCGGAGAACAACATTTCCTGATGTTTACCATCCGTGGTTGATCAGCGGAGCCCAGGTTAACTTGATCTACCTCTAATGAGGAAGCACCTTCATCTTGTCTTTTATCCTGAATGAAACGGTCATGCTTGACGAACAGTCCTTCCAAAGAAACTAATCCCTTCGGAATCTTATTGCCTTTAAGTTGGATGAATTCACCATCAATTTCTTAGTATGAATTTGAGACGGACTCACGGAAATCTGATTCTGATCCTTAAAAAAAAGCTCACTGAAGTTGTCATCTTTCTCAAGAAAAGATAATACTTGTTGATCATCATTAAACATTTGCTAATGTGCTGAATTATCTGGAACACTTGGACGATACACGATCTCAATGGTATACGTGTCCTGTTTGAACTTTGGGTGAGGAAGAAAAAGAGATGCAGATACGGCTAAAGAATCAGCTTTATCATTGTAGTATCTTAAGACTGCCTTAATGGAAAAAGCATCAAAGCATTCTATGTTGTCCCAAACCTTATTCCTGCGATGTCTTAGGCGATCATTTTTACCTAATAGGCCCCCCTTACTTGATTCACAATCAACTCGGCATCTCCCTGCACTTTAAGATTTCAGACTCCTTTTTGTCTTGCCATTTTTAATCCTAATAACAAAGCTTCGTATTCGGCTGTGTTATTAGTATTATCAAACTGAAACTTGAAAGCAAAAGGAATTTTTTTGAAATCTGGAGATATAAGAACCACACTAGCACTTGAACCAGAAGTTGAATAGTTCCCGTCAAACTCGAGGGTCTAAACAACGTTAGGATCTTCTTCTTTGAATTCTACAGAGGGCACCTCAGATGTCATGAAATAATTACCCAATCCTGCATCTTTAAAGAGAATTTGAGCCTTAGGATCATCTGATTTAGTAACCAGGTACTTTGCTTGTGCTTCAGGGTGAAGGACACAAGAAACTCCATTCACTGGAATTTTAGCTTTGGTCCAATCCATGTTGATTTCTCCTCCAACATATTTGCAAAAACCTCTTTCTAAGAGAATACCATAAGCAGCTGGGATATCAGCAACCAGGATGGTCATTTTCACTCTCTTTTCAGGGAAGACAACAAATGCAAATTGTGCATCCTTGATTTGGCCAATCAAGGAGAATTGTTTGGTTTCCATGGAATAACACTGCCCGTAAGATTTAGTCAGGGTGAGACCAAGGGCATGAGCTACTTTTGCGGGCATTATGTTATCATAGGCTCCTGAGTCAATTATGCAATTACTGAGTTTAAAACCGTTTATAAGTAAGGACAAATAAAACGGTTCAATCTTTCCTGAAGAAGCAGCAGAGGTCATATTACTCTGAGGTAAAGGCTAAGTGGGGCTAGGTAAAATGCCTTTTGAAAATGAAGGAATAACAGCCTTTCTTCTAATGAATTTGACAAGTTTCTCAAATTGCTCAGGGTTGGACTGCAGGTACTTGGCTTCCAACATTTGGATTTTAGTTTTCTTTGCATGATCAATGATATCAAAAGCGGTATACGAAGGGATGATGGAGGGCTCAGTTTTGGTTACACTGGTCTGAGGCGAGGTACTAGCCTTGAGAGAAGGAGAAAAAGAGTTAGAAGACACAATTACCTTTTTATTTGTCTCCTTTTCAGTTTGCACTGAGATAGGAGAACCTCTGTTAGCCATAACCACGGGAACTTCTTTACTTTTCTCCTTAGAGCCTTCAATCGGCTTTCTAGGGTTCTGTGTTGAGCACAAGATAATACTGAGAGGGGGGGTGAATCAGTATTATGAAATTATTTCAAACTTTAATATTTGAACTTAGATCTATAATCACGAGAAATTGAATATATCAAATCAATCAAAGAACACAAAACTTAATGCAAGTAGACACAGATATACGTGGAAACCCTTTCAGGAGAAAAGCACGGAGAAACTTCTTTCTTTATATATATTTCTCAAAAATTTGTAGGCACCAACCTACTGGAGACACCAATCCCCAAATTACAGTTTTGTAGGCACCAACCTATAGGAGCACCTACCCATTTTGCTAAGCACCAACTCAGAAAGAGACACCAATCTCTTCAAATATGAAGGCACCAACCTTCCTTACAAAATTTGCTTTCCACTTTTGAACTTGTTGCTTCCTCAATGAATAATGGAAAATTCTTCTTCTTAATTTCATATTTGCTATTCTAAAATTTTGCCCTTACACTTCCTCTTCTTCTTCTTCTTTTTCCTTAAGATATTCAACTCGAATCCATGCTTAATAAGTCTCATATGAATCTTCTTATATAGCCTTTCGTACCTTTTCGAAAATACACACCGTTCCAACCGACACAAGCTTTCCATTAACACAACTTAATTAAGTGCATTAGTCGGCTAAAACCAAAAAATAATTAATGCAGCCCATAATTATTAAATGCACATTAATCAATGCAATTAACCACTTGATAGGAGCATTGCCCCTCCTTAGACAAATCACTGTTATCATTAAATCGCTATCAGCAATCATTAAATCTTCTTTTTCACCATAAAACATTGCATATGAACACCTTAAAATGCGGATATCTCTCTCTTATGTATAGCTGTGTATATCTCTCTTATACCATGATAATCCTCATGCAAAAACACTTCTTTTCATGTATTTAAATTTTTTTTTTCTACCCTTCTATACTACTAGTTATTTCCGTTACTTTCTACCATTTCCGTCAATAATTCCGTTACTTTTTGATAGATTTCCGTTTACCAGTTCAACACCTCTTTTGACATCAATGACAATATTTCTAACAATCTCCCCCTTTGTCATTGATGGCAACCCCAAAAAAATAATCTCCTCTTCTACAACTTTCTCTTGTCGTAGCTCCCCCTTACTACCATTCTCCCCCTTTGACATCAATGGTAAAGGGTTATCCTAGGAGCTGAAAAAATTGCAAAGTTTTAGCTCCCTCTTAACCAGTGCTACCCTTGACTCTTCAATGTAAAGATGTAAAATAAATTACTCCCAACTTATGCCGTAGATATTCAAATGTATCCTTTGGAAGTGGCTTAGTGAAAATATCTTCTATCTGTTCGGATGTAGTGACATACTCCAACTTTACCTGTTTCTCTGCCACTTGCTCTCTTAAGAAGTGATATCTTATAGGAATGTGCTTTGTTTTGGAATGCATAACCATATTCTTTGAAATACTTATTGCACTGGTATTATCACATAATATGGAGATGGGATGATCATACTCTACTTTCATATCCTTCAAGGTCTACTTCATCCATAAAATTTGTGTGCAACATAGTACCACTGCTATATACTCTGGTTCTGCTGTGGATAGGGATACAGAATTTTGCTTCTTACTTAGCCAAGATACCAAGCTGTTTCCAAGAAAAAATGCTCCTTCGCTTGTACTTTTTCTGTCATCTACACATCCTTCCCAATCTGAATCTGTATAAGCTGTCAATGTAAAATATTTTCCTTTTGGATACCACAACCCGTATTCCATAGTTCCCTTTAGATATTTGAATATGCGTTTTACAACTTGTACATGTGTTTCTTTTGGCCCTGCTTGAAAATGTACCACCATACCCACTGCTTGCATGATATCTGTTCTGGATGCTGTCACATATAATAAACTCCCAATCATTGATCTATAGAGAGATTGATCAGCATCTAGAGATTCGTCATCTTTGCTTAACTTGGTTCCGGTGATCATCGGTGTGCTAACAGGTGCACACTCCTCCATACCAAACTTTTTCAACATTTCCTTCACATACTTGGTTTGGGATATAAATATTCCTTTATTAGATTGAGAAATTTGCAATCCAAGGAAAAAGGATAACTCACCCAACATAGGCATTTCAAATTCCTTTTGCATGCCTTCTGTAAATTTTCTAGACAGTTCTTCATTGTCTCCTCCAAAGATTATGTCATCCACATATACAACCACAATTAACTGGTCTTCATCTTCAGTTTTGATGTAAAGATTACTGTCAGCATGTCCTCTCTTGAATCCTTGGTCCTGTAGATGTTGATCAAGCCTTGAGTACCATGCTCTGGGAGCTTGTTTTAATCCATACAATGCCTTTTTCAACCTACACACATAATCTTCATTTTCTGATAATAGGAACCCTTCAGGATGTTCTATGTAAACCTCCTCTTCTAAATTCCCATTTAAAAAGGCTGATTTGACATCCATTTGGTAGACTTTGAAATTTTTAAACACTGTGAAAGCAAGGAACATTCTGATTGCTTCTAGTCTGGCAACTAGAGAAAAAGTCTCTTCAAAATCAACACCTTCCACTTGAGCATACCCTTTGCATACCAATCTTGCCTTATTTCGAGTGACTTGACCATCTTCATTTAGTTTGTTCTAAAATACCCACTTAGTGCCAATCACATTCTGACTCTTTGGTCTGGGAACTAGTTCCCAAGTTTCATTTTTCTCAATTTGATCTAATTCTTCTTCCATCGCCTTTAACCAATGTTTATCATGTCTTGCTTCTAAAAATTTCTTAGGTTCTACCTTAGATAGTAGAGAAAAATACCCTTGCTCAGAAGCATTTGTAATTCTTCTTCTGGTTTGAACCCCGGTATTAAGTTCTCCAATAATCTGAATTTCATCATGATTTTTCTGAATGAAGCGAGATGGTGTCTTGGTATCCTGCCTTTCTGATTTACTCCACTCTTCAATATCTTCTTCTTCCTCTTGTTCTTCTTTCACAAGACTTGGTATTTCTAAAGACTCTTCCGAATTTTCTTTTGTCTTTAGATCTAGACCTTCATCCACTCTGACACTTGCACTTTCTATGATAGTCCGCAACCTCTTGTTATAACATCTGAACGCTTTACTTTTAGTGGAGTACCCAAGAAAAATCCCTTCATCGGATCTTGAATCAAATTTTCCTAAGTCCTCTTCGGTTCTTTTAATGAAACATTTGTTCTCAAATACCTTAAAATATTTGACCAAGGCTGGTCTTCCTTTCCATAATTCATATGGAGTTTTGTCATGGTTAACTCTAATTTGCACTCTATCCAAAATATAAACGACAGTACTTACCGCTTCTTTCCAGAATCTATCTGATAGCTTAGATTCATTCAACATTGTTCGGGCCATCTCTTGAACAGTTTTGTTCTTCCTTTCTACAACTCCATTTTGTTGTGGAGTTCTTGCAGCTGAGTATTGTCTTTTAATTCCATGGTCTTCACAATATTCAATAAATTCATTTGACATGAATTCACCTCCACGATCTGACCTTAGACATTTTATCTTCAGCCCTGTTTCATTTTCTACTAATGCCTTGAAAGCTTTGAACTTTCCAAATGCTTCATATTTTTCTTTCAAAAATGCTACCCATGTCATTCTAGTGTAGTCATCAATGAGTAACATAAAATAACTCTCACCTTGAATACTTTTCGTTTTGGTAGGTCCACACAAATCCGTGTGAATTAGCTCCAATGGTTTGGTGGATGAATACTCCTTTGTTTTGAATCTTGTTCTGGTCTTCTTCCCAAGCTGGCACTGCTTGCATAGAGTACTCAAAGGCTTTGTTATTTTAGGCATGTCCCGTACGGCCTGCTTATTGCTTATCTTCACAAGATTATCAAAATTTATATGTCCCATCCTTCTATGCCATAGCCAACTTTCCTCAACTTGACTTAGGCAACATTTTTCTTCTTTAATTTCTCCGAGCATATATAGATTATTTGCAGTTCGGTGGCAATTTGCAATTGGTTCTCCTATATTTGCTTTCCTTATTTCACATCCTTCGGCATAGAACTTAAAAGTGTGTCCCTGATCACACATTTGACTCACACTCAAGAGGTTATGTTTTAATCCTTCAACATACAAAACATTCTCTATTTTTTTTTTCCATTATCCAAACTCAAAGTACCTTTGCCAACGATTTTCGCTGTAGCATTATCACCAAATTTTACAGTACCTTCATTTACTTTCTTTAAGGAGAGAAACTTACTTTTATTACCAGTCATATGTCTTGAACATCTACTATCAATGTACCATTGATGTCCTTCATCTCGAGCATGAAAAACTATTTGAACGAGCATGGATTTTTCTTTTTCTAGCCCATCTTCCTCCTGCTTCCTTGTCCAGGATTTCATAGCCTCCCTTTTCTTTGTATCTAAAAGCTTTGTCTTTTGATCTTGTCTCAAGTCAAACACACTTCTACAAAAGCGTGCTATATGTCCATAATTATTGCACTTGTAGCAGATAATGGCTTCCTCGTTATAATAGGATAGTGGAGCAAACAAATTATAGTTCATATTCAACACTCTATGAGCAGTTTTTGGTTTGTTCTAGGCTTCATTATATCTCATTCGCTTTCTACACTATATCTTTTTATGCCCATATATATTGCAATAAAAACAATAACCATGAAAGGAACTTTTGAACCTATTCATATTCCTATGTCATGGAATAAATGGTATTTTGGTGTTGTTATCTTTAACACCTTCCTTGTGGATGGAACTGGTCTTCATAGTTTCCTCTTCTTTTCTTCTTTTATTCTTCGTAGGTGTATTTAGAATTTCTGCATAACTTTTTGCCTTCTCTAAACCTTTCTTCTCCGGAAGCTCAATGGATTTTGAAGCTTTCTCTAGTTTTTCTTCATATCCGAGTCTTGATTTGTTGGATGGTGATATTTGACTTTCTAGAATCTCATCTAGAACCTTAGTACTCTTTTCAAATTTCAAGTTGTTCATTAGTTTGGTATTTACCTTTTCTAAGTCTTTTCTCATCGCAACAATCTCTGACTCACAATTTTCACATTCTTCTTGTTTCTCCTTGGGCTGACTTCTCAACCCTTCCTCAATTCTCTTTGCTTCTTCAATCTGGGTCTTTAGGTCAATGATTAGATTCTTTGATTCTTCAAGACTCTGGGCTAACTTAGCTTCGAAAGATTGATTTTGTTCTTCATGTTTCTAGAGCTGAAGTCTTTGCTTCTGATTCCTCTTTTTGAGTGCTTTTATTTCACCCAACGCACAAATGAGTTCTTCTTCAAGGTTTACCTCACCTTATTCTTTTATGTCCTCGATTCCTTTCAAATCAACTTTGCTGGTTGATGAACCTTCTTCTATAGCCATAAACAATGTTTCTTTATCATCACTGTTTGAATCACTTATTCTACTTTCTTCGGATGAGCTGCTACCTCTTTTTGAATATAGACTCTTCTTTTGCTTTTCAAATCTTTTCTTGCCTTTGCTTTTCCTGAATTATCTTTTGAACTTGGGCTTGCTTTCTTCATCTTCGCTATCTTCCTTCTCTGGGCATTTAGCTGCCAAATGACCAATTTTACGACAATTAAAGAATTTAAATGGTAACTTATCTTTGTATCTCCCAGATCCTTTCTTTAGCTTTCGAATGAATAAAACTTCCTTTTCATCTTCTTCACTGTTTGATTCATCATTTGCTTCAGATTCCTTGATTGCCTTTTTCTTCGAGACTTTGAATGCCGCTTCCTTTTTTGTTGGTTTATTAGACTCGGTCCTCATTTCATAAGCCATCAGTATTCCATGTAGTTCGTCCATGCTTAGCTTGTCAAGATCCTTCATTTCTTTGATGGTAGACACCTTAGCATCAAATATTAATGGTAAAGATCTCAAGACCTTCTGGACAATCACATGTTCCTCAATCTTTTCTCCAAGCCCTCTTATGGTGTTGACAACTTCATCCACCTGCAGAAGATAAGCTGCAACATCTTCCTCATCCTTCATTTTTAGGCTTTCAAATTTTCTCCTATGGGTTTGAAGCTTAGCTTTTCTGACCTTATCATCACCTTCATATATTGTTCGAAGTTTATCCCATATTTCCTTTTCCGTGTCACATTGCATTACCTTGACAAATTCGGACTCTGATAGACCACACAAGATTGCATTCATCACCTTGGCATTATTTTCAAAAGCCTTCTTACCGGCTTGGTCTATTGGCAGAGTTGATGGAATGGTATATCCGACCGCTACTGATTTCCAAATATCAAACCCTAGTGCCATTAGATAGGTTCTCATCCTTACACTCCAAAATACATAGTTTGTTCCGTTAAACAAAGGAGCCTTGTTCGAGGAAAATCCTTCTTGTACTTGACTAGCCATATGTGCTCCCGAGATCTACCTTCCAACTGTTAGATTGTTCCTAAAGGAACCTACTTTGATACCAATTATTGAGCACAAGATAATACTAAGAGGGGGGGGGTGAATCAATATTATGAAATTATTTCAAACTTTATTACTTGAACTTAGATCTATAATCACGAGCAATGTGAATATCTCAAATCAATCAAAGAACACAAAACTTAATGCAAGTAGACACAGATATACGTGGAAACCCTTTCGGGAGAAAACCACAGAGAAACTTCTTTCTTTATATATATTTCTCAAAAATTTGTAGGCACCAACCTACTGGAGACACAAATCCCCAAATTACAGTTTTGTAGGCACCAACCTACAGGAGCACCCACCCCTTTTGCTAAGCACCAACTCAGAAAGAGACATCGATCTCTTCGAATATGAAGGCACCAACCTTCCTTACAAAATTTTCTTTCCACTTTTGAACTTGTTGCTTCCTGAACGAATAATGGAAAATTCTTCTTCTTACTTTCATATTTGTTGTTCTAAAATTCTACCCTTACGCTTCCTCTTGTTCTTCTTTTTCCTTAAGATATTCAACTTGAATCCATGCTTAATAAGTCTCATATGAATCTTCTTATATAGCCTTTCGTACCTTTTTGAAAAGACACATCGTTCCAACTGACACAACCTTTCCATTAACACAACTTAATTAAGTGCATTAGTCGGCTAAAACCAAAATTTTTTTAATGCAGCCCATAATTATTAAATGCACATTAATCAATGCAATTAACCACTTGATAGGAGCACTGCCCCTCCTTAGACAAATCACTGTTATCATTAAATCACTGTCAGCCATCATTAAATCTTCTTTTTCACCATAAAACATTACATATGAACACCTTAAAATGTGGATATCTCTCTCTTATGTATAGCTGTGTATATCTTGCTTATACCATGATGATCCTCGTGCAAAAATGCTTCTTTTCATGCATTTAAAATTTTGTTTTCTACCCTTCTATACTGCTGGTTATTTCTGTTACTTTCTACCATTTCCGTCAATAATTCTGTTATTTTCTGACAAATTTCCGTTTACCAGTTCAACACCTCTTTTGACATCAATGACAATATTTCCAACATTTTGAGATTGGGATCGAGTGAAGACTGCAAATGATTGGCCATCATGATCACCTTCGTCTTCATCGTACTCCAAGTACCCAATGCTGGAGTCGCCAGCTGAATCGTCAAAAGACTCATCAACGTATCTTGAAGCTTCAAAAGCTTCATGAGAGTCTTGATCTTCTGGTTCTTCACCCTCCTCAACTATTTCAACTACTATGTTGATAGGAGGAGCTTCAATGGCCAGCCTGGTGGGAGCAGTCATCAACCGATTCCTGTCTCTTGAGGGAGCACTATTGACATTGTTGAAATTACGTCTAGGAATATCCCGATAAGGAATGTTGGTTTCTTGTTGAGAAATTTGCTTCTTTAAAGCAATCAAGTCATTGGCCATCTTCTGTATCATAGGATCAGTAGTACTCTGAGAAGAACTCTGATTTTTAGGCTTAGATGATTCTCTTCTGATATTTCTGGCCAGAATAAGATCATCTTCTATTTCAGTGGCTGTAGCTTGAGCAGTGGCCAAATTGGGGATAACAAATCTTCTCAACAAGAATCTCACATTAGGGAGCTGAGTGTTGATGAATAAACACTTTTGATTTTCAAGAGTGGGAACGGCTAACTCTAGGATCTTACGGATCAGTTTGTTGAATTTGGCTATGAAATCCCGCATGGGTTCGTAAGACTCCTTATTCATGTGTGTAAGCTCTACTAATAAGGCATGAGAGTCTTCAGCCAGTTTGAACCTTGCTTCAAATATAGACTGCATGGTAGTCTAGTTGGTAATGCATGCATTCGGAAGATGGTGAACCATTTTGCTGCTACACGGTGCAATGTATCAATGAAGAGTCGAACATAGACGTCTTCATGAGAAACTCCAAGAATGCCACATGTGACAAAGAATGAAATGATGTGTTCATCAGGGTACTGTATCCCATCATTATTGAACTTAGGAATATTCTTATGTGATCCATGTGGTAGATCGTGCAATGGTGGAGTTAGGGAAAGAGGACCAATAGCCGCACCCCAAGGCACATGTTGTGCTTCCATTCTTCTGAATGAAGTGCATACAAGAATCTGAGTATCAGACAAGAATAATGCACGGCAGGTTGTAGAAACTTCTGGTTCTGGAAGAACCCAAGTTCTTCGGATAGGTGAAGAACTTCTCGCTCAGCTAGATGCAACAGTGTTGGGTGAAAGTCTGAAATTGTGTTGCTGAAGTAAATCAAAGAATGGATTAGTTTCACCCCTAGCTCGGCTTGACCGAGTGAAGATATTTTTGGCTAGCTTGAATTGGAAAATAGATCTTCTGAAAAATAAGGCAAATACGGAGTCACCAGACACCAACGAGATAAGCTTAGTCTTATTAATTTGTATATCCTCAGAGGAGTCGCCAAAAACTGTTGGTTGGATATTTTGTCAAGCCAAAATATGAGGTTCAACCACAGTACATGGGATTAAATACCTCCTCAAAGATAGGTGAGGCTGCCTGTTTATTACTAATCTAAAACACAACAACAATAATATATACAATATTCACACTATTCTAACCATTAGGGTTGGGAAAGAATCTTGAAATCCATATCCACACTAGGTGAAGATGTTGAAGTTTTAGAAACAGAATGGATTGGAAAGGAAATTATAATTATGGAAGAAACACAATGGAAAGGAAATGAGAGGAACGTATTTTCTTTCGAGCAAACACAGATCACGAAATAATCATATGAGTTTTAGATAACAAATATAATGTTTGAAACAATTAAAATAATCAAGAGTGTTAACCAAAGAATAGCTTAAGAGAGATGAATCGTACAACACAAAGTTTGTAAAATAGCATCGGTTTCTATTCGTCAAATGATTAAAAGAAAGCACAAAGTTTTTCTTCTTTAAAATAGTTCTCGATATTCCAAAAATGTCAACCCTTTTGAATGCATAAGTATCCCTTATTTATAATAAATAGAGTTGAGAGAAAATAAGATAAATCCTAGAAAATAGTGTTTTAGTGAGATTCCTATTTGTCTTGAGTCTCACGTAGGAGACCAAGTCAAAATTTACTTCCTACATGATGAAATAAAAATGAAAAAGACATGTCGATTTCAGGATTGGAATGACATGAAACATTATGCCTATTCTGTTTCATCATCTTTGTCTTCCTCCAACAAAGCCTTCTTGTCCCGAAATTCTTGGAACTTTCGGATTATGCCCTGCATCTCATCTTCATCAAGCATGGTGGAGTGGTCGCTCAGGACCTCACATGTTTCCTGAGTATCGTTCATGTTACCAAGAAGTTTCTTCAATCTCTTGTTGAGCTTCCTCAGTGATTCCAAAGCATGTTTAATGTTCATGAACCTATCAATGATTTCCAAACTAAATCCATAAGTTGGTTCGTGCTGAATTGATTCTTGGATCTACTTGAAAATATCATCAGCGGGCAGGATACTCGAGCTTTCATTCAACACTTTAGTGCAGATCTTGGTTAGCTCTTCTTCTATGTCATTTGTGGCATAAATCAATTCATCTCTTGATTCCCTCAATTTGCTGCAAGCTTCATTGAGAATCTTTATTCTGAATTTGATGGATTTGGTCAGTTGAAAATGCTTGTCCCCATGTGGAATGATTCCTTCTTCGATCAAGATGCGGGACAACACCTGTTTCTACTTATTGAGAGCTTCAAAAGTTAACTCTAGGTTCCCGACTTCTGTTGAAAACTCATCATCCATTTTCTCACCATCTTTCTTTATATTCTCCAAGGATTTGTAAACTTCCACGGTGTCATCAATGACCTCTTTTCCTTGTAGGAGTAGCCTTTAGATCCATTCATCAATTGTTCTCCCCTTCTCATTAATCTTTTCAATCCTGGGTACTAATGAGAAATTGAACCTGATAGGAGTAGGGGTAGAGGATGACGGAGTTAACTCAGGAGGTTTTGAGAGCTTGAGTAGTACTTCTGTTAGCTGCTCTACTTCTCTTTTAGCTCATCTCTACTTTCCTTCATTTCCTTCAACTTCTGACACAACACATTCATGGCATCTTGTGCATCCTGTTGTGCTCCCTCCATTGTTACTTTTCCTAGATCAACCCTTTTGATCTGATAATCGGTGACCATTATATCATTCTTTGTTTTGTCATTCGTAGGAGTGGCAATCTTTGAAAACTTATGCGCTGAGGCATCCACTGAAACCCTTGAAACTATTTTGGGTTTCTTGGAAGACTTGGTAGGAATGACCTTGAGGTAACTGAAATAAAAGGCTGGTAGGGGAACTACCACCTTCCACTTCCTTGAGGTCTGATCCATTAACCATTGAGGCATATTGGAAGAAGTTGCTCCCATCGTAGGTGTTACGGTCACATCTGTAGGTGGAGGAAGGTTTGCTTGTGGAGAGGTGATCATTACGAGTGTAGTGTCCATGGGAATGGACTCATGGAATGAAGGTACAAAAGGAGGAGGCATATCCATGGTTAACTTGGGTCCAATGGGGAGAGGTGAGAGGTCAGAGAAGATGCTCTTCATCGCTGAGGAATTTGGTGAAGAAGTCTAAAGCAAGGAAGGCTGGATGGGAGGAGGTAATGATTCTAAAATTAAAGCTTGAGAGGTAAGAGGAATACTTACCTTTGATGAGCTGCCAACCAAAAGGTAAATGAGAGGTTGATCAACCTCTTCTCTTGAAGGAAGATTTCCTTTTTCTGGTGGTGGAGGTGAATCAAGTATCTCAACCGTTTGTGGGGGAGTGGCCAATGATGCGGTCACTTGTTCTTCTCACTTTCTGAAAAATTTAACCTTTATTGGCCTTTTAGAAGGGTCCTTATCCTTATCCTTTTCCTTTTCTTCCTTAGATGGTCTCGCTTCCAAAGTAGCTAGCTTTGAAAAACTCTTTTCTTTATAATTCATTCCCCAAGAAATGAGCCACGCCTTAGGTGAGCAAGAATTTGAGCAGCTCTTCTTGCGATAGAAGCTTTCTCAGCAATGGACTAATTAATAGCTGGAAATACATATTGGTCCTCATTCAACCCATCATACAAGGTGTCAAGGACACTTTCATTGTCCATGGTGCCTTCTGGGATGTCAGATAGATCTAACATCTGAATCTCTTTAAGTGTTAACCTACTATTTTCCTTTCTTTGGATGGCTACTTCATCATGAAGATCAACCCAAATGTCTTCTACATTGGGCACATGTAGATATAAGGTCCCGTATGACTTAAGGACTCCTCGGAAATTGAACCCATATCTATGCTTCATGTGCTTCTTCAACTTGTCTTGAAGCTCGTGCACCACGTTCTTGGCTTTAACCACTGTTGAGCATGTGTAACTTTCGATGGAAATAGGGAAGGAGACAGAGGCCTTGTGCTTACTCTGTTAGAATTTATGAAAATCCAACAATTGTCTAACCAACTCCATCAGGATCAACTTATCACCTGGGAACCTGGGAAAATGGAAAGGATCACCCAGGTACATGACCACCCGAAGGTATGTGAACTTCTTGATATGCAAGAAGATACAATCCCATTTTGATACTTCGGCCCATGCCTCATCAGAGACTCTTCTTTTCTTTAGACTAGGGTTCATCCTGTAGATGTTTTCATAAAAGAAGGTGTCGTTCACTCTTCTGAATTGATCGTTGGATCTCTTCATTGTCAGTAGAGGGAAGTACCGATATATGTGTTCTATTACCCTATTTCCCTTTGCATCCAACCCTAGATAATTTCTCATGCCAGCTGCTGCATAGGTGACGTATGATGACATATAGAAATTTCCAGTAGACAAGACTATTTTCATTTGGGAGTCTATCTCATCACTTATAAGACTTCTCCATTCGATCCCTTGGTTGTTCTTCTTTATGATGGCCATGAATTGATACATCCACCCTTGGAAGTATCTCGACTCGGGGAGTCCAAATACTCGACTTAGCAGGGTGATGATGTCACTGATTTCAAGGATGAAATCACTCCTAGGGACAAACTTGGGAAACCTAGAGACGACTGGCTTGGCCTTGATCAAGAAATTTTTATTTACATCCCTGATGTAATCTTCTTGATCATTGTCCTAGGCCTTCTGTGCTGATTGAAGATTCAAATCAACATATTCTTGAAAGTTGGGCAATCTTAAGAGGTCATCAAAGTAACCTCTGTCAAACTTTACTATGGTTTCTCCTGCTTGATTTCTCACTGAGCGGGAAGCTGAGTCATAATTGGAAGCGTAGGCTAGAATGAACTCAGGGCATTGAGCAGACATTGGGAATCCTGATGCAAGAGGGAGGCCACTGTCGGCTATTGACTTCATCGAGGGACTTTGAGAAGAATCCTTGATTCTGTTCCAAAAGTCTTCAATGTCTATATTGCCAAGCTCCGTGTCTCGGATGTCGTAATTGCAATCTATGTAGGAAGGGGACTCTATCTTCCAGTACTTGTACTTCATCTTTCATGACCTATATGACTTATCTTTAGATTTTCCAGGATCCGACATGAGAAGTCTTGAAGAAAGAATGCCTAGATGAATTCTGTTTGAATAATCAGGCTTTAAAGCTTGCTGAGCAACCCTACAGACCCACCACACTAACTGGATGTTGGGACTTGCTAAGAACTTTGTGAAACCCGACACACTACAATGTATATCAGAAATTAGGTCGTGTCGAACACTTTGTGAAACCCGACACAAAGGCAAAACTCAGGGGATGTTAAGCACTTGGAGAAACGCAATAAACTGCGGAAGCTGAACAATGTTGGACACCTTGTAAAACCTGAAACAAATGCGTCGGGTTTTTGGGATGTCAAAACACGTAAAATTCCCGACAAGTTTGTAAGTTAGGATTTTTAGATTCTTCTCAAAAATCAAAAGAGTATATCCCATGGGAAAAATAAGAAAACACCCAAAGGGTGAATTCCAAATAAGAGGTCTCATGGGATGATAATAGGAAATGAAGAAAACAACCCAAAACCCTAACCCTAGAGGAAAGAAAAAGAAAAGAGGGAAAAACACCAAATGAACACCTCAAAAACAACCCAAAAGACCTCAAAGTGGCAAGAAGAGAAAAATACCTTCAATAAATTCAAAAAATGGTCGAAGGTGGATCATGGAATCGATCAAGAAGTTTAGTCAAATTTGGAGGCTGAGGGAACATGCACAAAAAAATCCACACAATGAAAATATACCAGGTAAAATTGACGTGTAAAATTGAACTATTTATAAACCCCTAACATTAATTACACCTCATCCGACACGTGTGCTAACTACCAGAAAACTCGACATTTATGCCATGTCATCATGCTCAGAGAGTCTGAAAACCTGACACAAAGGATTTACTATCAAATCGGGTTTCGGGAAATAACTATCATAAAGCATGAGATGTTTGGATGTTATCAAGTTCCAAAAACCTGATACACTGGCTTGTAATCGGGTTTTAGGTTTCAGGAAACAATTGACATGAAGCATGCAAAGGATATGTTTCCATGCAATGGAAACCCGAAAACCCAAAAATCTCCTTCAAAGGGCATTTTTAGGAGATATTGTCAAAAAATTTCTATGGTTATCTCAATTTTAACTAAAATCACTAAAAATGAGATAACAAAATGAAAATTGAAAACCTAATTTCCAAGTGTTGGAGGTGTTAAAAAACACATTCATATGCATATATATTTGTGAGAAAAGATAGCTCAATACAAATGTTAGAAAATGATCATTTTATTATGTAATAATTGTACTTTAGTAACTTCCATCACCATTTTTGTGTTAGTAAGGTGAGTAGAAGAGTCTCAATTATGACTACATATATAATCATATATGAATTGTACTTTAGAGGTGCACACTAGCACACGAATAGTACCATTTCGACCTACTCAGAGTATAGCTTGATTTGGGGATAAACAATGCACCATTCACTAGTGACCTTAATTGGTCATTATTTTAATAGTTAATTATGTGTTAATTGACCTCAATCACATTAAAATAAAAAGTGTAGTATCAAAATCCTTTAATAATCCAAATAGGCATAATATCATTTCTTCACACTTAAAATTATAGACAAATTAACATGTATATGAGCTAAGATAGTCAATATGAAGATCCACACATGCACACTTTCTCTAATTATATATTAGGATATGTGTAGAATACCATATTAGACTTAACACACAAGAAAAAATATAACCGAGGGGTGTAGATAGCCATGGATCTAGAAGGCAACAATCCACACTCAATATTCAATGTATAGGGTTCCAAATCATATATATAAGATATGGTGATGTGGTCTTAATAAGATCCAAAGAGTTGTAAGCAAGAACTACGATGATAAGCAAGAGTGAATCCTAAACTAAGGTTTGTAATGACATTAGGCAGTAAGTATGTGTTATAAATGGAACAATAATGTTATAGACAAAGATATGCTACACTATCATGGTCTAATACATGATACATCAAATAATAAATCAACCAACATAAAAGAATGAGGCTTTATGATTAGAGATACTTACCTTTGCATGGAAATTATTAGCACATGAATCCCCCTCTTTAGTTTTTAACACCTCGTGAGAGATTCTTGTGGGTGGATCACAAGAAGGGTATATAGACTACTTATATAGACCAAAGTCAGCGATTCCAAAGATTAAGGTAGACCTTGTTGGTTCAACTTCTATAATTGATGCTATGGGTAATCCAAAGCTCCAATGATGACCTTCAAGTATAAGCTCCATTAAACCCTACTACCTCTTAAACCTTAATGGTAGATTTATGAGTGTAGGGTAAACATATTATTTGATGATATATTTGAAAAATGACAATGATGATACCTATAAATAAGGGAACATAAACTAAAGTCAAAACTCAACTTACCTGAGTACATCGACCATGGTCAATGACTCAATTACAAATTGTCTAATAAGGATGAGGTGGAAGAGAGATAAAGAATGGTGGTACAAGACACTTGGAGGAGATATGGAGATGTTATGAAGGTTCTATAGGAAGACAATTAGAGGAGATGTGAAGGTGATATGAAGGTTTTGTATGAAGACAATTGGAAGGTGATGTAAGGTGATAATAAAAAAGATATCATGTGATTATTATAATGCTAGTAGGAAGAATAAAGCAAATTGGTGAAATCTAGGAAAAGTGCCACAATGATCTCTCATGAGGTGAAAACTAACCCAATTACTTTTCTTGTATGCCCCTTAAGGTACACTTAAGGGGATTAACCAAAAATATGAAGGCATCAATGTCCACTGCATCAAACAAGCAACGAAGGGATAATATAAGTAGGCCCAATTTGCACTGCATAAGGCATTCATTTCCCAAGGGACCACATGAAAGTATGAACTTCAAGGATCTAGTCCCCAACAAACCTTTTGCCAGAATGAATTGATGTAGATGGATTACAAGAGATATCAATGTTAAAAAGGAAGACCATGAATAATGAAAACCATAAAATTTAGACAAAAAAATTAATTGTCCTTGTTTGTATAGTTCTTGTGCTTGTACACAACTACGTGAGTAGTGCTACAAGTAATTTTGTAAATAAGTAGTGTAAAAATATTTACGCAAAAATATGAACCTACAAGAAGAAATGAAGAGAGGTACACACAGATGAAACAAACATCATGTAGAAGGTATAAAGGGAATCATAAGTTTTTAAATCCCGTTGGGTGAGTTGAGTATGGCCTTTGTAGGTTTCACACCAAAGGTCTAAGTTTTTGGTTTAACTCAATAATGGATTTCTTGCACATTCACACCTAAAAAACAATAATTATGTGATGTTTTGAGTGTTCAATGGTAAGCACATAGCCAAAGAAACTATGGGCCCATCAAGAACCCAACTATATAAGAGAGATACAACCATGGAAGGATAATATTTACACATGAGAGCATAACACAAGATTGGAGTAGGAAGGTATAAACATGTGATACCAAAAATAAGAAAGGTTTTTAAAGAAGGTGCACTAGAAAGCTACAAATAGATTAAACATGTAGTACATAAGAAACACAATACAAGAATTGGTGATGCTTCATGACCTTTAACAAGGTGCAAAGATTAAGATGGAATCTCGAGAATATTGGAGGGATATTCAAGAGGAACCACTTGCAAAAAGGTTGGTAAGGGGTAATAAATGACTAAGGGAAATGAAATAAATGGTAGACTTTAAATAACATTTGCACAAAAGTTAGGGCTCCTTTTAAATCACTGAGTTTTGAAGAATGAAAAATTTAAGAATTAAGAGACCAAACGTAGAATAAAAAATAGGGAGATATGAATTTGAAATGAAGGTGCAAAACAAGAACACTAATTTACAAAAAATGAATTTACTAGAGGAATGCACACCCTGGACATAGGAAGTTGGTAGAATGGAGAAACTACCAATTGAGAAGGGTTGGAAGTGATTGTCGTTAACCAAAAGGTCGACTCATCAATTCCAATACAAGCGCTAGAGTTAAAGAATCCACAAGAGGTGGTTAGTCCATGTCACAAATCCCACAAGGAGTGCTGACAAATTTTCCAACAAACTATCCCCCAGTGTTACCCCGGTGGATTCGAGTCCGTGACCTTACACTCTGATACCAATTGTTAGAAGCAATTGTCGTTAAAACAAAAGATCGACCCATCAATTTTCTATACAAGTGGTAGAGTTAATGAATCCATGGGAGGTGGTTAGTCCATATCATGAATCCCACGGTGAGCTCTTACAATTTTGCCAAAAAAAATTTACCAAAGAAGAGAAAGTTTTGATTAGGGAGGATCCTATTGAACAAGGTGTTTGTTTAGAAGAGAATAAGACTCAAATGGAAAAGGGAGGCAAAGGGGGTTGTTAAAAGGAAAAAGTGTAAAGAACAGAGGCAACAAGAATAAATAAAGATGTAACAAATGGATGATGATGGAAGGATTTCATTGACATTGTTTCTAGATATTGCTATGTTGATGCAAGTTTCTTACAAAGGCTCCAAAAAGAGACCAAAATTTAATCTCACTCATTTTAGAATCCTTTCCAGAAACAATATTTAAGGTATGGAATTCTCGATTCAAATCAATCAAGAAACTATGTGGCCTCTATAACACGTGGAGGTGTTACTCATCCAAATTGAACAACTAACATGGAGATCTTATGTCCTTAGGGTTCAATTAATCTAAGTAGGGGAACAAGTTGAATATTTACATTGGTTCTAATCTAAGTGGAATACAATACAAGATGAGTATTTAAATTTATTATTCACAAGGCAAGTTTGCATCATTAAAAAATATATAAAAGAGAGGGAAGGGTAGGGCATAAAAGAGAATCAAACTTATGTCCTATCTTGAGATGATTTATTTGGAAACATAGTCAACCTATTTTGATGGAAACCAAGGCTTAAATAACATAACACAACTCAAATCCTCACAAAGCTTCAACAAAAGTATGAGGGAGAGTGGGTATTATTCTTACATGCATGAAATTAAATTCTAACAATAACCTAGGTTAGTTCTCCACAATTTATAAAACCACAAGGATGATTGAAATGGTGTTTTTCCAATTTAACCAAATCCACTGAATCTTAGCTCAAGATCACATAATAACATTCAATCCATACCAACCTACATAGCTTATGAAAATATAATTAATCATGCATGAATTGGTGATATAATGCCTTCTTAAATTACATAAACTAACATATGCTCAACCTAGATTCACTAATTGAAAATAAGCTTACAATGCTTTACTCTTTCAGTCAAGACTAGAATATGATTGTTATCTAAAAATGGAGAAGAAGAGAAGACACAAAGTTACACAAGTGAACGCATTGAATAAAATGAAGCTCCTTTATTTCCCTTGAAAAAAAAAATCTCATCAAATGGTAAAAAATTCTTCATACAATATTTATTGCAAGCACTATGATGGGACACCCCTTCACCAAGCCTACACCAAATAATTACAGATTGCAGGACTATTTACAACTCCCATACTATCCCTAGAGCACAAATTTCATCCCAAGGAGATACATGAGATTATAATTTATGGGAAATACTCGTTGCATGTGCCTAATCTCTAATTTAGTGCCAATTTGAGTTTATCATTTACTGAAACTCATAACACAATTGATAAATTCAAATTCAAATCATCCAATGGTCTCTAACTATATTTTATGTTTCCCTCTTTAATGCACAAGAAAAATTACACCAGGCTTGATGAAGTCCTATTTTAGATCCCAACACCCCATTCACTAATGCAGACACATTGCCCCTTGACCATGCTACATGAATCCTTCACAAAGATTGAGTAGATGGACACCAAAACAAGTAGGAGTTATATGAAATTAAGGTTCAAAATCATTTCCCTCTTCTTATTTTATCCTTCTACATGATTATGAAGTGCAATTACAGAACTTTCAAACTCCTTCAAACTCAACTGAGACTGAAAACTTGTATCTTATCCCAATTTGTCACTAATTTGAGTTCATAATGGAGACTACATTAAAAATGGATCCTAGTTATTACAACCATGAATTTCTCCTCACATATTCCACAAACATATTCGGACCAACACCGACTAAGTAATATCTTCAACATATTTCCAACTAACACCATTCAGAGATGATTCGTGAAAAATATGACCTTTTGAAATTTCCATAGTCGTGTTACCTTGTTTATCATCATTTTGGATTTCAAATTTAACTTATTAACCCATGCAAACATGTCATGTTATCCTACTATGTCGTGGTTGAACCATGTGTCTCCCTTTATAAGCTCTCATCTATCTCAAAACTCTGACCTTGAAAATCTCTAGTTATTTGTACACCGACGATCAAGCATTCTCTTCTCCTAGTCTGTGACTTGTCATCTCTTCTTGGGATCTTAAACTTTGACCTCTTGAAGATCTGTAATTGCCCACAATGCTCACATATCAAATGTTACATGCTTTTAGGAATTAGAACCTTTTGACTATTTTGACTCTAAGCATTGTGAACCAAGTCATATGTGGACCAATGACATGTCTCCACTCTTTGACATTATTTTTCCACTTGTCACCCTTTATGGGCCTCTGCATTTTTGAACCTTCTCAACCATTTTTGAATTTTCAACCCTATGCAATGCCCGAGTTTCAATTTTTGTACTATTTCTAACCGCCTTAACTACATACAATGAAAAACACCTTTACATTATGTAAAACCTAAAAAATAAAATCAAACCAAGCCCAAAATCCGCCAAGTGTCACCCATTACAGGCTTTCAAGGTCACAGGTATTTGACCAAGTTAAAAATATATGTTTATTGGAAGGAAAACCTAAACCTAGAAAACAAGGAAAAATAATCCTAGAAAGCAAGGAATACTATTCTAAGATGGAAAAAACATAACTAAAATCAAACTAGTCTACTCCTACTCTACATATTTACCTATCATATGGGACATGTGCAAGATGGTGCAACCATGAAGTATTGCTTTAAGTGTTGATCATTTATTGACAATGATAGATCTTCCACTTGTAGATTATTTATCTTGAATCCATTATTACTAAAGATATTTGATATTCAATAGGGACCAATCTATAATGGATCAATTTGGAATGTGGCCCCTTATTTTCATGATCCTTATCCCACAATAAGACTATATCTAAGATTTGAAAAGCCTTTCCCTTGGATTTCTTGTCACACAAGTGTTTGACTACTTATTGACGCTTGTTGAATTTTTACAAAGCCTCATCTCTAGTTTCTTCCATCTCTAGGATGTCCAAAATCCTTATTTTATCCATCTTGTCCACCCTTATACTCATGTAAGAATTGATAAGTAGTAAATATCATATTGTTGGGAAAACAAGTTGTTTCCCATACACTCACAAGAAAGGAGAAGGTTTCAAAGCATATTTCATCCTTGTTATATCAACCTAGAGTGCAAACTTCAGCAGTGAATTCCATTGTCTTGGTTTTTCTTCACTATAATTAACTTCTTAATGGCATCAATCAAATTCATGTTTGTAAATTTATCCAAAACATTAACTTGTGGGTAGTAGTTTTATAAAAAACTCAATATTATCTAAAGATAATATGCTCATTCATTGAACTTAGTATATTGACATAAAAAACCATTCTCACAAACCTAAGAGTAAGGATTATCAAAACTTGTGATGATGTTCTCCTCTAAAGACTTGATGGCATCCTGTTGGCGAGAAAAATTTTCAAGTGGAAAAATTGATGGGTATCTTGCCAACGCTTTAGGAATCTAAGTCCCTCTACTTGAATGGTGCAGCTCCATATTATTATGTGCGTGTGAAATTGAACTTTATGTTGGCCTTACGGTCAGGGATCTAACAAGGGCGTTCCACCGACCCTGCAATAAAAGCTTACAATTGCTTGCAAGAGAGAATTTTGCTAGGAGAGATGGAAAGGGAGTGAGAAAAAGGGAGAGGATTAATATTGTATGTAGAAAATCATATTCCTAAAACCATTAACAAAAAAATTCAAGCACACATAGATTAGAAGAAACACAATTTTGTAAATGGAAACAAAACAAGTTAAGATTGTGAACACGAAGTCTCACAAATATCCTTATCAAAAAGGCAACAAACTCCTTTTTTCATTGATGTTGTAGAAAAATTATACATAGGGAGAGTAGGAATAACATAGAGATGAGAAATAGAGGAATTGCTATCTTTTTGCTCCTTAAAAAGTGATAATCTCTCATGAACACACAAAATTAACAACCCTTTGGAATGAGGGTGCCATTACAATTTATAGAACTAAAGGAGACTCTTCACCTACCCCCACATGACCTTTCATATGTCTTTACACAACTTGCGACTTTTCATATTCTTGGGATAGACTTAAGTCCTATTTGATAAAATAAGGGTGTCTTATTACATTATAAACATAAATTCACTTTTTAAATAAATAAGACATATTGAAAAAGTGCAACCCCAACAAAGAAATAGAACATGGAGGAGAGAGAAAATTGGGGGAAAGAGAAGAGATAGAAAGAAGAGAGAGAACTAAGTTGATGAAGAATCTATTTCTGCCGATCCCGCCTTGCTTCCTAACTGATCTTTGCTGAGATCTACTCGGAGAATTTAAAATCTTTTGAATTCTTTATTGAATCAAGTTGTTGCAGATGCAACGTTATCAACATGAGGGATGCGTATGCAACTTAGGGACTATGTCCAACCATCTAAGACACCATTGATATCTTTGGATTTTGTAAACCATGATTGGTGCTTTTTTGTAATGAATGAAATAGTGGATTGAATCCTTGATAGAGACTCCAAGGTTTCTTCATTGAAGGATTGTAGGTCCCCAACCTCTTTCTTGACATGCTCCTCAAACGATCCTAAAAACTCGTTTGCAATGGTTTTTTCCTCGATGAAGAGCACTCCAAGTATTTGGATTCTACTGTTGACATGGTCTTACATCTTGTAGGCCCATTCCTCTTTTGAGTCTAATTCATTGATAACTCGATTTATAATTTTATATCTAGTCACAAGGGTCCTTTCCCACACACATGACAAGTTCTCAGATGGAGCATAGGATATTTTCCTACAGATCAATACTTGAGAATGAGTATCTACCATTTCTACCACCAATGGATGAATTGGGTCCCAATGTTCCTTTTATTTCTCTAGTCCTTCCATGATCATCCGAGCCTTATCTACAGTTACACACATATATCTGAATATTGAGATTACTTCGGGAAGCAATGTTTTTCCTTTTTCCATGATCGTACTCGTCCACTTTTTGTTTTCACATCCCTACACATTGAACTCATGTGTTCTTTGGATGGACTCCAGATTGATGCTACTTATTGGATATAATTTCTCAATTGGAATTGATGAATTATTGGGGTCCACCAAGTGTTGCACGTATGAGGAGAGTTTCTGTATTTAATTTTCCAAATGATCGATCTTCTCTTTGTATTCTCGATTCCTCACAAGGAGGCAAGTGGAAGACTCTTGGAACATGTGTTCATCTACCTCATGAGTGGCTCGACCCAAGGGAATGATGCTCATTTTGTAATCATCTGATGTCATTTATTCCATTGGCTTGATGACCTTCGGTTTGACAATTTATATATACTAGTTACATGTGAAAGAGGGATTCACGAGAACTGATGTCGAAAAGTGATGCACCACAATGAAGTTGCACTCCGATGGTAACATCAAGCCAATGCAATATGCAAGATTCGAAACAATGGAAAGAAGATTGCAAGTAAGAAGAATGGGTCTGCTCATGCTCATAGATTAAAAAAAGGAAGTACAAATAGGGGTGGTGTGAAACCCCCATGCCTAAACATGGAAAGAAACTCAATGATGCCACTGATGCATATGACGTTGACTGACACATATGACGCCACTGGAAGAGGAGTTATAATTCCAATTAAGGAATGTAACTCCTATGACACATTGATGCAAATGAAAATGTCAGATTCTATGACAGAATCTGACACTTGTCATTTGACTTCCTAAGACGTATGAATCTCGCAAGGCAAGATGAATCACCTAGGTGATGTGGACGATGACTGGATGGTCACACACACTAACAACCCCCCTTCATCAAACCTGAGGAAGAGGTCAAGGTAAGCCAGAACAGAAAAGGAAGACCCCCTAGACAACTAAGAAAGATGTGTCAATGGGCCCTGACAACTAAAGGCCTGATAAGATGCCCATGTACTAACAACATCTTTCTGGAAAAAGAAGAGGAGAAGAAGAACAACTATAAATCCTAAAGAAGATGGGTGGCTGTAGTAGATCTCACCCCAAGAAGAGACCGCAAGTGAAGAAACTTCACCTCAGTGAAGGGATTGGTGAAAATGTCTGCAACCTAATCAGCTGTCTGGACATACTATATGTTGATGATGTTTTCATGTATCAGCTCTTGTATGAAGTGCATATGAATCTCAATGTGCTTCATCCACTGATGCTGAACTGGATTTCTATAAATCGAGATAGTGTTCATGTTGTCATAGTAGATAATGGTAGGCCGCCGAAAGTAAATGCTAAACTCTATCATGATACCCTATAACCAAACAAATTCTGTGGCAACGTTAACCGCTCCTCTGTATTTTGAATCTATCGATGATATGGCAATGGCATTCTGTTTCTTGCTAGACCAACTGACAGGACTTGAACCAAGAGTGAAACTGTAGCATGAGGTAGACTTCCAATGATCTAGATCACTGGCCCAATTTGAGTATGTAAATCCAACCAAGTCAATCTCAGTCCCTCCTAAGTAATGAATACCATCTATGTGAGTGCCACGAACATAGTGAAGGATCCACTTTGCTACTTTTAAGTGTAGATCATGAGGCTCCTACATAAATCTGGACACGATCCCGACGGCATACAATAGATCTAGCCAAGTGTGAGTAAGGTAGATCAAGCTTCCCACCAACTGTCGATAAAGGGTACCGTCAACTAAGGGGGAAGAGCAATCAAAAACCAACTTAATCCCAGAAACAAAAGGAGTAGATGAGGACTTGCAGTCGGACATGTGAAACCGAGCAAGCAAATTAAGAGAGTACTTAGGCTGTGAGATCATAATTCCTGAGTTAGATTGTGAAATATGTATCCCAAGAAAGTAATGAAGCAATCCTAAGTCAGACATGGAGAAATTTTTGGCCAAGGAGATCTTCACAGAATCAATGATAGAGGAAGAGCTACCTGTGATCAACAAGTCATCAACATAGAGAAAAAGAATAAGCATGGAGTCATCCTGTCATAGAATATACACATTTGGGTCAGAGTGACACCGAGTGAACCCTGATGCAAGTAAAAAGGAGTCCATCTTGGCATACCAAGCCCAAGGGGCTTGTTTAAGGCCGTATAGAGACTTATTTAATTTGTAAACAAGGGATGGATCATGGACATAACCCATAGGTTGTTCCATATAGATCTCCTCCTCTAGGTCCTCATAAAGGAAGCCACTTTTAACGTCCATCTGGTGGACTTCCCATCTGTTAGCGGCAGCGATGGCAAGGGTTAGTTGAATAGAAGTCATGTTCACAACTAGAGCAAAGGTTTTTGAGTAATCAACCCTAGCTACCTAGGAGAAACGCTTAGCTACAAGTCACACTTTATACTTCTCGACTTCTCCATTAGCTCCATACTTTGTTCGATATACCCACCTACACCGAATGATTTTTCTTCCTTTCGGAAGAAGGGTAAGATCCCAAGTGTCATTATTTATGAGTGAGGAATACTCCTCATCCATGGCAGAATCCCACTCAGGAATCCCAGAAGCTTCCTAGAAAGATGGTGGATTAGAAGCAGAGGGGAAGAAGGAGTGAGGTCCAGTGAAGTCTGAGCAAGTACGTCTCTCATCCAAAGGATCTCTAACTAAATCTCCAGCACTCTGTAAAGTTTTCCTAGCCCAAAGAGGTCCCAAAGGCTCAGGCTCAGAGTCGGAAGATTCTTCACTTGAGTGAGAAGGGACATAGTCCTCATCATCACTACTGTCAGAATCAGAAGACTCAAAAGTTTGAGGATCGGGAGGAGCAGGGAGAGGTGGAACTTGCTCAACAACATCATCATCTAAAGAGTTAGAATCTGAATCAGTGGGAAAAAGGACCTTAGTGGAAGTTGAAGTCAAGGATGACTCATCAAACTTCACACTCCTCTCAATATAAAGCTCATGGGTGGTAGGGTTCAACAATCAATATCCCTTCACGCCATCAGGATACCTGATAAAGATATAAGGTTTGGATTGTGGATCCAATGCCTTGCATTTCTTTTTGGGAATCTGAGCCATAGCCTTGGATCTGAAGAATCGAAAGTGCTCGACATCAGGCTTGTGTCCAAACTAGGCTTCAAAGGGTGTCATCCCTCTTACTACCTTGTGTGGAACACGGTTCTAAATATAACAAACACAATTCACTGCTTCAACCAATACTATGGAGGAAGATATTTTGAGTGAACCATACAAGTAGCCATCTCCTTTAAAGTTTGGTTCTTTCTTTCTAAAACTCCATTTTGGGAAGGGCTATAAGAAACTGTATGCTGCAAAGCAATCCCCTCAAAAGTGTAGAAATCCTCGATCCTGTTTCTCACATACTCACCTCCATTGTCAGTTCGAAGAACCTTGATAGACCGTTTTGCTTGTTTCTCAGCAAGAGCCTTAAACTTCTGAAAATGCTCAAAAACTTTAGACTTAAGGTTAAGAAAATATACCCAAGTATAACACGAAAAGTCATCAATGAAGGTTAGTATATATAGAGATCTAGTAAAAGAAGGAGACAAAAAAGGTTTAGAAACGTCACTATGAACAAGATCCAAGGGATGAGTAGCTCTCTAGGATTTTCCCTTGTCAAAGATTTTTTCAGGGTGCTTTCCAAGGGTACAACCCTCACAAATACCCTTAGAAAACTTAACTCGGGGTAGCCCATTGACCATTTCGTTTTGGCTCAATTGTTCAAGGTAACGATAATTTAGATGCCCAAAATGCTCATGCCATAACTTACTAACCTCATTTATATGAGTGAGCAAGGAATTGGGCATCGAATCAGAAGAGAAGTGGGAAAAGGTATACAATCATGAACGATGATCTGCCTTTCCCTTAGCCACAGTGCAGTCAGAGTTAAGCTCACAAATAATCACTGAGTTAGGACCAAATTCCACTCGCATTCCTTCACCAAGGTGGGTGATTTGGTAAACTGATAGGAGATTGGTAGAGAGATTGGGAACACTCAACACTTGGTTAAATGTTCCACCTTCTATCTCTACCAATCCACTACCAGAAACCGACACATAAGTGTCATCACCCAACGTGATTTGGGACATGCCATATGGTTCAATGCTAGAGAATTCAACCTTTGAAGAAGCCATGTGGTGCGAGGCACCAGAATCGATAATCTAAGTTGATGATGGATCTGATCTAGCTACGAGGGCCTTACCTTTCTTCTTTTCATTTTTAGTCTCCTTTGCATTAGAAGACTTGCCCTTCTGAGCATTTTGTCTAACAGGTTCAGGAACACTTATTTTATTCTTCTCAAGTAAATGAGTTAAGTGATCAATTTGTTTCTGAAAAAAATGCTACTCGTCATGGCCAAAATTCTTACAGTAGGATCATTTATACTTTTCCTTCTTTGCTTTAGGCTCAGAAGTCGAAGTATGAGTGATGGGATGAATGGGGGGGTTGGTTGGTCTTCATTTCTTTCTTAGGTTGGTCCTTAGTTTCTTTCTTCTTTTCATTTTTCTTGCCCTTATTCGCCACAAGGGCATGTAACTTGGATTTTAGAGTCCCCATTTGAATGAGTTTGTCCTGTTCTCGAATGAGTTGGGACAAAAAATTGTTAAAGGAGGGCATAGTCCAAGTACTACCCAAGGCGGCTTTTGTGCCGTGGAAAGTTGAAATGAAAATAGAGTATTCAGGACCTAACTTAGAAAGAATCGACAAGATCAATTGAGAGTATTTCTTATCCACTTTACATTCCTTTAGAAGCATTCTAGTGTGGAAAAACTTTGAGAAGAAGGCCTGTAGGTTTTCAAAGTCACTAGGATTTAACCCTAGTAGTTCGTTCTCCAACTCATGCGATCTCATGTCATCTTGCTTCCCAAACATATCATCGAGTATTTTCCACGCCTGATTGGGTGTTGAGGAAGTTTTGATGTGGAAGAGCAAGTCGAGAGAGACGGAAATACAGATAAGATGTAAGGCTTCATCACAACGGTTGAACCATTTAGATTTTTTGGGTTCATCAGTATGTTTGGTCTCTAACCCCATGGTAACTCGGTATAACCCTTTACTTCACAAAACCAATATAATTTTAGATTTCCATTCAAAGAAATTAAAAGGTGTGAGCACTGGTACTTTAGGAATATCCATAATGAAGAGATAGAACCAAGGAATGCAAAAGGAAGGAGAGAGAAAAGAAACAACCACCCCAGAACAAAATAACACCCCCTAAGTTTGGCACTTTATAATTCAGTGCGTTGATTACAACTAGATGCGACTGTGTTCCGAGAACCAGTTTTTCACTCACCTTGCAATTAGCGTAATAACGCGCAATGGTGGAGACAACAATCAAGGTTCGTAGGGCGCAACAAATTGACACTAAAAGTAAGCACAGAAAGAGAGAAGAAAGAGGGGGAAGAAAGAGCTTTGTGAGAAACAACATCTCACGTCACACGAAAGAATCCCTTTGTCATAAGAATGTGGCAGACGCGCTCACAAGTCCACGAAAAAAAAGGAATAGAACAAAGCTCAAGAAAAAATGAGTTGAATTAAGCAATACAAAGACACCCCTAGAATGCGGCACTTTATAAAATTAGTGTGTTTACAAAGCTAATGATCCCATCATCTAGAGTGCAGAAAAACATGCAACTTTGACTAAAGATGTGCTCAAAACCGAGCAACGAGTCAAATGTTATAGCAAAAACCAATTCTTGCAACTAATGAGAAAAAGCCAATAAGCCTACAAATGGATTAAAAAAGTTCCCTAAACACATGTAAAAGGTGTCATATGTATGCCCGTTGGAAACAACATGGAATTTGAGATAGGGTTTGTTTGTATTGCGAGGGGAGATTAGCCACCTGCCAATCTCAGACCTCACCCTTCGTCTTCGGCACTCGACGGAAGGTAAAAAATACAACAAGCCAAAAAACCAAATTTTATAATGCCAAAGAAATAAATGTTTTTACCTTATACCTTTTTAAAAAAGTAATGAAACAAAATGTTTCTAAGAAAAGTAATAAAGTAAGATGTATGCAAACACGTTTTTTTAAAAGGTGAATAAAAAAATGTATTTTAGAAGGATATTACCTGGCAGGGGACTGAGAAAGCCACGTGGGGATGAAAGGGAGGCCACTGCATAGAGGAAGGTAAAAATAGATAACTGAGTGACTGTCCACTAAAAAAAAATGCCACTTGTAGAGAAAATGCAGGAACAGGCAAAAATAACGCTAGAACAGGAGGGAAGCTCAGAACAGTGCAAAAAATGCCAGAACAATGCAGAACCGAGTGTAGGAAAAATGCTTGAGTTGACCACGTGTAGGTTCCAACAAAGAAAATGGCGTGTAGACCAGACACGATTGGAGGGAGCACAAGCTGATGGTGGTGGTTTGGAAGTTACAGCCAAACAAAGATCTTGAACAACAAGCAAACCATAAGATTATGATGCCAATAGCCAAAAAAGGGCCACGTTCAGATTTCCATGCCAAAAATAATGAGGATGAAGAGCTTTGCAAACCATGAACAGTCCAAGTGCAAGGTGAAACGATGTAGAGAACCAAAGCCACAATTGAACTCAAGGCAATGTAAGCAAGCCATGCCAAAAAATGAGCATGCTCTCCACGTAAATACAACTAGTGAATGAAAACAAGATCACGGGTAGAAGCCCAAACCATGCATGGGAAGCAAGCAGACAATAAGAGCCAGTAATCATAGGTCCATGCTAAAAAATGATCTCTTCTTTTACTTGGCAGATGTTGAATCTGAACACAACCAACAAGAAACACACAAACAACCCAGAAACAACAACCATAAAGATCTAGAAATATCCAAATACGAACTCAGTTGATAAGCAAACCAACCAAATACCTTAACTTGCAACTATTGAAACATCAATACGAGGTGAGCAATAATTCCAAAATGATAATTGAAAAAAAACTTACACACAAGGAAATGAGAAGAAACCAGAAGTAATAAACAATTGAGAATCGAAGAGTGCACGTTTATCGAAACCAGCTCTGATACCATGAAAGAGGGATTCGCGAGAACCGATGTCAAAAAGTGATGCACCACAATGAAGTTACACTCCGATGGTAATGTCAAGCCAACGCAATACGCAAGATTTGAAACAATGGAAAGAAGATTGTAAGCAAGAAGAATGGGTCTGCTCATGCTCATAGATCAAAAAAAGGAAGTACAAATAGGGGTGCTGTGAAACCCCAATGCCTAAACATGGAAAGAAACTCAATGATGTCACTTACGCATATGCCATTGACTAACGCATATGACACCACTAGAAGAGGAGTTACAATTCCAAATAAGGAATGTAACTCCTATGATGCATTGACGCAAATGACAATGTCAGATTCTATGAAAGAATTTGACACTTGTCATTTGACTTTCTAAGACCTATGACTCTCGCAAGGTGAGATGACTCACCTAGGTGATGTGGAGGATGAATAGATAGTCACACACACCAACAACATGTAACACCACTAAAAAAGTGGGTGGATGTTTGAGAAAATTTCTTCTTCTTCCCTTTGGTTAATGACGATATTGCTGAAAGATCAAGGATTGTGACTTTTTGGACAGTACAAGCCTCTTTTGTAATCATTTACTTCATTTAAGGAAACATATCATATGTTTGGGGCTCTATAAGTGGAATGTTTTTCATCTCTTGCTTGGTTGGAAGTAGTGCCTCTTACGCAAGAGGAGAAAGAGTGAAAACAAGAGGTGGACCATCCTCGGGCAGTTTGGGAGCTAGAATATGGACTGAATCCTCTTCCTCAACTTGTGCTTCTACTACAGGATATTTTTCTTTTTTTATTTTCTTATGTGATATCTCATAGTAGGAGGCTTCCCACTCCATAACCTTGTGCTTTAAACTTTCTCTAGAGTGACCTGAACTTGAAGTCACCTCCATGACCTTTAATGATGAATGATGTGATACCTATCTTTAGAGTGTGGCGAAACTTCATGATGTGAGTGAAACAAATTTATTCTTTTGAAACCATTCTCTTGTTTTATTGATCACAACCGCTATCCTCTTAGCTATTTCTCCTGACTCAGGAACACTCCAATTCACCGGTGGCAAGGGAGAAGCCTTCACTACTTTGTACTCTGGATCGTAGAACTCCGTACCATCATCTTGAATCCCTTCTTCATACTAATAGAACATGTACTTCTTCATTTCTCCAATGGTCATCCTCATGTAGTATCTTTCTCTGATGTTGAATTCATTTACACAACTTTCCTAGTAATATTCAACATGTGGGACATGACACAAATCTGGGAGATGGAAAGTATATGTATAAACTTGGACGTCAAAATCAGTCCTTGGAGCGTATGAATGCAAGCTCAAGGGTGTGAAGGTTGCTTCCAAGTGTGGTGCATTGTTGGTACTTTTATAGGTGAAGACTCCCAATGAGATGGGGAAAGAGATAGCCTTCCTTTTCTAATTTCTGAGCTTATTATGCACATTCACTAATTGTCTGCATAACTCAAATAGTGTTATCTTGTCACTAAGGTACCGAGGTAGTCTTAGTGGGATGTAATCGCAACCAGAAACTCAGATATATGAAAAAGTGAAAAATTGGATGAAAAAAGAGTTGTATCTCTTGATCAAGGAAGGCACTTGTAATGACATCCTTGAGTGAAGGTTTCCCTCCAATGTTCTGATGATGAACTGTTATCCAAAATTCACCCCTCAATGTAATTTTGATAACATGCATCAAATTATTCAGTCCCGAGCAAGTAAGATTGATTCGAGGCCCAAAATCATGTTTTTTGGGGTCCCCTCGGCCTTTTTTCTTAACTCCCCCATCCAAGAAGAAATCCCAACGAGTTAGAAAAAATGGAAAAAATGCAAAAATAAGGTCGCAGGACTGTTTTAAAGCATTTCGGGTCTGAAGGGTTCGGGTCGTACTGAGGTTTGTCGTACCAAGCTTGGGGCCGAAAAAGCAAGAAAATCGGCTATGTATTTTGTCCCAGGCAGTCCGCGGGATAGTTGGGACATCATGACGCGAGGGACGCGAAAATCTGAATTGGCCAAAAGCAGGGAAAAAATGTCTAAGTCTTGTTTCAGGAAGTTTGGGACATCTGGGCCGAAAGTACGCGAGGGACGCGAATCGGCTGATTTGCTGACAGACAGTCCATTTCGGGTGGTTCAGAGATATTTGTCTCAGGCAGTTTGGGACATCTAGGCCAAAAGTATGCGAGGGACGTGAAAAGGTGAAAAGGCCGCAAACAGTAGCACTCGCGGAAGCCTGAATCGGCCCAAGCAGGAGATTTTTGTCTGGGACAGTTGGGACAAAGGTACGTGAGGGATGCGAAAAGACGAAAAGGCCGCCAAAGAGACAAGGAAGCTAGAAGAGTGGAGGGTGGAGGAAAAGTTGGAAATTTGGCTACGTGTTTCACCAAAAATCCAAAAGGAGTGTTCTGGCCCGCTTCCCTTGCCAACGAATCAGGTCATGCCACGTGTCACAAGGGCCCTAGAGGGCAGAGTGTGGGGGAAAATTAGAAATTTCCCCAAAGTGTTTGCGTAAAAGAGGAAATGCTCCTAGAGGGCCCATGTCTAATCAGTGCCCGCCACATGTCTTTACCTCATTGGCCCAGCGGGAAAATTTTAAATTTTTTTCCAAAGACCAAACGGATAAAAATTCAAACTTTTTGCCCGCCGATCCGATTTTGGCCTATTTTTGCCCTAAATCTTCAAATTGCCATATCTTTTGATCCAGAGCTTGGATTTCTGCGTTCTTTATATCAATGGAAAGCTGGTAAATTTCTCTACATGATTCTAGGGTCAATATTGTAGTTTGGTTCAGTTTGGAGAGAGAAAATCAAGAAATGTATCTGGCACGTGGTAGTGGCCAAAAATGACGTTTCAACAACCAGTTTTAATGCAAAATGGGTCGCATTCTTCTTTAGCATGGCCAAAAATGTCAGGGCATGGTTCTGTAAGGACACCCATGCTATTTTAATGCATCTTTATTCAATGAGGAATGGCTCCCATGTTTTTTCACGTTTTCTCTCTCTTGGGCTCGACCCATGCATTATAAAAAGCCAGATTTGGCTCAATTTTTAGGGGGAACATTTTCTTTGGATAGCAAACTTCTTCTTTCACATTCAACAAGTGATTTTTGCAAGTATCAGACCTCTTAATGGTTGTAATAGGTTTTCTACCTTTTTGATGTTGTAATGCAATGATTTTGATAGTGGAAATGACAATACAGGCTCTGTGATCAGTTTTCAATCCTTTAGTTGTGTTGTTTGCTTCATTTCAGACTTTTAATTACATCTTATCAGTTTGTGCATGATGTTTATGTTGCATTCCATGATCTGTGTCTATCTGCAGAACTAGAAGTGTTCACCACTCCTCCTTTGGTGTATCACCTATTAGTTTAGTTTTCAATTTTTGCACTTTCTATCTCTGTCTCCTTGGAATTTAGAGTAGGATTAGGATTCAAACCTCTGTAATTGTCCAAATAACATATCTGATCAGAGGAGTTTGAGGAACCATCCTCTAATCTGGAGATTCCTCTCTCATTTTGCAAGTCCCACACTTGGAGAGAGGTTTCAATGTTGTGTAATCACACTGGATGCTTAGAATGATCAAACTAGAAATCTGATCAACATCCAGGGGGTGCTGTTGATTTGCACTAACAGTTTTGGCACACCCGATGGGACCTTAGAGGTCTTCACTTTTATTGCAACAAGATCGATGTGCACTTGTTGTAAGTTCCAGCTTTGAAGGAGCTTAAAATCGCATATCTGACGACTCTAAAAGAAGCATAATCCACTGGTTTCAACAGTCCAAGCCTTGCAAATTTATGAGAAGAATACAGACCAGGTCAAGAACTAGGGAGGAAGGATTATTTGTTCATCTACACCTATCTCCAGGAAGAGATAAAAGGGGAAGAAAAGCTCAAAGATCTCCATCTCCACCTAATAGACCCTTGTCAACACCTCCACCTGGTAGGCCTTTCATCCAATCAACAAGGGTTCTCTGGCCAATCAGAATGGCATAACCACTGAATCCGTATGTCAATTTCACTGGCAGCAGCCCACTTGCTCTCAATGCACAACATCCAATCCTAGTTGTAGCATTGAAGAACATTCCATACTTCACTGGAGAGAACCAGACTACTCCTGGTGATCATGTTAAAGACATTGCCAACCTTTGTGCAATTCATGAAATCAATGAGATACAAGTAGCTGTCAAATTACTAGCATCCTCATTCAAGGGGAAAGCTTTACAATGGTTCAGGAGCCTTGCCTCAGGTTCTATCCAAAATTGGTACTAGCTATGTATATCCCTCCATGAGCAGTTTGGGGAGAAAGGAGACAACTTGTCTCTTTTGGAGCAGCTGACAACCATCAAGAGAGCTCCCAATGAGTAGCTGACTGACTTCAACTTCAGATTTCAAAGGACTTGGGAGAGGATTCCAGTGGCAGTAAGGCCAGCAGCAGAAGGTGCTTTTTTATATTACCTTAAAGCCTTAAATTCTGATATTTCCATGTTGATTCAATCCATGGGAGGCACAACTATCCCTGTTGCTTATAGCATTGCCATTAGAGCTGAAAATTGTTTGATACAAGCTGGAAAGCTAGCTTCTAGGCCTCCCATGCCATTATATCCAAGTTTAGAGAGCCCAAGTACTAGCCAAGTGCCTAATTTAGCTTCTATTCCCACTCCTAGAAATCAGAGTTCAAACGAAGCTTCTACTTCATCTTCTAGTGCCTCAAACGAGCTTCGAGAAGTCATGAAGCAATTGCAAAATTTAGGTAATGAGTTGGTTACTCTCAAGAGGCAACAAGCCCAAAGTTTTAGACCTTCCTTCCAGCCTCAAGCTTAGCCTAATAGGCAACCATATCAACCTCATAAACCACCCAATCTAGCTGTAAATTAGAATCAAGCAAGGCCTCTTGCCAACAGACCATTTCAGCCCGATAACCTCAATGTTGCATCCACATCTAGAGCCTTAGTACCGGTGTAAAATAACATGGCCCAAGAATATGATTGGTGTTTCCCATGTGGTCAGCCACATAAGCAATCAATGTGCTTTAATGTTGCATTAAATCAGGCTCTTATGGTGCAAACCATTGGTGGGTCACAAGAATCCAGCCACAAAGAGGATCAGCAGCAAGAAGTACCTCAGCAAAGAACATCTCCGAACGAAAATAATCTTGTCAATTGGTAGGCTGAAGATTTCTGTGGTATGAATCAAATACCCTCTCAAAGTGTTGTAGCCAACACAAGGTCAAAAAGGAGAAATTTGGGTGAAAGACAACCATTGGCTCCAAATAATCCGCAACCTTCTACCACTCCACAAGCTGTTTGCAAACAAAATGTAGTTCCAAACATGCAAGGAGCATCCAAACCAGCTCCTAAACCAACTCACATGATAGTTGCTGCTGCCCATGTGCAAGGAATGAATGTGCAAGCTAAAGGATAGTAGAGGGATGCTTCATTCCCATTCAACATCATTGATCAGATGAAGAAGACAAATGTAAATATATCAATGTGGGAATCACTATCCATCCCAGGCCAAAGAGATTTGCTACAAGCTGCCATGAAGGACTGGACAACTTCAAATCAACAAGTCCAAATGCAAGAGAAGGTGCTCACAAATGCTTCCCAGCCTGAAGGGAATCATGGAGGACAGCAAGGTAAAATGTTGAAGCCCCCTCCTTTTTATGTCAAATTAATCATTGGAAACCAATTGGTGCACAATTGCATGATTGATTCCGGGGCAAGTAGCTCGGTGATGCCCAAGAAAATATCTGATCAGCTAGGACTTCAATATGAAACCATATCTAAGGGGGTAGTGCAGTTGGATGGGACAACAGTAACAACAGTTGGGGTGATTAGAAACTTGAGTCTTACCTTGCATGCATGTCCAAATGTTGTTGTTTTACAAGATGTATCAGTTATAGACCTTCCACCACTCTTTGCCCTATGTTTGTTAAGAGATTTCACACCTAAGATTAGAGGTTACTTTTCTGCTGATTAGTCACACATGCTATTCAGAACGAGGTATGGAACCAAAGCTACAATCAGGTCTGAACCTATTGCAAACTTCCACATTGAGCCCTACACTCCAAGTTAGATCAATGCCAACTGTTCGGCATTTGATCAAGAAGATCACCCAAGCACTGATGAAGCTGACACCAAGATTGGAAGCATCCCGGATCTAACTCTTGATGAATGGGCAAACAAGGTGCATGCTTTTGATCCTTATCAAGAAGTAGAAGAATCTGAGCTAGGAGTTTATTGCATACATGAAGAAAATCAGCCCATTCCTAGCATCACCAAGCCAGACCAAAAGGATGACAATGAGGTATGGCAGCTATTTTTTGATGGATCAAGAAGTAGACAAGGTGACAGAGGGGGAGCCATCCTGGTTTCACCTCAAGTAGTAAAGTACTATTCAACTTTTAGATTTCAGTTTGCATGCTCTAATAACACTGCTGAATATGAAGCCTTGGTGCAAGGGATGCATTGGGCAATGAAGAGAGGGATAAAGAACTTGCAAGTCTTTGGTGACAGTGAATTGATTGTAAATCAGGTCAAATGGCATCATGCTACCAAGAATGATCTACTCAAGTGCTACAAAAACAGGTGTGGGACCTCATTGAAGATTTTGAGGGCTTTGGCATCAAATCAGTTCCTAGGAAAGAGAACCAAGCATCTGACAGGCTTGCAATAGTTGGGGCAGCCTTTGATATTGTGGAAAGCATTCAAAAGGACAAGGTACAACCAAACATCCATGTGATTGTGAGGCCTTTAGTGCCGGATAACAATGTAAGTTGGAAAGTGTATGAGAATGACCAGCAAATCATCCATTTCTTGGAAGAAGAAGTTGAGTTCTCAGCTAAAAATCAAGAAAAATTGGAACAACAGTATGGTGACCAAGTGGTACAGCTGAGAACTAACAAGCTGCCCAAGGGACTTATCACTTTGGAGTCCATTTTTAATCCCAATGATTAGTTTAGGAAAGAGAAAGAAAACATTCAGGTCAAGAGAGAAGATTCAGTATCCATCTTGGTGGAAGAGAACAAACCATTGCAAATTGGAAAGATGACAACTGAACAAGAAAGGTATGAGTTCATATAGCTCTGTCAAGAGTTCCCTGATGTGTTTTCTTGGAGCTATGGGGATTTGAAAGGTGTCAATCCCAAGTTAGCTCAGCACACCATTGAATTGGATCCAAATACTAAGCCCATTAGGTAGAAACAAAGGCCAGTCAACCCCCACATGGAGCCTCTCATGAGAAAAGAATTGAATAAGTTGATAGAATCAAGAATCATATTCCCTTTCAAGCATTCTAGTTGGGTTGCCAACTTGGTTCCAGTTAGAAAGAAGAGTGGAGAGATCAGATTGTGTGTTGACTTTAGAGACTTGAATAGATAATCTCTCAAGGACCATTACCCACTCCCTTCTATGGAGAAAATTTTACAAGTTGTGGCTGGCTCCGAGAGGTTTTCACTACTTAATGGATACTCAGGCTACAATCAGATTATGGTGAAGGAAAAAGATCAGTTCAATACAGCCTTCACAACCAAATGGGGAACTTATGCATATAGGAAAATGCCATTTGAGCTATCCAACTGTAGACACCAAATTTGTGTCTTACGACACCCTGTGCCCCGCATCTCATTTCGCAACCTAACCTCTTCACCTAAACCTTACACAATTATTTATTAATTACCTTATAATTAATAAATCCACATCGTACCTACCACCTCATTTTGCCACCTCATCATGACCTAGTCTTAACCCTAAACTAACCTAATTAAGACCTATAACTTGGTCCACATCCACACCCATGACTAATTACTCCTCACCCGCACCTAAAACCAACCTCATAATGACTTGACCAAGCCCGCAACTAATCCCTCGAGAGAAAAGGAGGGAAAGCTGGATATTTTACCAAAAATAGCCCGCTTTGACCTGACCGATATTGGTTCCTACTTGATCGCCGTCGGTTGCGTAACCGCCATCGGTTCCCTATAAATGACCACTTCCAACCAAAAAATAAGGGATCAAATTTTTATTTGATTGAGAAGAGGAGAAATCATTGAAAGGATCCGGATTTGCTTGGCCGAGCAGAGACAAGTGAAGAAAAGAGAGAAGTATACAGAGAAGGACATCAAGCCCAAGACTGCAATTGAATAACCAGAGCCCAGTGACACTCATCCGAGCACCAGAAGAGGAGATAGCTCATCTTGGATTGTCAGATCATCCTACTTGAACCATGTCTTCGTCATCACAGTCCTGGAACCCGCATCTTCATCAGGAACGAGTAAGTAGTGTCTTTTATGTTTCTAAACACCATTTCTTGAGCCTGTGGATTGATAGTAATTATAAGCTCATTCCTAGATCTACCACCTACCAGCACCCTGCACTTAACCTTCATCCATACATCCTTGTATTTCCCAGAAGACCATTTTATCACACTTTGAGTCTTTCATGTCCTCTCATTATTCCCCTCAGCCATCCACCAGTCTTAATAACCCCACAATCACCCTACAACCAACCTCTATCCAGAAGCACCTAGATTACTGACCCTACCGGTGTCGGTTATCCCCTATCGGCAGCAGTTCTCTAACCGCGGTCGGTTATCCAGTGATCGGCATCGGTCACTGTGACTTATACCCCAAACCTTCCTCTCACCTATTTGTCACCTAACAACCTCAGATCTAGTCTGGTTTATCCCTGTAACTCAACCTAAATGTATCAACGACCAGTAACCGAACAAACAACGTGACATTTTATTATTGATAGTTTAGCCTCTATTGCTTTGTAACGAAGTACCTAAATCGTGATTTTGCAATAGATTTCTTTGTTATCATTTGTGTTAATTCGTATTAAAAGGGGAACTAACCACCTTCGATAGGAAGTTTTATATTTCCTGGGCCTAAGGAAGCTCCCTCATTTATTGTCTAATTAAAATCTGGTGGTCTTGTATTCTTACTTGCAGGTAGTCCTTCCAAGACAAAAAGGAGTTCTTCGCAGTCAATCTGATCTTTCTCTACGGTATGCGCACACCATCTCAACATTCAACAGGTATTCCTCCTAGCCCTAACCCTTATCTGTTTCTCAAAGGAATGAAAGGATAGAAGCAAGTCTATTCCACAGAGCCGAAACATTCCGTGCGAAACATTTTGGCACGCCCGGTGGGACCCATTTAGGGTTTCTGTTTCTCTTGCTTGCTTTCATTTGGGGAGCATACTTGCTGTTTACTGTTTTTAGTATATTTAGTAAAAGAATTTGTCTTGGTTTCCCAATTTTGCATTTAGTGAAAGTCATCTTCTTTGCTTCATCGAATATCATTTTCGATTTGGGTTTAAAACACGTGCATTACATTCTTGCTTGTTGTTTTCAATTCTAGTGAACATAGACTAAGTAACAGGTCGTACACGTGGGGGTGATTTCCATGGTATTAACAGGAAATTAATCTTACTTTCACTGCACAACACATACTGAATCACTTCATAATTAACACAACAGCTCAAAACATCCCCCCTTTTCCGCGGTATTCCTCCGCTCGATTGAGGTAACCTTATAAGCCAAAACAAACTTGACATTTCCCCTAAGTCTTTTGTTTAGGATTAACATCATTCTGCGTCTAAAGGCATAAGCCCAAATTGATTAAAATTAACCCTAGGGTTAGTCTGTTAATTTTTTTGTGCATTCTTGCTTGTTTTCAGTTCTGTTTCTCTGTCATACACTGTTTTCTGTGATCACTACAGAACAATTTGGTAGGCATACTAATCACTGTTAAACACCAAATCAACAGTTTCTTACTGCTTCTTACACCGGTTCTATTATACCGACATCGGTTAGCTTACCGACGCCGGATATAGCCTGACCGACATCGGTTATCTGACCGATATCAGTTACTGTCTTTTATAGTTCCTGACAAACTAGCAACCTACCAATTTCAAACATCTTGTTGTCTGTTTCTGTTCCTGATAGATTGAAACCCTATTGTGTACTCCTGTCCATGGTTGTTATCACTCAAAAGCAAGCCGCCGCCATGGTTTCACATGCTTGCTCTGTGCCTTTGCCTGAATAACCCCCTTCACATTCTATGGGAAATCCTACGGACACCAGCGAGGTTCCTAAAATTCCTGTAGGAGATAAAGAATTTGCCAAATTTCTGGATGCTAATCCTAGCGCTGTACAATACTATTTGTCTCATGCCCCTGATCGTACACCCGATGGTCAACTCCTTGTGGGCATGCCTATCAGTATAGCTACTCATTTAGCTCCTTCTCCGCCTGATAACTCCGCTTTGCCTTCTGCATCCTTAGTCCCGTCTCCTAACTCAGCAGCTTCAGGGGTTTATACGGCACAAATTGGATTTCCTTTGGTTAATCTTGGGCCCAACATGTCATTACCGCTGACTTCTCCTACCTCGTCTCTCTTGCAGAATATTCTGTTCATGACTTTCTCTCTACCACCTATCCACACGAGCTTTCCTTCTCAAGCTCCGCCCACCTTTTCATTTCCACACACATATCCGGTAACCTCAACGTCTTATATAGGACATCCCTATTCGGTTGCCTCAACACATTCGTCCTCCATACCTTATCAACATTTAACCCCACCATTGTCTAGCGGTGGCCCTTGGCCCAATTCACCTCTGTTTACCACAACCACACCATCATCTCATCCAACTACTGATTTAATTAAACAAATGATTGAAAAAATGCAAAATCTGGAGGCTTTTGTTTCAGGAAGTTGTAGCGCCTTGACATACGAGCAAGTTTTTTGGGAGCCTATCCACCCTTCAGTCCCCCTTTATTCATATCCTCCTCAATGGGAATTACCAAAATTTACCCATTTTAATAGTAAGGAGGACCCTCAACAACACTTGCGATCAGTTAGACATGCCTGCTATTTGATTGCTCACGACGACGCTTTACTACTCCGCACCTTTCCCATGTCCTTATCAGGACCCGCCTTGGAGTGGTATAGTGCTTTAACCCAGCACTCAATCTTCTCTTTTAACCAGCTAGCCCAATCTTTCTTGGATCATTTCTCCATTAACATTGCCAAGAAAGTATCTATCACCGACCTCTATGCCATCCGACAATTTGAAGATGAATCTATTGTAGATTTTGTTGGACGATGGCAGGGCCTTATCAACCAGCTTACGTATGCCTTGCCTCAGGCCGAACTTATTGAACTCTTTACTCGGGCCTGTGCTAAGCACATCTCTCCTACCCTCCAAATTCAAACTTTCTGTAAATTTGACGAGGCCTTTACTATGGCTCGAAAACTAGAGATTCAAGCCTTAGAGGAAGAGAAATTGCGGTTGTGCAACAAAAACCTCAGTTTCCGAACCCAAGATTCCACCAACAAACCTAACACCACCATTCCTCACCCATCGACTGCTTCGAAATCAAAAGGATCCATGCACGCGGTGATGGTCAAATCCCAACCACTGTCTAATACCCCACCAAAAACTACCTATAAGTATAAAGCAGAGCCCATCAACTACACTCCCTTGGGAGAAACATATGGTGTGATATTGGAAAAATTGCTTTAAGTAGGAGCCATTACCTTACCTCCTATTAAACTTCACTCCGAGTTTGATTTCACTCGCGCCATACCTTCTTGGTACAAAGAAAATGACTTCTGTAACTTCCACTGCGTGAAGGGACACAGTCATGAAAACTGCAAGATGTTGAAAAACATAGTGCAGGAAATGGTTGATGCGGGGGATATAACCCTCGATAATCCTAACGCCCCTGCTAACTGAAATTTGAAAATATTTAACAAACCATTCCCGAATCATTCTTCTAACAGTAACATAAATCAAGATATCTTAGCCGAGGAGAGTGTTCATGAGATCCATGCAGTCTTCGATGCCCAGCCAAAAACCTCTATCGAACAAATTCTGAATCAAGCCTCTTCACTAACGCAAAAACCTGAACCCCCTTCCTCACCATCAAGACAAACTGAAATCCTTGTCGTTCCTTTACCCATCAAGGAATTAACTACCCAGAGTTCCCTTCTCACAAATGAGCCTTCTTACACCACAACCTTGTAAGACTGTGAGTGGATGTTATCTAATTTATCTATTTCCCAAACATCTCCTTCTACCATTCTTGCTATACAAGAGGAAGGCTCGCCACTTCTTTTGTCATCCTTAGACGAGAAACCTCTTGAACCGACATCACCACATTCTTTAAACATGACGGATCCTCTTAAACACGCCCTCCTACCTATTAGTTCTTCATCGCCTAAATCTTTTCAGCGACCGGTTGACCTCTTAACGCCCATTGATACAGTGCCTCATCTACCCCTTGTATCACACCCACAGTGGACCGGAATCACAACCCACCTTTCTTCCGTATAAAAGTTCCTATTCACACGTGAGGACTGTCATTCCCCAGAAGATAGACGAGTCTTATGGGAATGTTTGAGTATGCCATATTCTACTCAAATGTAGATGACCGATCCAGATGCCTCTACCATTTACCCGAAGTGTTTACAGAAGCTTAAAATGCTTATATCCTCATCTTCACCCCTCTCATCTCTACCAAATACCTCATCCACTTCTATTAACCTAACCAAATCTTCCCCTACGCTTGGGACCTTACCAATACCCAGTCTAACACACCCACCTAAGTGGCTTGATTTATGTAAACATAACGCCGTCCATCCCATTAGGAGACAGACTCAATTTCCTTAACCTATGCCTCTATCACAACTAAAACCCTCGTCATCACACCTACCTTCCATATTGGGACCCCATCCCTCTACCTTGCATCAATATATCATACCTCTTGTGTTTTCTTTAAAGCGACCTATGCCTTCTGCGCCCATACAGAAATCCAAGGGTATAGCAACACCGTCACCCCACGTATCCTATCCACTTATTAACCCTAAAAAAATTCCATCATCAAAAGATTTGTTTTCTGTCACTCCTATTTCTCCGTGGTTGTTTTCTGATACCACATCATCTGTGGCCTCATCATCCAACCAGCTAAACATAGCTTCTGCATCAAAGAAGCCACGTTTAGTTAAAACCCATTATCAAAACCCCTTGGCTAAACCAACACCCATACAAACCAACCATACCCCGTCATTACCACAAACTACCCAGTCAATAGCCTCATTTTCCTCTGACTTTGACCCACTCAAAGGGTCTTACGCCAAAATCCTTGCTATGTTGGTGGAGAATGCGACCATTTCCCTACCCCCACTTAGACCTTATGATCCATCTAAACCTTGACCTATAGGTTACGATGAGTCTAAAATCTGTGCTTACCACCGCACACCAGGACATGATGTAGAGGGATGCAAAGCGTTGAAAACCATACTTCGTCAGTCACCTCTCTCAGATAGAAAAGTTAAGAAAGACAACTTACGAAGAGAGAGACCTTTAGCTTCAATTCCCTCTCCTATACCAAATGTCCCCGCCTCACCAAGATCTATCATCATTACAGCCCCACCTCTCGAAGACCATGACCTATCCCTACTATCTTCCTCCTCTCATATTCATGAGATCAATATGATTAGTGTTGCTACTCGAGGGCAGAAAAACAATAGGAAAGCGAAAGAAAACACACCTGCGGCATCTCTTTCTCCGTCCACCATCCTGATCGCACCACCACCTAAAGTGGTTATTCATGGACCCACCTACCCCGTCTCTAATGGAATTTCCCACCGAACCATGATCAAACAGCTTCACCAATCGCCTGTAAAAATGACACTGTATGATCTCATTCAGACTTCTGAATCTCATCGACAAGCTCTTGTTGAAATCCTTCAAGGGATAGAGGTCTTACCTAATGAAACCTTGCATGTTACCTCTATTCTAACACCCAATCACGTTGCTTCACTCACCAAACAATCTATCTCCCCAACCACTTCTGTCTCTGTACAGCAAGCCGTTGCTATCATTTTCTCCGAAGAAGAAATTATCGACTTTGGTGCTGAAGATCCTGACCCTGCTCTTTTCATCTCAGCTTATGTCCGGGACATTCAGGTACGTCGTGTTATGATGGACGAGGGCGCTAGCCTAAACATCATCTCTTCAAAATCCTTCCAACAAATGAATATCCCTTCTAGCTGCATGTGTGCCAACCCCATCATGTTGCGGTCATTCAATGATGCTATTACTTCTACCTTAGGCACCGTGATCCTTAACATTCATGTAGGACCACATACTTTACCTGAACTCTTCAATGTCCTTGAGGGAGAGTTCTAATACAATATGTTGTTAGGCCGCTCTTGGATCCGGGCTATGGGATGTGTTCCTTCCACCTTACATAGATGCATAAAATTTGAGTACGAGGGGAAGTCCTACACCGTAAAAGCTGATCCTCCCCCTTCAAAACCTGCAATATGTTGTATCGCCCTAATGATGTGCTTGTACCAATCAAGACACCCATTCATCCAACCCAACCATCCACTTCAACCACACCTACACCTTCAACCAACAAAACTGCCGTCACAAATACCACTTCCTTTCCCACAGATAACATCCCAACCTCCGACCCGTTAGTAGATGTTTTTCAATGCCTTACGCTGGGGGAGTATCGCCTATACAACGTTAGTTCTTTCCATACCCCACAGGAGTACGGATAGTTACATGTGCATCCTACCTACGACCGTCGCGTGGGGGAGGTAATCTCTTACGGACCACCTCATTGCCGCACCAACCTAACGTATGGGGGTGTCGACACATCCTCCGTTACCCCTGAACCTCCTCTGGGTGTGGTTCCCTTCCAATCTGATTTTTAATACTTGACAAATCATCGTTTCGCCCTCACCTTCTTGACTCGCTGTGCTTGGAAAGGCTTTGGTTTTGGTCTTTATGAACAAGGCCGACATACACTCATTCCCGTGACTACATGCAAACATAATGATCGTAGTGGTCTCAATTTTCCTGAAACACTTACACTGGAGAAACCTCGTGTCAGTTGTATCCTGGAAGATGATGACGTCACCCCTACCAAACCATCATCACCCATTTTGCCATCATCACCCACAGAGTCGATAGACCCTGAATCTATCCCTCCTAACTTTTTTTTTTTCATAAATGCTATCTTCCTAGGTCCTCTCACTTATCAACGCGATAATGAGGACCCATCTTCTCTTCCCCTTCTTTATCTAGACATGATCAAAGAGGATTCGCCTTCGATTAATGTTGTTGAGTGCCAGGATGACGACTCCATCCTCACTTACCTTGGTGTGGATGACTCCTATATTCAACGCGCCTTACCATCTGAAACTCAAACCATGTTGAATGAGTCGACTATAGAAATCAACATCCACATAGAGGAGGATCCTCACATTGTGAAGATCGGACAATCCCTTAACACATCAGAACAAGCGGCCTTTACTACCTTTCTCCGTACCCACAACCAAGCTTTCGCTTGGTCCTACGCTAACATGCCAGGAATTGACCCTGACATTGCTGTCCATAACATTACCTTAAAACCTGATTCCAAACCAGTCAAAAAGAAACTAAGAAAAATGCATCCACGCATTTCCCTCTTGGTCAAAGAAGAGCTTCAACGACTCCTTTCTGTTTCCTTCATCTTGCCTATTGACTATCCTCAATGGATTCTAACATCGTACCTGTCACTAAAGTGACGGGGGGACTTCGGATATGCACGGATTTCTGAGACCTTAACCTCGCTTGCCCCAAGGATGACTTCCCCCTCCCAAGTATTGATCAACTAGTTGATCTCACTGTGGGCCATGAGATGCTTTCTCTCATGGATGGCTTTTCAGGATACAATCAAATTCTGGTAGCCCCGACCGATCAACATAAAACTACCTTCATAACTCCTTGGGGAACCTTCTGTTATCGTATCATGCAGTTTGGCCTTAAGAATGCTGGTGCGACCTATCAGTGGGCTATGAATTACATTTTTCATGACATTATGCACACTATCCTGGAGGATTATGTCGATGATCTTCTTGGAAAATCTAAACATCGCAGTGAACATCTCGATGTTTTAACCATTATTTTTAATCGCCTGTTACAATATTGTGTTCGTCTTCAACCAAAGAAGTGTGTCTTTGGTGTCCTTTCTGGAAAACTTCTTGGTTTTATCGTCTCTTTGCGTGGCATCGAGGTCGATCCATCTAAAGTCAAAGCTATCCTAGAAATGACCCCACCCAAAACCTCAAACAATTACGTAGTTTTCAAGGTAAACTCCAATCCATCCTACGTTTCATCTCCCAACTCTCGGATCGATGTCAACCTTTCCATCACCTTCTTAAAAAGAACATTGCCTTTCATTGGAGCGAAGAATGCCACCAAGCCTTTGAGGCTCTCAAAGCCTATCTCTTGCAGCCACCTGTGCTTATCCCACCTCAGGACGATCGCCCTTTCTACCTTTACCTTTCTGCCACTGACCATGCTATAGGAGCCATGCTCGCACATCGGGACTCGACACGTCGAGAACAAGCCATTTATTATATAAGTCGTACTCTCATGGATTACGAGACTAGGTATACACATGTAGAAAAATTGTGCCTAGCCCTATCATTCGTAGCCACCAAACTCCAACACTACCTCCTGAATCATAAAACTTTTGTCATCACCAACACGGACCCCATTCATTATATGTGCGCCAAACCACATCTAAACCAATGCATTGCTCGATGGCTTATGCTCCTTGCTGACCTCGACCTTGAATTTATACACCAGAAGTCAATAAAAGGACAAACCATTGCCGACCAACTTGCGGAGGCCCCTTTACCTGGGGAACAATTTACCAATTTTAATTTCCCTGACGAACTCATCGCCACTCTTTCACTTAGGGAAGAGTCGTATCCAATGACCCTCTTCTTCGATGGATCCAAATGCCATCACGGTGGAGGGGCTGGTGTTGTTCTCATTCCTCTTGACGCTGAGCCTATGCCTCTTTCATTCAGGCTCGATTTCCCCTGCACTAATAATACAACAGAATACGAGGCCCTTGTTTTGGGTCTCCAGGTTGCGTTACACTTAGGTGTCAAATCTATTAATATTTTTGGCGACTCTCAATTGGTAATCAATCAAGTTATGGGCATCTACCAATGTAAAAATTAGGAACTTCAAAAGTACAAACATTACATGGATTCAATTTTGACCTCATTTACTCATTATTCTATCCAAACCATTCCCCACTCCACTAACAAATTTGCGGATACTATGGCTTGCCTAGCCTTGCAAATTCCTACCTCACCAACTGACTCTGACATATTCATCTTGGTCCAATAACTCTTTGCCCCATCTTACTCAGCCCCGGTTGTTTGTATGATAAATAATGTGTCTGCTAATTCACAGGATACTTGGTACCACCAATTTCACGACTACCTTACAACCTCCGTTCTCCCACCTGACCTTACTAGTACTGGCAAACACACTTTTCTTAAACATGTTTCTCATTATGTCGTCATGGGGGGACTCCTTTATAAACGTGGCTTTGATGGCATCCTCCTTCGATGTCTAACCGGCGCGGAGGTCACCTATACCATCCAACAGGTCCACGACGGTATTTGTGGTGGACATTTTAGTGGCCTTGCTATGGCTAAACGAATCCTTCACCTAGGTTATTATTGGCCTACTCTTAATAATGAATGCTATGAATATGTTAAGCGTTGTGTTATGTGTCAACAACATGCCAACCTTCAACATACTCCTAGCCATCCGCTACAGGTCGCACGAGGTCTTTGGCCTTTCTCACAATGGGGTTTAGACCTTATTGGTGAGATTCACCCACCCTCTTCGTAATGTCACCGTTGGATAATCACAGCAACCGAATATTACACAAAATGGGTGGAAGCCATTCCACTCATTTCAATCAAAAAATAAAAAATTGTCGAATTCGTTAACCATCACATTATCTGTCGTTTTGGTATTCCTCGTCGCCTAATAACAGATAATGGTAAATCTTTCAAAAATAAGTTGTAACAAGACCTTTGTGACAAATTTGGTATCAAACTTAGTTTCTCATCACCTTACTATCCACAGGCTAATGGTCAAGCTGAATCTTCTAATAAAACCCTAACCGAAATCCTCATGAAAGTTGTTAATGATTCTGAAAGAAATTGGCATGATCACATTCCCTTTCCCCTTTGGGCTTATCGTACTAGCATTCGTACCTCCACTAATGCCACACCATTTTCTTTGGTATATGGTACTGAGGCTGTCTTGCCTCTCAAAATACAAATACCCTCCCTCAGAATATCTCTTCAGGATATTCTCACCAACGATGATTTCCGCCAAGAGCGGTTAGCCCAATTAGAGATTCTTGACGAGCGTCGTCTTACGGCTCTTGACCACCTTCAAATCTACCAAAAACGCATCAAGCGTGCTTATGATAAGCGACTTCATGAGTGTACCTTTAAGGTTGGTGATCTTGTCCTAAAAAAGAATCAACATGTAACCAAACTAGAAAAGAGCAAACATGGAAAATTTACTCCTAATTGGATTGGGCCTTACATTATCACTCACACTTATGGATCAGGCACTTATCATTTAGCTTCACTTAATGGTAAACCTAAGCCTAAGCCCCTTAATGCCTTGCATCTTTGACCATTCTACTGTTGAAATTAGTGTTATATCACTTCTTATCTACCTTACGCTTGTCCCTTGAGCTCATTTACCACCGCATACACTTTGTTTCTTACATCTCAAAATCAAATCAAGCTCACATGGTTTGATTATCACCTCCCCTTAAAAGATGCCTTCCCCTTTTTAGTCTAGTCCATGACTTCAAAGTATCAAAATGACACATTCTTAATTAAAACACTTATGGGATTTTCTTGAGTCAAACTTCCTACAAAACTAGATGCTTTATGCCCAACGGACATCTAGACCTCTAAATTATAAACTAGACTGCTCCCTTGAAGGACAGCTATATGCCAAACTATTGCTACTATTATATATAGACTGCTCCCCTGAAGGACAGCTATACATAAACACCGCATCTGCTACTATAAATAGACTGCTCCCTTGAAGGACAACTATACACAGTCAGCCTTTATCAGAAGCTTCCCACATTGATCAGCTTCGTGAAGACCTCAAGAACAACAAAATACATATCCCATGTAGACTTCCCGCATCAATCAGTCTATATCCAGAAAAATAAAATAAAAATAAAAGCAGTATTTCAAAACACTTTTGAGTCATGGACTTGTCTATTTAGGTTTGGTTCTCTTTCATCAGAATAATCATCTTATCATAAGTTCTCTACACCCTCGCCCACATCAACCACCTCACCTCACCATTTGTCAAAACAACAGAACTCAAGGGACGTGACGTATATCCGATATATTGTGATTATACCACTCTTTTCACCTATCGACTTCTTGCCTATGCAAGGTACCTAGGGATTCAAGCTCATCCTATATTAATATGTGGTTTGTTTAGCTCTTCTCAACTACAGGACACTCTGGCATCTTTTTGCTCGACTCTAGGATTGTGTGTTGACCTTAATCAGGACACGATTCCCTACTACTTGGGTATGCTAACTTTCACTTCACCTATACCTACACCAAAAACATTACCCTACCAACACCAACAACATTACCCTACCAACATCATATTTTTACCAACCAACAAATTGCCTAACCACAACCAAATTGCCTGAATTCACCTCTCCCTGGTCCTAAGGGAGAACTACATCGGTCTGAGGCCCTTCCTTTCTTTGTGCAATGGGCTATGTAGGCAGCACTTAGGAGACATGGGGTCTCCCAAGGTTAGCTCGACCATCCCCTACCATACCCTATCATGTGTTGTAAATATAAATATTTTTTGTGTATTTATATTTGACAACATTCATCTTTATCCTTTTTTCAAAAAAAAACAAAAATAACATTCAAAACACAACCATTCTTATTATTATCATCACTCAAAAGCACATACATCTTTAGTTTTATTTTAGATGTTAAACAAATACATCTTCTCTATCATCGACTCGCAGGTCAGCATCCTTATTTATTCTTATATTCCTATGAAATTCACTTAGACCCTTGCACAAGTGGTGATCATGATCGTCGATGCCCCTCAGTTGGCCTCTCCATCCTTAAAGGTGCCATTGCCATTGGTTCCTCCCACTGATCCGCCAACATCTCCTGTAACATACGAATACGTCCTCTCGCGTGGAGGAATCTTGCCTCCAGTCTCTCCACTCGTAACTGTGAAACCTCTAACAATCCTGTTGTCTCATTCACCTGTGTTTGAAGCTGGTGAACTAAATCCTACAAGTGATCTCTCTCCGCTGTAATCACAACTATGTTTGGGCACTCACGTGCACCTTGCAGCTTTGCTACCCACCATACTCTATAGGCCTCTGTCGTTCCCGCATCCATTACCCTACGATCAGCTGCTATCTCTTCTAGCCCTTCTGGAGGTGTACGCCGGGGAGGTGAGAATGCTGCCTCGGCATCAATCCTCATGTATGGTCTATATGTCATAGGTATATCCTGGATGAACCCAAATTGTCTCCGCACGTGATCTAGAGGAATCCTCTCGTACTCACCCGGCCTGTGCCCTGCGATCCACCTCAATCGCTCTACACCCCTCAAGTCCTCAGCTATGTTCTTTGTCACCATATAGTTCCCGTAAGGCCTCCAACAAATATCCGCAATCGTCACCATCTCCCATACCTGTCTATAATACTCAATGTCATCTATCATGGCCTGGGATCTCGCTTCTTGTTCTGTCTGGACCCAAGGCTGCAACCCAACCATTTGGCCCGACCTAAGGCCGCAACTAACCAATTTGGCCCGATCCAAGGCCGCACCCAACCATTTGGCCTGACCCAAGGCCTCACCCAACCATCTGGCCCGATCCAAGGCCGCAACCAACCATTTGGCCCGACCCAAGGCCGCAACCAACCCATTTGGCCCGACCCAAGGCCGCCTCCAACCATTTAGCCCGACCCTAGGCCGCACCCAACCATTTGGCCCGACCCAAGGCCGCACCAATTAAATACCTCACCCAACATCAACACATTACAATTTTATCCACCCATCACGTATATTTTTGTTCAATCGAGCTCACCTGTTCGTGTTTTAGCATGATTAGGGTCCTTGACTTGATCAGTCGACCAACTTTGCCTAGACCAAGACCGTGACATTTATCTCAACCAAACCACCATTTGGTACTGCCGAACATGCCTAAACGTTCCTGTACCTTACCCGTTATATCCCTTGGAGCTACTTCCTATGCCTTGGATACCAGGATTATATCACCCTTGTTTGGATAAACTATAGACCTTTGCCTATGAATTGCTTGTTTGCTCTTCAAATCATGTATCCTGGTCGCACTACTGCATGTCAACATGCGTCTGCTTCTTTGGACCTACCCCACCATCTTACCATCATCTCAACACCATTTACCCTTTATCAACCCTATCCCTGATTTCACGCTACCTCAATCTATGATAGATTTGAGGGGGATTACCTATACCCTTAACAGGGGTAACCACTTCTTATTATTGTCCGTACAGCTTTAACAAGACAAGCTACAAGACAACAAGGGGCTAATGTAGACACTAAATTTGTGTCTTACGACACCCTGTGCCCCGCATCTCATTTCGCAACCTAACCTCATCACCTAAACCTTACACAATTATTTATTAATTACCTTATAATTAATAAATCCACATCACCATACCTGCCACCTCATTTCACCACCTCATCATGACCTAGTCTTAACCCTAAACTAACCTAATTAAGACCTATAACTTGGTCCACATCCACACCCATGACTAATTACTCCTCACCCGCACCTAAAACCAACCTCATAATGACTTGACCAAGCCCGCAACTAATCCCTCGGGAGAAAAGGAGGGAAAGCTGGCTATTTTACCAAAAATAGCCCGCTTTGACTTGACCGATATTGGTTCCTACTTGATCGCCGTCGGTTGCGTAACCGCCATCGGTTCCCTATAAATGACCACTTCCAACCAAAAAATAAGGGATCAAATTTTTATTTGATTGAGAAGAGGAGAAATCATTGAAAGGATCCGGATTTGCTTGGCCGAGCAGAGACAAGTGAAGAAAAGAGAGAAGTATACAGAGAAGGACATCAAGCCCAAGACTGCAATTGAATAACCAGAGCCCAGTGACACTCATCCGAGCACCAGAAGAGGAGATATCTCATCTTGGATTGTCAGATCATCCTACTTGAACCATGTCTTCGTCATCACAGTCCTGGAACCCGCATCTTCATCAGGAACGAGTAAGTAGTGTCTTTTATGTTTCTAAACACCATTTCTTGAGCCTGTGGATTGATAGTAATTATAAGCTCATTCCTAGATCTACCACCTACCAGCACCCTGCACTTAACCTTCATCCATACATCCTTGTATTGCCCAGAAGACCATTTTATCACACTCTGAGTCTTCCCTGTCCTCTCATTATTCCCCTCAGCCATCCACCAGTCTTAATAACCCCACAATCACCCTACAACCAACCTCTATCCAGAAGCACCTAGATTACTGACCCTACCGGTGTCGGTTATCCCCTACCGGCAGTGGTTCTCTAACCGTGGTCGGTTATCCAGTGACCGGCATCGGTCACTGTGACTTATACCCCAAAACCTTCCTCTCACCTATTTGTCACCTAACAACCTCAGATCCAGTCTGGTTTATCCCTGTAACTCAACCTGAATGTATCAACAACCAGTAACCAAAAAAACAACGTGACGTTTTATTATTGATAGTTTAGCCTCTATTGCTTTGTAACGAGGTACCTAAATCGTGATTTTGCAATAGCTTTCTTTGTTATCATTTGTGTTAATTCGTATTAAAAGGCAAACTGACCACCTTCGAAAGGAAGTTTTATATTTCCTAGGCCTAAGGCAAATCCCTCATTTATTGTCTAATTAAAATCTGGTGGTCTTGTATTCTTACTTGCAGGTAGTCCTTCCAAGACAAAAAGGAGTTCTTCGCAGTCAATCTGATCTTTCTCTACGGTATGTGCACACCATCTCAACATTCAACAGGTATTCCTCCTAGCCCTAACCCTTATCTGTTTCTCAAAGGAATGAAAGGATAGAAGCAAGTCTATTCCACAGAGCCGAAACATTCCGTGCGACACACCAATGCTAGAGCTACCTTCCAAAGAGCAATGGACATGGCGTTCAAAGGTTTGATTAATAATGTGGTGCTGATATACCTTGATGATATCACTGTTTTTTCATAGAATGCAGCAGACCACCTCTCTCATTTGAGAGAAGTCTTCACAAGGTGCAGGAGATTTGGAGTGTCTTTGAATCCTAAGAAGTGTATCTTCCTAGCACATGAAGGAAAGCTCCTTGGCCATATTGTCTCCAAAGAAGGATTAGCAATTGATCCAGAGAGGGTTGAAGCCATAAGAGCACTACCATTGCCAAGCCATAAGAAGGCCCTTCAGAGTTTCCTTGGGAGAATAAAATTTGTTTAGAGGTTTGTCCCAGATTTTGTAGTCCTTGTCAAACCTATCACCAAAATGTTAAAGAAAAGCATGGCTTTCAAGTGGACAACAGAAGACAAGGAGAGTTTTGAAGCAATCAAAGAAGCCATCTCTCAAGCACCAACTCTCATCAACCCAGATTTCTCCAAGGATTTCATCCTCTATGCGTTTGGGGGTAATGATACCATTTCTACCATTTTGGTGCAGCAGAACAAGGACAATGATGAGCAGCCAATTTCTTTCTTCAGCCAAAGCCTGGAGGACTATGAGGTGAGATATTCTTTTATTGAGAAGCATGTACTTGCAGTAATTAGAAGCTTGAAGAAATTCAAGCATCTAGTCTCAAACAACAATGTTTAGTTATTGGTCTCTCACATGGGAATAAAGGACTTCCTCCTCAACAAGGATTTGAATGAGAAAAGGGCAGGTTCGATCACTCATGTCATGGAATATGACATTGAGATCAAGGTCACCAAGCTGGTAAGAGGAAAAGGATTGTGTGAGTAGCTAGTTCTGGACAAGAAAAAGGGAGTATGCAATGAAGAAGAGGTTGTTTTGACAGTTCAAGATAGCCATGTGCAAGGTAGCACTCAAGAAGAGGATAATTCTATCCCCACTCCTTGCTGGACCCAAGGTATAATGAACTTCCTAAGCACGAGCCTATGCCCTCCAGAGATGAACAAAACCCAAAGAAGACACTTCATATTGTAGGCTGTCCCATATGCCATAGTAGATGGTGTTTTGTTCAATAAAGATGTGAATGGAGTGCTGTTGAGATGCATTAACACAAATCAGATTCATAGGGTGTTGGAAGAGTTCCATGGTGGACCAACTGGTGGTCATTTTACACCAAGAGTGACAGCCCTAAAAATCATGAAGGCTGGTTACTATTGGCCCAATATATTCAGTGATTGCTTCGCGTGGATCAAAAAGTGCAAGAATTGTGCATTCTTCATAGGTAAAGAGAGGTTTACTGCCCTCCCATTGCATCCAATTTCAGTTGACCAGCCATTCATGCAATGGGGTTTGGACTTCATTGGAGTCATTAATCCCAGTTCAAGCCAAGGGCATAAGTGGATTTTGATAGCCACAGACTACTTCACCAAATGGAATGAAGTAGTAGCACTTAAGGAAGCAAATGAGTCTAGCATCTTAGACTTCTATGAGGGGATAGTAACCAAATTTGGCATACCTGCTACAATAATCTCAGATAATGCATTAGCATTCATTGGATCCAAGGTGACTGAGTGGGCTGTCAAGAACGGGATCTACCTAAGTACTTCATAAAACTACTACCCTCAGGGTAATGGCCAGGCTGAATCCACAAACAAGAACTTGTTGAGGATCATTAGGAGGACTCTTGATGAGAATCAGAGGTCTTGGCATACCAAACTAAAATCAGCCTTATGGGCTGATAGGATAACTCCCAAGAGATCCACAGGTAACTCTCCATTCAGGCTTGTTTATGGAAGAGAGGTAATTTTGCCCATGTCACTTGAGTTGCCAACATTAGAACTCATGAAGCAGTTAGAGTTACTAGAGTTTGGGCCCATGGAGGCGAGATATGCAGAATTGATGGAGCTCCAAGAGATCAGAGATCAGGCATCCCAAGCAATGGAGAAGGATCAAGCTTTGATCAAGAAGACCTTTGATAGGAAGGCCAAGAGTAGATCTTTCCAAGTTGGAGATCTAGTGTTAAAATGGGATGCAGATAGAGTAAAACTGGGAAGGCATTCAAAATTTGATGCCATTTGGAGCGGCCCATACATGGTCACAAAGTGTAAGGACAACAATGCCTTCCAATTGTCTTCATTGGATGGCAAAGAACCGCAGATTCCAGTCAATGGAATCTATCTAAAGCATTGCTACTAAAGGGAAATTCTCCACCTTGTAAATATTAGCTTAGGTTTTCATTCCTCCAAGTGCTTGTGCACATTATTTTGCTGTAGGTTGTTTTGCTTTCCCTAAGTGCTTTGGCACAGGCTTGCTGTCCCTGGAGATGTTTTGCAGCCCTTGCTTCCATTGGGTGATATTCCATCTTCCTCCTTGCAACATTCTAAGTCAGTTGGGGTTCCGAATAGAAAACTCATGAAACCATGCCCAATGGATGCTTCAGGAAACTGGTAACTTCATCCAGCAGGCAGATGACCAAGCTGAGTCACCAAAATTGTTATCCAAAATTCACCCAAGGTAATTTTGATAACATGCATCAAATTATTCAGTCCTGAGCAAGTAAGATTGATTCGAGACCCACAGTCATGTTTTTTGGGGTCCCCTCGGCCTTTTTTTAAACCCCCCCATCCAAGAAGAAATCTTAACGAGTTAGAAAAAATGGAAAAAATGCAAAAATAAGGTCGCAGGACTGTTTTAAAGCATTTTAGGCCTGAAGGGTTCGGGTTGTATTGAGGTTCGCCGTACCAAGCTTGGGGCCGAAAAAGCAAGAAAATCGGCTAATTCTTTTGTCCCAGGAAGTCCCCGGGATAGTTGGGACGTCGGGACGTAAAAAGCCGAATCGGCTGAAAGCAGGGAAAAGATGTCTAAGTCTTGTTTTAGGAAGTTTGGGACATCTGGGCCAAAAGTACGCGAATCGGCTGATTTACCGACAGACAGTCCATTTCGGGTGGTTCAGAGATATTTGTCCTAGGCAGTTTGGGACATCTGGGCCAAAAGTACGTGAGGGACACGTGGGATGTGAAAAGGTGAAAAGGTCACAAACAGTAGCACTCGCAGAAGCCTGAATCGGCCCAAGCAGGAGATTTTCATCCGGGACAGTTGGGACAAAGGTACGCGAGGGACGCGTGGGACGCGAAAAGGTGAAAAGGCCACCAAAGAGACAAGGAAGCCAGAAGAGTGGAGGGTAGAGGAAAAGTTGGAAATTTGGCTAAGTGTTTCACCAAAAATCCAAAAGGAGTGTTCTGGCCCGCTTCCCCTGCCAACGAATCAGGTCATGCCACGTGTCATAAGGGCCCTGGAGGGCAGAGTATGGGGGAAAATTAGAAATTTTCCCAAAGTGTTTGTGTAAAAGAGGAAATGCTCGCAGAGGGCCCGCGTCTAATTAGTGCCTGCCATGTGTCTTCACCTCATCGGCCCGGTGGGAAAATTTTAAAAAATTTCCAAAGACCAAACGGGTAAAAATTCAAACTTTTTGCCCACTGATCCAATTTTGGCTTGTTTTTGCCCTAAATCTTCAAATTACCATATCTTTCGATCCGGAGCTCAGATTTCTACATTCTTTATATCAATGGAAAGTTGGTAAAATTCTCTACATGATTCCGGGGTCAATCTTGCGGTTTGGTTCAGTTTTGAGAGAGAAAATCAAGAAACATCTCTGGCACGTGGTAGTGGCCAAAAATGACGTTTCAACAACCAGTTTTAATGCAAAATGGGTCACATTCTTCTTCAGCATGGCCAAAAATGTCAGGGCATGGGTCTGTAAGGATGACCATGCTATTTTAATGCATCTTTATTCAATGAGGAATGGCTCCCACGTTTTTTCAAATTTTCTCTCTCTTGGGCTCGACCTATGCATTATAAAAAGCCAGATTTGGCTCAATTTTTAGGGGGAACATTTTCTTTGGATAGCAAGCTTCTTCTTTCACCTTCAACAAGTGATTTTTGTAAGTATCAGACCTCTTGATGGTTGTAATAGGTTTTCGACCTTTTTGATGTTATAATGCAAGGATTTTGACAGTGGAAATGACAATACAAGCTCTGTGATCAGTTTTCAATCCTTTGGTTATGTTGTTTTCTTCATTTTAGACTTTCAATTACATCTTATTAGTTTGTGTATGATGTTTATGTTGCATTCCATGATCTATGTCTATTTGTAGAACTAGAAGTGTTCACCACTGCTCCTTTGGTGTATCACCTATTAGTTTAGTTTTCAATTTTTGCACTTTTTATCTCTGTCTCCTTGGAATTTAGAGTAGGATTAGGATTCAAACCTCTGCAATTGTCCAAATAACAGATCTGATCAGAGGAGTTCAAGGAACCAGCCTCTAATCTGGAGATTCCTCTCTCATTTTTCAAGTCCCACACTTGGAGAGAGGTTCCAATGTTGTGCAATCACACTGGATGCTTAGAATGATCAAACTAGAAATCTGATCAACATCCAGGGGGTGCTGCTGATTTGCGCTAACATGAACATAATGAAGGCATCATTCACCCAGGTGAAGTGCCAATTTATTTCCTTCAACACCAACTACGGATGCCTCTTGAATGCTGGAGCTTTGGAAGTAATGTTATATGTAAGTGCTAGCCCCTTGAATGGTCTTGAGCTTGCGAGAAGATACACCAGATAAGAAATCATTAAGAATTTCTTTGAGTCTGGGACACGAAGCAATTGGCGGTGCAAAGTTTTCACTTATGATCTGGCCTCGGTCAATATTTTTCTTCCCTTGAATGATTATCAATATAAACATGCCATCCACTCCTAGAAATATATCGTGTTATCTTCTCCCATCATCCAACTAAGAAGGGTGATTGCATCTGAGTATCCGTTGTGGAAATCGCTTAGTGAGAGAGATTTTGGCACTCTAAAGGGCTTTCTTTTTTACTTTAACCATCATCCCAGTGTGAGACCTTGCAATTAGGAATCTGTGTTGTTCCATTCATTCACCGCGATTTCCTTTGAGATGACAAACATATTGCTCCAAGTAGGGATTTTTATGGAATATGAGATGGTCTTAGGAGAAATCACTGCCATAACTAAGCCATCATCCACCCAAATGGTCCTTGTCTTAGGTTTGTAATGGTGGGAACACACCAAGAATAACTCAATACTTTTCACAGATACTAGGTGACCACCCATTGTGTACAATCTACTCATGAATACCTTGTATTCAATTGGCTCCATTGGGTGGTTGAGCATGCGTGCTTTGAGATTGTCGAGATCCATATAGGTGACATCATTTTCCCACACTTCCGCATACTCAAAAGAAAGAACATTGACTGGTTTGACACCTAAGAACTTGAATTTCATGGCTTCTGAGACTCTTTCCCACACCTAAAAAATGGGGTTTACTATTTTTAGTATATGACAATTTTCCATCCTTTTGACTTCAATCACTCAAAGTTTTCTTCTGGATGACCTCTGTGGACAGTACCACTGGAACTGCTCTTTGTGATGACTTACTAAAAATAGCAATTGTCTATGTAGAAGGCTTGATATCTTTAGAAAGTGGTGTTCTAGATCTCAATTTTTGATGAAATCAGTTTTTTTGATATGGGTTTTAATTTTTGTTGCACCTCATAAATTTCACTTCATCCAAGTCTCCAGAATGAAAGATTTTAAAATTTTAAAATTTATTGCGGGGAAATTGGGGTTTCTTTGGTGTGAAAAATACATTCCATCCATGCAAAATATTTCACTTGGATCTGTAAGGTGCCTATAAATGGGGATGAATGCAAAAAACCCCACGCTGATTCATGCACTAGTTTTGTAGATACAAACAATTTCTCCTTGTGGGTTATGAAGGTTTTTAGGCAAAAACGTTTTCTTGGAGTCTTCAAAAATCTATATATATTTTTTAATGTTTTTAAATCTTTTTAGATCATAGTAGCATGAATTCAATGTATGGAGGGTGAAATTGGCAAGGGAATAATTCTAGAAATTGTTTTCCAGAGTTTCGGGAGAAAATGGAAGAATGTGGGGGAATGAGTGAAAAAATGACTAAGTCTTGGTATTTATAGGTAATACCAACCTTGAGGAGGTGGGTTTCCTTTTTTTTATCCCCATTGTCCCCTTGGAATGGGAAAATGGTGCACAAAAACGCACCTTGCCCCTACCTTGACACTTGTTGCTCATTTATTGGTAAAGAGAAATGAAGGGGTGCTGGAAATAAGCACATGAAGGCTAGTTTTAGGTTGTATGTGGAACCTGAGGGAATCCAGGGGAGGGAACCTTTTTTTCCCATTGTCCCCTTTTATGGGAAAATGGGTGTATAAAATGGTTCCTCAGCCTAGGAGTGACTCTTGTCATTCATGTGTACGATGAGGATGGGCCTAGTCAAGTTGGTGAAAAGGGCTAAACAGGGTCACCACGGTCATATGGAGTGGCCAACATGCCAAAAGTGGGGAGGGCACCATTTTTTTTTCCTCTTGTCCCCATGGAAGGGGATAATTAGGACACAAAAAGGTGCCTCATCCTTTTGTTGCCATGTGCCACCCAAGAAATTTGACTAAGTATCGAACACATACCTTAGGTGACAACTTGAAATGACCATAACTTGAGCTCATAGATGACTTGTTTCACACTTATTTATATTAAATTTCATGGAAATTAAATTTTTAGAATTATGGGATGGGTCCCATTCCTTTATTCTTTCTTAAAAACCCTCAAAACTCCTTTTTTTCTCGGGACCACCAGATGTGTTTGGAAAGAACGAGTTTCCTAAAAAATGCATGGTATTTTGGATGGATATGATTTTACCACCATGTAGGGGACTGAAAACTATTTTCATTGATATCTTGTTTGGATCAAAAATCATTTTGGAGCTCCTAAAATCACCTCTTGAAGTTCAGGTGCTCTTTTGCGATACAAGCTCCTTCGGCCTCAAAAACCCACTTTTGGTGAACTAGATCCTAAACCTCTGAATCTTTCTAGAATCTTCCTAAATTAGTTACACTATGATCCTGGCTCTTGGATACACCTCCTTGATGAATCTGGGCCTTCGAAACAGCTCTAGAGAATATGCACTTGTCTTAGAAAGGCTGATGATAGCCCTTCTGAAGCTCGCTTGGAATCCCACTTTGAGAGAAACTTATCCAGAATTACTTATGTGATTTATTTATTCCTAAATCACCTACAGGGATGGATGAACCACATATATGAAATATTTTAAGGACATGACATGAATGATATGGGGAATAGACTAACCTAGGAGGGGTGTCCTGGAAAGGTGTATCATAGATATTTTTGACATTAGGGTATGGTTGTCTTGTTTCAGGTGAAATTTTCCCATGCAAAAACATAGGACAACACCTCCTTTATTGTATTTTTATTTTTTGGGGTGATCTCATACTATATGGTGTAATGATAATAACTATTAGCACACATTTATGTTGATAGGAAAAATTAGGATGATTACTCCTAAAAACTTCAAGATCCCATTGATAAAATGATCTTCATTATATAACTGGTTGTAGAGGAATGCAAAAAATATTATCAAGTTTGCAAATAATCAGAATTAGTGTCATGTTCTAACATGTGTGTGAACATCAAGTAAGATTGTGAGCCTCTAGTACCCAACTTTTATAATTTTGTGAGAAGTGAAATTCCCAAAAGGATGCCAACTTCCTAACTTCTCATGAAAATCATAAATTACTTGATATTATTCTTCTTTTGTCATACATTTAAGGTAGTTTGCTCCATAATTTATCCTATATAAGACTCCTCTATTGGGCATATAATATATGTTGTGAGTTTCAAATATATTCTTTGTATTCTATTCAAGTGTGCATGACAACTACCATGCATTAGAAAGTGGATAATTTCATTATACCATTCATCTCTATTTAATTTTACTTGTTTATAATCTAGGATCAAATTTAGAAAATTTTATCACCAAACACTTTCCTCTCACTTAATTTATTGACTAAATCTCTAAAAAACTCTTGCAAGTTTGTCATCGATTTTCTTCTTCTTTCACCTAATTCATTTTACCCTAACATAAGGTTCATTATTGGAGTAGGGACACTGAAATGTGTTTTATTTCTCAAATGTAGTTTCTAAACTTATTCACCACCTTCACCAATGCATACACTTGTTTATCCAATGTAGATTATTTCAACTTTGCATATTTTAGATTAGTGTTAATGAAATATATAAGATGTCATCCCAGAGTTTCTTTTGTTTCAGCATTGTTGTGACTATATGCTTAGAGGAAAATGGGTAGAGGTAAAAATATTTTTCAAAATTAGGAATGATCAAAATTGGAAGTTACATGATTATAGTTATAAATCATTCAAAAACATATTTTACTTGAGGAGTCTACACTATCCTAACATCCTATTTCAACTTAGGATTTAGGTAATAATTTCAGCGAATCTAGATATAAATTTGTGTACAAAATTCATTTTCCCATAAATAACTATAATTCTTTCTTCTTATTGGGAAGAGGAATATTATAAATAGCTTTAGCTCTATTGGGATTAAGAATAATACCTTCCTTAGTGATATTTTATCCAATAAATTACCTTTAGTTACTCTAAGCAAATTCTTCTTGGGATTAAGTGAGATCCCATATCTTCTACATCTTTCAAATATTTCTCTCAATTATTGTTTATACAAGACCTTACTCTTAGAGAAAACAAATAAATAATCCATATAAGTTAAAATGAATTTACCAACTAAAATTTGAAAAGAAATTTCTGTGGCCCTTTGAAAAGTTGCACCATCATTAATCGACCCAAAATGCATTATTTGATGAGAAATTGTGCCCCATTTGGTGGTAAAAGTAGCTTTCATCCTATATGTAGTCACAAAATCATGCACTTACTACTATAATTATACCACCAAGTATGTTGTTTTATATATGGATCTTGCATAAGAAAAGTATTCATTAATGAATCATCCCCTAGTCCTGTTGTCAATTCAGTTAGTCGTCGTCATTGTTTGTCTCGCACATTTGTCACCTACTTGCACAATTTTGGTCATCTCCCAGGGAGTCTTAGCTATCGTTATTCACTCAATTTTCAATTTTGGTCTTTGAATAGGGTGCCTAGGAAGGGATTAGGGCACCCAGGCATCCTAGCCCTCATTTCTAGGTGCCCTAGTCCCGATCACACTTGGTTCTCATTTAGAAGTTTGAGGTCAGTCTTTATGATTTTATCTACCATTCCCCTAGATACTAATCACTATGTCAGGTCATTAGTGTCAAAATTTGAGCAAGATATTCCTATATAATCATAACATACATATTACCTTATGGGTAGACTACTTCTACTAAGGGCTAGCTACCTACATAAGGTAAGGGACTGCATTTGGGCACTATTCTACATCAAACACTGCATAGGAATGGAGTCTTTTCTATTCCATCCACCATTCTACATTTTTATCTAGCTATTGCCCTATACTTTGATGTCATTGGTGCTAGGGAACCCTAAGAAAACCATTGCACACACAAAACACATAAAAATACATCAGATCTGAGATGTAGTGAAACACTTAGTCATAAGTCCATCCGTTTGGTAGCTGAGGACAGTTTGACCCATTCATTTACATATTTTTTTTTTTAGGGTTTGATGCTTTTGTGTGGGGTTTTATAAGATATTATTCATTGGAGATTTACAATGAAACAAGCAAACTAAGTGTGACACCAACTGAATCAAAGGTGAAATACTTTGAAGGTTTAATGACCATACCAGATCCAATTTTTGAGTCACGCTGTAGACTAGGGCAACCATACTTCAAACCAGGGCACCCACAGGTGCCGCTGTCCTTCCCTAGGCATCTGAGAATGAAAAGATCTACCACTTCTTCAATTTTCTGAGGTTTTTTATGATACTCAGCTCCACCAATAAACTATCCTACCTAGTACTGAATTACTATGAGGTAAGTCTAATTTAGGTTATTACATTGCACCTTTTATTTCTTTTCATTTATAACATCAAATAAATTATTTAGCATTTATATTTTAGTATATTTCAGTTATTACATTGTTGTACTTCCTTATATTATTACTAAAATACAGATTTTATATAATCATTTTGGTGAACCCGTACTTCAGAACATTTTCCCCTAGTATCCGCTTCAAACCCTAATGGATAAGGATATCTATTCTCCTTCTCGGCCCATTATGTTGAACTTTAGTGTCAATCTAATCTATGATGAGGTTGTTATTACTGAGCTCATGACTCTATAATAATGTTACTATACCAGACCATATTCAACAACTCTTAAACAATCATTGATATGTAACTACTAGTTTTCAAATTCTCCCTTTGTCATTAGTATCGTTTTGGATCTTATAGCCTTCACTCATTGTACACCATGCTATATGACTGCTAGTGATCCTCTTGTTGATCTTTCTAAGGAAATTCTAGATGATTCTCTTATTGATTTCATGTTAGGTCTTGAAAATAACTCTCATAATAATTATCCTCCTAATCAGAACACTGCTATGGCTATATCTCACAACTCTCCTATTTCTAATAATGCTTCTCTTAATCCATCCCATACTAGTTCACATACTCTCTCATATTATGTTGATGATCCTATTGATAGTACACTTAATGAAATTTTCATATTTGAGTCTTTATCTGATATCGATGATACAATTAATAGTCACAATTCTACTACTTTTCATATTTTGAGTCTGAATCTCCTACTCCACTTTCTCATGAGGTTATATCTAGCATTGTGTATGAGTCTCCTCTATATGTCAGTTCTTTTTCTCCTACCATCTCATCTCCTCTTAACACTTTACCTACATCTGTTAGTTTATCTTCTCCTATCGAGGTATCTCCATTGGTTTCTTTACCTCCTAGGAATATTTTTGATGTTATTCCTACCACTATTATGGATGTTCCATCTTATTCATCTACTATCAATTCTTCGACACCTACCCCTAGTGTGCCTTTAGCATAAGAATATCATTTAACTTCTCTTGAGGTACCTATTATTACTCACAATGGCAAGTTACAATCGCTTAATACATTATTGCCATCTCATACTATTCCTTCATAGGACATTCTATCTCTCATGCATGCCATAGGGCAATTATAATATCAGGTTCAGTCACTCAACTTAGAAAGTAGGGCCTATTATGCTTCAATTGATAACAATTCATTACATGGAAACCCTATTCCTAAGAAAATTCATAACTCCACATTTCCTAAGGACTTTATCATGCCTACATTCACATGATTTGATGGTACTGGCGACCCTCACTTACATCTCCAACATTACCACATGGCTATGGCTCCCTATTATAATGATAGATTATTGCTTAAGGCCTTTCGACATAGTCTTACTGATGTTGCATTACAAGGGTACACTCATCTTCCATTTGGGTCTATTAGTACTTACTATGATATTGAGGACACTTTCCTCCATAGTTTTATTATCAATAATGGCCTTAGGGTTAATTATGATCATATACCTACTTTACATTAGGGTGCATTTGAACCTATCAAGGATTACATCTTACGATTCAATGATTATATGCATCAATTAGTATTCCAACCTATTGATCTTTAGAAGTAATTATTTTTTCCGTGGTTTAATTCCCGTTCTTAAGAAATGATTGCAATATGATACATGTGAGTTATTCGTACTCTTTTTCTATAAAATTATTGATCTAGAATAGGACCTTCTCTCATTATTTCACCTTATTCTTAGATGTTTCTTTGAAGTATTGACGAAACAGATAGGGTAACGAGCGTAGGAGGAATACTTTTTTTAATGATGGTTGATGAGTTGTTGTGCACATATGACTTCTGAATCCACAACTGATTTTGAGAGCTTCCTTTTGGCTAGGAGGAACTACCTGTAATGAAAAGCAAGACCACTATAAAAAGTTGAACAATATAGGCAGTAAACTGCCTAACATGTGCTAGATCCGGGAAGTGTGATACTTCCTAGAAAACTGACAGTCCACTGTTTTAAACAATTTAATGTGGGAAATAAAGTATATCCTATTGTAATTTGAAATGATTTAGGTATCTCACTTAAAACACAATAAGAAAGATATAATCTAACAGGCTAGGTTAGAATAGGATCCGAAGGTCAAATAATTGGTTTTGGGTCTCTGTAGGTTGACAAAAGTCTCAGGTAGATCACAGGTGAATGAGGGTGAGGTAGAATTAGGTGGGTAGGTCACTGTTCTGAGCTGTATGGGAAAATACAATAACTGATGCCAGTTCAGGGTGACCGGTGGCAGTTAGATATAACCGGTGCCAGTTACTGTGGAGTTCTAGGAATGCCACAGAATGGGTTTTGGGTCTCCTTTGTGATTGCACAAAGGATTTTGGTTCGTTGGGATGAGGTATTGGGTGATTTGGGAGGGGTTTGGAGAGGTTTTATTGGGTATATGGAGGGGAATGTTGAAGGATGTCAATGGGTGGCTAGGTAAACAATAGGTGATAATATAATGACAAAATGAAGTCAACCAGAGAATTAGAATGTTTTACTTACTTGGATTCTAGTCATGGATGCCTGTGAGTGAGGGATGGGGGTGCTGGGAAGAGGTTGAAGGTTGCAGGTGATCAAAAATTATAGGAGAGCTTCTGTATGGGCTGCATGTGCATTCCTCTTTACTTGGTTAGATCGGATCATTGTTTAGGTGGCTGTACAGGGGAAAATGCTTGATCTCTTTCCTTGCACGCATGCTCTCACTAGAATTCGATCTCATAAGATATGATATATCTCAGGAAGATCTCAATGTTTTGACAAATTTTTCCAATCTTTTCCAACCTCTAGAATAAGGTTGTTTTGATGGTTAAAAGGGTAACTGACGGTGGTTCCGGCTTAATCGGCGATGGTTAGGGGTAACCGGTGTCGGTCAAGGCAGGATTTCCTAGGTTTACTAAACTAGGGAGATCCTCCTAATTTTCTCAGATCTCATGTCGTTAACCCACAGATTAGACTGGAATCTTCTTGTAAGCATGCAGGAATGTGGTTAGATAGAATGTAGGCATTGATTTTTAGGGTTTTGGTAAGTCTTAGTTAGTTATGACAACTTACTAAGAATAGGTCTTAGGTTGAGTTGGCTTGATGAGGTGTCTAAGTGAGGTGTATGTGTGGATATTATTTAAATTAAGATATTTAAATAATAAATATGGTGAGGATAATTAATTAATTAAATTAATATTAGTGGGGTGAAGGGGCCCATGGCTAGGTGAATGTGATGAAGGGTGCTTATTTGTTGAGGGACTAAAGGGGAGTGTGACCTAATTTTAGTGTCTACATTTTGCCCCGTTTTATTGAGTAGCTGTTATCCAAAATGTGCCCCTGTTCATTTTTGTGGCTAACTCCTTATGTTCTTGCCTCTCTTGTGCCTCAGTCTCCATTTTTTGATTTTCAGGCACTCAAATATTTCTGGAAGTGGCACCATTGGATAGAGCTCTCTCTCAGATTTCTAGAAAGGTAAAGTTTTCCTCCTAACTCCTCATATTTTTTAAGTTATGGCTCAATGGAGTTTTGGTGGAAAATTTCCCCCTAGAAGGTCCGTAGCCAATCAGGAGCTACCACGTGTCCAAAGGCAAAAAAACACCAAGCGACCCGAAGGAAAAAATGGTCAGGAAGGGTCCGTGCCCAATCAGAACGTGCCATGTGGCACCTGGAGTGGTGGAGCGCAGGGGTTTTTTGAAAAATTTTCCAAATGCAAAAAAGAGGTAAAATTCGAAATTTTTTCCCACTGATCCGTTTTGGGCCTGTTTTTGCCCTAAATCTTCAAATGGCCATAACTTTCGATCCAAAGCTTGGATTTTCATGTTCTTTATATCAATGGAAAGATGGTAAAATTCTCTACATGATTCCATGGCAAATTTTGAATTTTGGTTCATTTTGAAGGGAGAAAATCAAAAAATTCTTCTGGTATGCACCCATGGACAGAACCGACGTTTCAACAACCAATTTTAATGCAAAATGGGTCGCATTCTTCTCCAGTATGGTAAAAAATGTTAGGGCATGGGTTTGTAAGGACCTCCATGCTATTTTTAATGCATTTTGGTCAATGAGGAATGGCTCCCACGTGTTTTCACATTTTCTCTCTCCTGGGCTCGACCCATGCACTGTAAAAACCAGATTTGGCTCATTTTTCAAAAGGAGAACACCTTTTTGCACATCAAGCTTCTGTTTTCACCTTAAGCAAGTGATTTTGGAAGGATCAGACCTTCCAGGGATTGTAACAGGTTTTTCTACCTCTTTGGTGTTGGAATACAAGGATTTTGATGTTGAAAATCACAATGCAGGCTCTGTGAATGCTTTCAGTCCTTTGCATGTGTTGTTTGCTTCATTTTAGACCTTTGATTATAGTTATCAACCTGTGCATGATGTTTTATGTTACAATTTCTGATTTGTGTCAATTTACATGAATAAGAAGTGCTCACCACTCCTTTCGTGTCACACCCTTATCAGTTTAGTTTCAATTTTTGCATTTCTTATCCCTTCCTCCTTGCAAATTAGGATAAAATTAGGATTTGAACCTCTGTAGTTATGCAAATAATAGATCTAATTAGAGGAGTTTGAGGAACCAGCCTCTAATCTAGAGATTCCTCTCTCATTTTTAACAAGTCCCACACTTGGAGAGAGGTTTCAATGTTGTGCAATCACACTGGATGCCTAAAACATCAATTTAGAAACCTAATTTGCATCCAGGGGTGCTGCTGATTTCCAACAACAGTTTTGGCACACCCGGTAGGATCTTAGAGGTCTCATTTTCATTGCATCAAAGTTGATGTGCATCTACTGCAATTTTCTTGCTTAAAAGAGCTATAAGTTACACATCTGGAGACTCGAAGGAAGAAGAATATGCTTGTTTTAGCAGTGCAGACCTGAAAACTCATGAGAAGAATCACTACAAGGTCAAGAGCTGGAGAAGAAGAGGTGCTGTTTGAATATCTGCAGTTATCTCCAAGAGTAAGGAAAAGTGGGAGGAGAATCCAAAGGTCTCCATCTCCACCAAACAGAACTCTCTCAACTCCTCCACCTGGTAGGCCTTTCATTCAATCAACAAGGGTTCTAAGGCCAATTAGAATGGCACAAAACAACCCCTATGTCAATTTCACTGGTAGCATCCCAATTGCTCTCAATGCACAAAATCCAATTCCAATTGCAGCCTTGAAGAACATTCCATACTTCACTGGAGAGAATTAGACTACTCTTGGTGATCATGTTAAAGACATTGCCAATCTTTGTGCAATTCATGAAATCAATGAGATGCAAGTTGCTGTCAAATTGCTGGCATCTTCATTCAAGGGGAAGGCTTTGCAATGGTTTAGAAGCCTTGCCTCAGGTTCTATTCAAAATTGGAACCAGCTATGTGTAGCACTTCATGAGAAATTTGGAGAGAAGGGAGACAACTTGTCTCTTTTAGAGCAGTTGACAACCATCAAGAGAGCTCCCAATGAGCAGCTGACTGATTTCAACTTCAGATTTCAAAGGACTTGGGAGAGAATTCCAATGGCAGTTAGGCCAACAGCAGAAGGTGCTTTTCTTTACTATCTCAAAGCTCTAAATTCTAATATTTCTATGTTAATTCAGTCAATGGGAGGCACAACTATCACCATTGCTTATAGCATTGCCATTATAGCTGAAAATTGTTTGATCCAAGCTGGCAAACTAGCCCCTAGACCTCCCATGCCATTTTTTCCAAGTTTAGAGAGCCCAAACACTAATCAAGCACCTAATTTGGCTCCTTCTCCCACTCCTAGAAATCAGAATTCAAGTGAAGCTTCCACTTCATCTTCTAGTGCCTCAAATGAACTTCAAGAAGTCATGAAGCAATTGCAAAATTTAGGTAATGAGCTGGTTACTCTCAAGAGGCAACAAGCCCAAAGTTTTAGACCTTTCTTCCAGCCTCAAGCTCAGCCTAACAGGAAACCATATCAACCTCATAGACCACCCAATCTAGCTACAAATCTAAATCAAGCAAGGCCTCCTGCCAACAGACCATTTCAGCCCTATAATCCAAATGCTATATCTACCTCTAAGGCATTGGTGCCAACACAAAACAACGTTGCTCAGGAGTATGATTGGTGTTTTCCATGCAATGAACCTCACAACCAATCTATGTGTTTCTAACGGTTCCTTGAATCAAGCATTAATGGTGACAACTACTGGTGTGGAGGGTGAGGGCAGTCAAGGAAACAACCAACAACAAGAAACATTCCAGCAGCAATCAGCTCCAAATGACACCACACTTGTGAACTGGCAGGTAGAGGATTTTTGTGGCATAAATCAAAAAGTCTCTCAAGGTGTTGTAGCCAACACAAGGTCAAAAAGAAGGAATTTGGGGAAAGAACATACATTAGCTCCAACCAATCCACAACCTTTTATGGCTCCACACATGGTTGGCAAACAAAATCCAGTTGTAAATGCACAAGGGCAGCCAAGAATAGCTCCTAGACCAACTCAAATACTAGTTGTTGCTGCCCATATGCAAGGGATGAATATGCAAACCAAGGGACAACAAAGAGATCCTTCATCACCATTTAGTATCATTGATCAGATGAAGAAGACAAATGTAAATATATCAATGTGGGAATCTTTATCTATCCCAGGCCAGATAGATTTGTTACAAGATGCCATGAAGGACTAGCCAACTTCGAATCAACAAGTTCAGATGCAAGAGAAAGTGCTCACAAATGCTGCCTAGCCTGAAGGGAATCATGGAGGACAGCAAGGTAAAATGTTGAATCCCCCTCCTTTCTATGTTTCATTAATCATTGGAAATCAGTTAGTGCACAATTGCATGATAGATTCTGGGGCAAGTAGCTCAGTGATGCCTAAACAAATAGCTGATCAGCTAGGGCTCCAGTATGAAACCATATCCAAAGGGGTAGTGCAACTAGATGGGAATGCAATAACAACATTTGGAGTGATTAGAAACTTGAGTCTTACCTTGCATGCATGTCTAAATGTTGTTGTCTTACACGATGTATCAGTTATAGACCTTCCACCACTCTTTGCCCTATGCTTGTCAAGAGACTTCACAGCCAAGATTGGAGTATATTTGTTTGCTGATTGGTCACACATGCTATTCAGAACGAGGTATGGAACCAAAGCTACAATCAGGTCTGAACCTATTGCAAACTTCCACATTGAGCCCTACACTCCAAGTTAGATCAATGCCAATTGTTCAGCATTTGATCAAGAAGATCACCCAAGCACTGATGAAGCTGACACCAAGGTTGGAAGCATCTCGGATCTAACTCTTGATGAATGGGAAAACAAGGTACATGCTTTTGATCCTTATCAAGAAGTAGAAGAATCTGAGCTAGGGGTCTATTGCATACATGAAGAAAATCAGCCCATTCCTAGCATCACCAAGCCAAACCATAAGGATGACGATGAGGTATGGAAGCTGTTTTTTGATGGATCAAGGAGTAGAAAAGGTGCAGGAGGTGGAGCTATGCTTATTTCACCTCAAGGAGTAAAGTACTATTCAGCTTTTAGATTTCAATTTGCATGCTCCAATAACACTGCTGAATATGAAGCCTTGGTGCAAGGGATGCATTGGGCAATAAAGAGAGGAATAAAGAACTTGCAAGTCTTTGGTGACAGTGAATTGATTGTAAATCAGGTCAAGGGACAACATGCTACAAAGAATGATCTACTTAAGTGCTACAAGAACAGGGTGTGGGACCTCATTGAGGATTTTGAGGGTTTTGGAATCAAATCCATTCCTAGGAAAGAGAACCAAGCTACTGACAAGCTTGCAGCAGTAGGGGCAGCCTTTGACATTGTGGAAAGCATTCAACAAGACAAGGTACAACCAAACATCCACGTGATTGTGAGGCCTTCAGTGCCGGATAACAATGTCAGTTGGCAAGTGTTTGAAAATGACCAGAAAATCATCCATTTCTTGTAAGAAGAAGCTGAGTTCTCAGCTAAGAATCAAGAAAAATTGGAACAGCAGTATGGTGACCAAGTGGTACAGCTGAGAACTAACAAGCTGCCCAAGGGACTTATCACTTTGGAGTCCATTTTTAATCCCAATGATCAATTTAGGAAGGAGAAAGCAAACATTTAGGTCAAGAGAGAGGATTCAGTATCCATATTGGTGGAAGAGAACAAACCATTACAAATTGGGAAGATGACAAATGAACAAGAAAGGTATGAGTTCATGCAGCTGTGTCAAGAGTTCCCTAATGTGTTTGCTTAGAGCTATGAAGACTTGAAAGGTTTCAATCCTAACTTAGCTCAGCATACCATTGAATTGGATCCAAATACTAAGCCTATCAGGTAGAAACAAAGGCCAGTCAATCCACACATGGAACCTCTCATGAGGAAGGAATTGATCAAGTTGATTGAGTCAAGAATCATATTCCCAATAAAACATTCTAGTTGGGTTGCCAACTTGGTTCCAGTCAGAAAGAAGAGTGGGGAAATTAGATTGTGTGTTGACTTCAGAGATTTGAATAGAGCATCTCTTAAGGACCATTAACCACTTCCTTCTATGGAGAATATTTTACAAGTTGTTACTGGCTCCGAAAGGTTTTCATTGCTTGATGGCTACTTAGGCTACAATCAGATTATGGTGAAGGAAGAAGACAAGTTCAAGACAACCTTCACAACCAAATGGGAAACTTATGCATACAGGAAAATGCCATTTGGGCTATCTAACGCTGGTGCTACCTTCCAAAGAGCAATGGACATGGTGTTCAAAGGTTTGATTAACAACATGGTGCTGATATACCTTGATGATATCACTGTTTTTTCGAAAAATGCAGCAGACCACCTCTCTCATTTGAGAAAGTCTTCACGAGGTGCAGGAGATTTGGAGTGTCTTTGAATCCTAAGAAGTGTATATTTCTTGCACATGAAGGAAAGCTCCTTGGCAATATTGTCTCCAAAGAAGGATTAACAATTGATCCAGAGAGGGTTGAAGCCATAAGAGCACTACCATTGCCAAGCCACAAGAAAGCCCTTCAGAGTTTCTTGGGGAGGATAAACTTTGTTCGGAGTTTTGTCCCAGATTTTACAGCCCTTGTCAAACCTATCACCAAAATGTTAAAGAAAAGCATGGCTTTCAAGTGGACAGCTGAAGGAAAGGAGAGTTTTGAAGCAATCAAAGAAGCCATCTCTCAAGCACCAACTCTCATCAACCCAGATTTCTCCAAGGATTTCATCCTCTATGCATTTGGAGCTAATGATACTATTTCTGCCATTTTGGTACAACAGAACAAGGACAACGATGAGCAGCCAATTACTTTCTTTAGCTAGAGCCTAGATGACTATGAGGTGAGGTATTCTTTTATTGAGAAGCATGTACTTGCAGTAATCAGAAGCTTGAAGAAATTCAAGCATTTAGTCTCAAACAACAAGGTCCAGTTGCTGGTCTCTCATGCTGGGGTTAAAGACTTCCTCCTCAACAAGGATTTGAATGAGAAAAGGGCAGGTTGGATCACTCATGTCATGGAGTATGACATTGAGATCAGGTCACCAAGCTAGTAAGAGGAAAAGGATTGTGTGAGCAACTGATTTTAGGGAAGCAAAAAGAAGTATGCAATGAAGAAGAGGCTGTTTTGACAGTTCAAGACAACGATAAGCCAAGTGGCACTCAAGAAGAAAATAATGCTGCCCCCACTCCTTGCTGGACCCAAGGTATAATACACTTCCTAAGCATAGGCCTATGCCCTCCAAAGATGAACAAGTCCCAAAGAAGACACTTCAGATTGCGGGTTGTCCCGCATTCCATTGTTGGATTTTTGTTCAAGAAAGATGTGAATGGAGTGCTGCTGAGATGCATTAGCACAAATCAAATTCATAGGGTGTTGGAAGAGTTCCATGGTGGACCAGCTGGTGGACAGTTTTCACCGAGAGTGATAGCTCTAAAAATTATGAAGGCCAGTTATTATTGGCCCAAGATTTTCAGTGATTGCTTTGCATGGATCAAGAGGTGTAAGAATTGTGCATTCTTCACAGGAAAAGAGAGACTTGCTGCCCTTCCATTGCATCCAATCTCAGTTGACCAGCCATTTATGCAATGGGGTTTGGACTTCATTGGAGTCATTAATCCCAATTCAAGCCAAGGGCACAAATGGATTTTGACAGCCACAGACTACTTCACCAAGTGGACTGAAGCAGTAGTGCTCAAAGAGGCAAATGAGTCTAGCATCTTAGACTTCTATGAGGGCATAATAACCAGATTTGGCATACCTGCTATAATAATCTTAGATAATGCATTGGCATTCATTGGATCCAAGGTGACTGAGTGGGCTGTCAAGAACGGGATCTACCTAAGTACTTCATCAAACTATTACCCTCAAGGTAATGGCCAGGCTGAGTCTACAAGCAAGAACTTGTTGAGGATCATTAGGAGAACTCTTGATGAGAATCAGAGGTCTTGGCATACCAAACTGAAATCAGCCTTATCGGCTGATAGGATAACTCCCAAGAGATCCACGGGTAACTCTCCATTCAGGCTTGTCTACGGAAGAGAAGTAATCTTGCCCATGTCACTTGAGTTACCAACATTGGAACTCATGAAACAGTTGGAGCTGTTGGAGTTTGAGGCCATGGAGGTGAGATATGCAAAGTTGATGGAGCTTCAAGAGATCAGAGATCAGGCATCCCAAGCAATGGAGAAGGATCAAGCTTTGATCAAGAAGACTTTTGACAGGAAGGCCAAGAGTAGATCTTTCTAGGTTGGAGATCTAGTGTTAAAATGGGATGCATATAGAGAAAAACAGAGAAGGCATTCAAAATTTTATGCCATTTGGAGTGGCCCATACATGGTCACGAAGTGCAAGAACAACAATGCCTTCCAATTGGCTTGATTGGATGGTGAAGAACTGCAGATTCCAGTCAATGGAATCTATCTAAAGCATTGCTTCTAAAGGGAAATTCTCCACCTTGTAAATATTAGCTTAGGTTTCCATTCCTTCAAGTGCTTGCACACATTGTTTTGTTGTAGGTTGTTTTACTTTCCCTAAGTGCTTTGGCACAGCTTGTTGTCCCTGGAGATGTTTTGCAGTCCTTACTTCCATCAGGTGATATTCCATCTTCCTCCTTGCAACATTCTAAGTTAGTTGGGGTTCCAACAGAAAATTTGATGACTCCATGCCCAATGGACTACTTCAGGCAACTGGTATTTTCATCTAGCAGGCAGATGACCCCTTTGAGTCACCAAAATTGTTATGCAAAATGTGCCCCTGCTCATTTTTGTGGCTAACTCCTTGTGTTCTTGCCTCTCTTGTGCCTCAGTCTCCATTTTTTGATTTTTCAGGCACTCAAATATTTCTGGAAGTGGCACCATTAGATAGAGATCTCTCTCAGATTTCCAGAAAGGTAAATTTTTCCTCCTAACTCCTCATATTTTTCAAGTTATGGCTCAGCGGAGTTTTGGTGGGAAATTTTCCCCTAGAAGGCCCGCAGCCAATCAGGAGCTGCCACGTGTCCAAAGGCGAAAAAACACCAAGCGACCCAAAGGAAAAAATGGTCAGGAAGGGCCCACACCCAATCAAAATGTGCCATGTGGCACCTGGAGTTTATGGAGCATGGGGGTTTTTTGAAAAAATTTCCAAATGCCAAAAAGAGGTAAAATTCAAAATTTTTTCCCGCCGATCCGTTTTGGGCCTGTTTTTGCCCTAAATCTTCAAATGGCCATAAATTTCGATCCAAAGCTTGGATTTTCACGTTATTTATATCAATGGAAAGCTGGTAAAATTCTCTACATGATTCCATGGTCAATTTTGAATTTTGGTTCAGTTTCGAGGGATAAATTGAAAAACATGCTTCTGGTATGCGCCCATGGACAGAACTGACGTTTCAACAACCAATTTTAATGTGAAATGGGTTGCATTCTTCTCTAGTATGGTCAAAAATGTTAGGGAATGGGTTTGTAAGGACCTCCATGCTGTTTTTAATGCATATTGGTCAATGAGGAATGGCTCGCATGTTTTTTCACATTTTCTCTCTCTTAGGCTCGACCCATGCACTGTAAAAGCCAGATTTGGCTCATTTTTCTAAGGGGGGAACACTTTTTTTGCACAGACAAGATTCTTTTTTCACCTTCAAGTAAGTTATTTTTGCAAGTATCAGACCTTCCAGGGTTTGTAATATGTTTTTCTTGCCTCTTTTGTGTTGGAATACAAGGTTTTTTGATGTTGAAAATCACAATGCAGGCTCTGTGAATGCTTCTCAATCCTTTGTTTGTATTGTCTTGTTTCATTTCAGAGCTTTGATTATAGTTATCAACCTATGCATGATGTTCTATGTTGCAATTTCTAATTTGTGTCAATTTTCATGAGCAAGAAGTGCTCACCACGCCTTTGGTGTATCACCCTTATCGGTTTAGTTTTAAATTTTGCATTTCTTATACCTGTCCTCCTTGCAAATTAGGATAAAATTAGGATCTAAACCTCTACAGTTGTGCTAAATAATAGAGATAATGAGAGGAGTTTGAGGAACTAGCCTCTAATCTAGAGATTCCTCTCTCATTTTTACAAGTCCCACACTTAGAGTGAGGTTTCAATGTTGTGCAATCACACTGGATGCCTAAAACATCAATTTAGAAACCTGATTTGCATCCAGGGGTGCTGCTGATTTGCAACAACAGTAGCTTGTATTAGTAAGCGACGCTAACAAAAATTAAGATGTGGTCACCCCATATGTGGGTGAAGGTGATCCCCCTCAAACCAAGAACTGACGAGGCAGCAGGAAGAATCGGTGAGTGATTTGATAAAAGGTAAATGTGATGAAAATAAAGGTGGGTAATGGGGGAAATAAAAGCAAGGTCTACTCGGGTAAGCTAGGTAATGGATCATGGTCAAAGGTAGTAACAGTCAAATGCACGCACATGGATAAACTGCAGCATGCTACCCGGTTGAAGAGCAGGTAAACTCTACATTGTCTAAGGTCGATAGGTTTATCCAAACAAGGTTGAAGTGATTCCGGTATCCAAGGTATAGGATATGGTCAAAAAACCCAACGTAGGTTAGGTGCAGGAAAATTTATGTATGTTCTGGTTCACCAAAGGTAGGGTAAGGATAAACGGTCATGGTAATAGGCTAGGTAAGGTCATTAGATTATCAACACAAGTAATAGTGCCGCAAGGTATAATGAACACATGAGGTCAAAGGTCACTAGCGATGGGACAGATCTAAATATCTAGGTCATGGCATGGGTAAGTCTAAGGTAGGGGTAAAATAATGAGTCCCCAAAGGAGCAAAAAATGATGAGGTTAGGAAAGGTGAGGTAAATGGGTAGGGGAAAGGTGGGGTGGGGTAAATGATCAGGGTGAAGGTTGGGTGGGGAAAAAAAGGACGTAGGGGTAGGGTAAAGGGGTAAAACATAGGGTAATGTGCAGGTGAGGGTGACTGATGCTAGTCAAGGAGAACCGACATCGGTATAGGTCAACTAAAAATGGTTAGGTAGGGAAAGCGACTAATGCCGGTCAAGGGTAATCGACATCGGTTAGGTCAGGTTTGTTATAAAAACAAAAAATCCACATTTTTTATTATTCATTTGTTATTTTGTGAAGTGAGAAAATCACAAAAAAGAGAGAAAAGAGAGAAAAGTGTCTAGATGTAACGGAACAGTGAGCTAGCGGTGTGATCGATGAGTGATTGGTTGGTGAGTAGCGGGTCCACAAGATCATTACAAGGGATTTGATTGGGCAGAGGTTACGGGTATCTATTCGGTGATGGTGGAGGCTAGAGAGGGATTGGGTAGGACACTGATACAATAGCCAAACATGCCACTAAGACGGTGGCATCATGATGAGCTAAGCACTCTACTCTACTTGTAGTTGATTTGATAGATTAGAGGATTAGTTTATTGTTGTTTGTAGGTTTTGTTGGTTTTTTAGTTTTTTGGGTGGTTAAAAATGGAATTTGGGAATGGGGGGAATATCCAGTAAAAAGAGGAATGGGGAGGGTAATAAATGAGATAGGGGGGTGGGTGGAGGTCCAAGGGTAGTTTAGATCATTGTAGGGGGTAAAATGGGCAAGGGGAGGTTTTTTAGAAAGGGGGGTTTTGGGAAATTGTGGGTTTTTCCGCGAAAGTGATTGGCATCGGTCAAGTTTGGCAAGCGTCAGTTAGGTGGAACTAGTATCGGTCACCAAATAGGTGACCGATGCCAGTTGAGGGGTGACCAGGGTCGGTAAGGGTGAACTGGTATCAGTCACCAAACAGGTGATCGATGCTGGTTAAAGAGTGACCATGGTCGGTTAGGATGAACCGATACTAGTTGGATTATTGGGCACAAGGGTCCAAAAGTGATGTGGGATAGGTGGTTAAAATAGGAAGGGTGAAAAGAGGGTGTAGAAAAATGATAATTGTTGAATATGGAATGATACATGTAAATTAATGTCGTGCTTGTATTGGATGCAGGGGAGAGCGCAACTACATATGCGAGACATGGTTCTGCCTCTATTAGTGACAATGCGTAGCATTACGACCCCAGAGGAGCTGTAACATGTGGAGGTAGTTGGGTTGAGTGGAGTTCATTGTCATAGACATGTTGTTTGACAACCCAGTTTGATGGTCGCACTCATCGATAGATGGGATTTTACGACCAACATGTTCCACCTGTTGACAGGTGAGATTACTATCACCCTAGAGGACGTGTTCCAGATTCTTTGGTTACCCAGATTGGGTGCACAGGTTTATTCTATCTCCTTCGAGGACTCAGAGGATATGATTGTGTCTATTTTTGGAGAGGGGATGGCCGATATGAGATTCCATAGTGCTGACTTGAGCTATGTAGAGATGTACCTAGCCCATCCAGAGGAGACAAGGCTAGTGGTTTTGCTGATGGAAGTAGTGTGCTACTTCTCACTACCAAATGCAGAGGGTGGATGATTTCCCCGATCACTGATGGGGGTACTCCATGACATGATGGTGGATGAGACCCACTTTGCATGGGCACCAACATTCTCTGTGTAACTGTTTCGCTCGGAATGTTTCAGCTTCTGGGAATAGAGTTGCTTCTATCCTTTCATTCCTTTTAGAAACAGATAAGGTTAGGGCTAGGAGGAATACCTGTTGAACGTCGAGATGGTGTGCGCGTACCGTAGAGAAAGATCAGGTTGACTACGAAGAACTCCTTTTTGTCTTGGAAGGACTACCTGCAAATAAGAACACGAGACCACAAGATTTTGATTAGACAATAAATGAGGGAATTGTCTTGGGCCCAGGAAATACAAAAATTCCTTTCGAAGGTGGTCAGTTCCCCTGCTAATATGAATTAACACAAAAGACTGTAAAATATCAATTAAATTGCTTCGTTGAGACGGGTAGGGGAAAGGCTGATTTCTGGTTTTGAGTCACAATAACCGATACCGGTTGCTGATAACCGATATCGGTATGGTCTAGGATCTGTAGGTTGGTTGTTTTGTGGGGTGGTTGTGTTGTAGGGTAACAGTGTTGTTGGTAAGGCTAGTATATGAGTGATATTAGGTAATGAGATGGTGAGAGGTAAATGAATGATAGTTAGATGCAATGACACGTTGGGTAGTGGATCTAGGAATGGATTTATGGGGACTGTGATTCAAAAAGTCTAAGAAACGTTATTAAAGAGGACATGCAAGGTGTAACTTACTGGTTATTGACGAAGATGCAGGTCCAGGAATTCTGATGACAAAGGAAGAACTCAAGTGGGATGGCTTGACACACAGAAGATGAGAGATCTCCCTCCCGATGATCAGCTGAGTATCACAGGTTTCTGGCTATTCCGTTGCAATCTTGGGCTTGATCTCCTTTTGCTGCAACTCTCCTTGTCTCTTCACTCGTCTCTGCTCGGCCAAGTGAAGATCCGAATGCTCTTGATCACTCCCAATGATCTCTGTTGATTCAAAAATCCTTCGACCCTTGTTTCTGGTTAGGGGAGCCCATTTTACAGGGAACCGATGGCGGTTACGTAACCGACGGTGGTTGAGTAGGAACCGGCATCGGTAAGGAAAAAGTAGGCTATTTTTAGTAAAATAGCCCACCTTCCCTGCTTTTCTCCCGAGGGATTAGTTGTGGGCTTGGTCAAGTGACTAGAATGTCGGTTTTGGGTGCGAGAAAGGGGTCCTTAATCATGGGTGTAGGTGTAGACCAAGTTATAGGTCTTAATTAGGTTAGTTTAGGGTTAGGACTAGGTCACGATGAGGTGGCAAAATGAGGTGGCAGGTGAGGTGATGTGGATTTATCAATTATGAGGTAATTGATAAATAGTTATGTAAGGTTTAGGTGATGAGGTTAGGATACGAAATGAGATGCGGGTCACAAAGGGGTCGTAAGACACAAATTTGGTGTCTACATTAGCCCCTTATTGTCGTGTAGCTTGTTTTGTAAAGCTGCGCGGACAATAATATGAAGTGGTTTCTCCTGTTAAGGATATAGGTAATCCCCCTCAAATCTATCACAGATTGAGAGAACGGGAAATCAGGGATAGGGTTGATAAAGGGTGAATGGTGTAGAGAGGATGGTAAGATGGTGGGGTAGGTCCAAGGAAGCAGACGCATGTTGAAATGTAATAGTGCGACGAGGGTACATGATTTGACGAGCAAACCGGTAATGCATAGGCAAAGGTCGATAGTTTATCCAAACAAGGGTGATATAATCCTGGTATCCAAGGCATAGGAAGTAGCTCCAGGGTATATAACAGGTAAGGTACAGGAACGTTTAGGCATGTTCAGGCAGTACCAAATGGTTGGTTTGGTTGAGATAAACGTCACGGTCTAGGTCTAGGCAAAGTTGGTCGACAGATTAAGTCAAGGACCCTAATCATGCTAAAACACGAACATGTGAGCTCGATGGAACAAAAAGCTACATGATGGGTGGATAAAAGTGTATGTTGTTGATGTTGGGCGAGGTATTGAAGTGGTACGGCCTTGGGTTGGGCCAAGTTGTTGGGTTGCGGCCTTGGGTCAGGCCGGAAGGGTAGAGTGAGGCCTTGGGTCGGGCCGGATGGGTAGGGTGAGGCCTTGGGTCGGGCCAAATGGGTAGGGTGAGGCCTTGGGTCGGGCCAAATGGGTAGGGCGAGGCCTTGGGTCGGGCCAAATGGTTAGGGCGAGGCCTTGGGTCGGGCCAAATGGTTAGGGCAAGGCCTTGGGTCAGGCCAAATGGTTGGGGCGAGGCCTTGGGTCGGGCCAAATGGTTGGGGTGAGGCCTTGGGTCGGGCCAGATGGTTGGTTGCGGCCTTGGGTCGGGCCGGTGAAGTCAAAAATGACTAAAGAGCAATGGAGCATATAAGCGATGTGGTAAAGAGGCAATGTGGTGGGAAAGGGAACGTAGTGAATAAGGGGAAAAAGTTGGGTAAAAAAGGACAAAACCGATATCGGTTATATATGACCGGTACCAGTTAGATAACTGACGCCGGTTCCTTAGGGCATGATTTGACCGGTATCGGTTCAATGTTAAAAACCTATAAAAAGAAAAATACGGCCGGTCATTGTCACTTTGTGAATTTGGAAATCAAATTAAGTTGTCTGAGGTGGAATATTGACATTGGTGTATTTATTGGCTGAGGTGGCACTAGTTGAGTGGAGAAGTGAGTTGATTGGCGGGCCCGAGTGAGGAGGAGGCAGTAGGTGATTGGCAGAGGACCCAGCAGAGGACATTTGGAGCCATGGCACAGCCAGGAGGAATAGGAGGAGCTGGACCGGCTAGACCACCACCACCCATCCCACCACGACGACGTGTCGTCGTACCGGTAGGTTTAAAACCCTGCATTGTGTTCAGTTGATTGCATTATGCTAAATTTGGGGTTTTGGGTAGGAATATATGTTTTTGATGAAATAATTAATAAATGGAAGTGATTTGAAAAAGGGAGAGGGTAGATAGGTTAAGTAAGCCAAGGTGGCTGGGTGGGTAGATTTTTAGGGTATTTGGGTGGGTAATTTGGAAAAAAATGAAAAAAATGTAGGTGGGGGGCTGCGCGGGGGTTCGGCTCTAGGAAATTACAGCGACCGATGTCGGTCGCAAAATTTAGGGACGGGGTGCTTTGTGTTTGACCGGTGTCGGTCGGTAGTTGACCGGCATCGGTGGGAAGAGGGCCGCGATCAGTTATTGGGGACCGGTACCGGTCCGTAGTGGTTGTTAGGTTTTTTTTTTTTTTGGATTAAGTTATTGTGTTGTGTTGAGTTTGTGGTGGTGATTTGGGTGTTGTTTGGGTTGGGGTGGGGTGTTGTTTAGGTTGGGATGGGGTGTTTTGGAGTGGGTTGTTTTGGGTAGAAGAGGGAGGTGAATAGCGTAGAGAATAGGTGGGTAGAGGGGTGTGTTAGAGAGTCGTGGTGTGGCTAGGTGGAGAAGAAAAGGGGGTGTAGAGGGTTGTGGTGTTGTTTTTGTAAAGAGTAGAGCTAATGTTGTGGGTTGGTTTTGCAGGCACGTCAGCAGCTGACGATGTGGGACAAGATGCCCCCGCTGTTGGTGCGGATGCGACCACATGTATCCACAGCACACTAGGCGATCATGCGCGAGGTGGGACTCGGCGGAGTCCAGCGATACAGAGCTATCGACAGAGATCATAGTTTGATGGTTGCCCTCATCGAGAGATGGGATCCGGTGACCAATGTGTTCCATCTCTCGACTGGAGAGATGACCATCACATTGGAGGATGTATATCGCATCCTTCGATTACCTATTGATGGAGAGGCCATTTTTCAAGTGGATTCAGAGACAGCCATGGACAGAATCCTACAGGTTTTCGGGGATGCAGCTGTGCTAGTGACATATCATAGCGCGAGCATCGGGTATGGTGATATGTACCGTGCGCACCGTCATGAGAAACGGCTTGCCGTGTTGATGATGATCGGGATCACCTGCTTCGCCCTCCCAGACTCAGAGGGAGGCCGCTTTCCACGGGCATTGATGGGGGTGCTTCATGAGATGGTGGAGGAGCACTCGTGTTATGCTTGGGCACCAGTATATCTGGTGCAGTTATACAGGGAGCTGTGGGGCTATCGCCGGATGAGGTGATTCGGGATTTGTTCGACATTTTTACTTCACTTTTGGGCATATGAGCACATCATATGCATCAGACCAGTAGGGTTACCCCAACAGCCAGGGCCACAGGTCATATACAGATACGGCTTTCAGAGGTGGTTGGGGGTCGTGGGACAGCCACGAGCAGTGCTTGCAGGGCGGGACGTCACCTATTACAGGCATTTATTAGAGGGCCTGACAGCGGTAGATATCGTATGGAGACCTTACAGAGGTCATCACCCACACAGAGGAGCCCGAGTACAGTTACACTTGATCCAGTACACTTTCTGGATAGCAGGACGGAGGCCGGGAGAGTATGAGAGGATACCCCTAGAGAGGGTACGCAGGCAGATGGGGCTGCGACAGGATGAGCCACCTCCCTTCCCTTAGTACAGGAGGGATGATGTAGAGGCCCCACTACCTGCACCACATCCCTTGGACCCAGATTGGGTTGCAGAGAGGCCAGCAGGTGACGCGGTAGATGATGCTGGGTGTACGGGGCCATTCATGGTTTGGTGGGCTGGTCAGAGAGCAGCTAGGATAACACAGCCTGCACAGCCAGACTTGGCTGCAGTGATAGCAGAGCGAGATCAGCTTAGGGGCCAGGTGTAACTATTACAGGGGCAGTTGGCTGCTGCACAGGCATAGATAGGTGTCCTACAGGGGCAGCTAGCCCAGGCGCAGGTATAGGCACAGGCACAGGCACAAGCACAGGCACCACCACCAGCAACGGCACAGCCACAGCCCCAGGCACAGGTATAGATACCACCACGGCCATAGGCACCACCAGCGGCACCATCACAGGCACAGGGGGCACTGGTAGTAGGAGTCCGGGGACCAGCCCCAGCACCTACGGTGGCACGGGACAGATATATGGAGGTGAGAGTGGAGGCCCGGTACTATCAAGATGTTCTTGATGGTACCGGAGCTGAGTATCAGCCATATGCAGCTTATAGAGCAGAGACCTCCCATAGTCAGAGATCGCAGGGAGGTGCAGCCACAGCCGGCGTGTCTGTTACAGGCAGGAGGCGAGAGGCACCACAGGGACCAGCAGGGAGAGGTGCTGAGGGCGGTGGGGAGAGCTGAGGGATCCCTGCATTGTTTTTGTATATGGACATGGGCACCAGTCTGTGCACCAGTTGTGTTGATAGAGGCCTGCGTGCCTACATTTATTCATTTATTCATTCATTTATTATATACCGGCCTGCGAGACAAGTACGGGTTGTATAGTTGATACCGGCCTGCGAGCCAAGTATATTTTTGATATGAGGGACCGGCCTATGAGCTAAGTCGAGATTATTGACATTTATTGCGGCCTGCGTGCCGGCTTTGTTGTATTATGAGATCACAGAGGTCCCGATGCAGGGCATATTGTATATTGGAAACATTGTATATGTGATATATAGATATGAGGATTTGACTCACATGCTGTGTTCAAAATGTTTTTAAGTATTTTGTCGATGGTTTGTGATATTTGATGTATGATAAGTTTAATTGACATGTTGATATATTGATGATGTTGATGTTTGTTGTTAATGGGATGCAGTCATGTTATATTATGAAATGTGGCATGTTTTGTTGCTGGTTTGGTGACATTGTTATATATGTATCTGATGAGTTGGATCGAAATTGAATGTATGTATCTGATGGCTTTTTTTTTTTTTTTTTTGATATCCGTAGTTGATGACTTGTTTGTTTTTGTAATAGAAATAGATAATGTTAATGAAATTGTAATGATATGTGGATTGGATGGACAAATATGGATAATGGTGTTGTTATGCAGGAAAAGAGGTGGGCGCGATAAAAAATTAGGTAGAAAATGAAGAAAAGAACTATGTTTCAAAAAGGCAGGTGTGTAACCGATATCGGTTAGGTAACCGATGCCGGTAGTTACTAGACCGATATCGGTTATGTAACCGATACCGGTTATTTAGGTATGAGCTTTTCTAAAAATAGAAAAGCTAGGGTGGCAACTTAAGTTCTAATTTTGAGAGCCATGCAAGAAGTTAAATACGCGAACGTGACGCTTTTTGACGACTGAGACAGGTAATTGCATGAGAGATTTGAGTGATAAGGAGAAAAGAGACAGGGAAAGTGAATGTGATCTGAGATTCAGAAGGCAGAAAGGTGAATTTGAAAAGGGTGGTGATCATGGCAGAACGAGGAGAAGCATCCAGCAGGTAGGGACGAGAGGGAAGACAAGTGCCACCTCAAGCTGCTGCAACTCAAGAGGTAAACGTTTTGGTTGTGATTTGATTACTGCATGTTTTGTGAATAAGATGGGGGAGAGTAGGTGGGTAGATATGAGAAAGAAAACATGATAACAAGGGTTATAAATGAGGTGAGTGTTACGTGGTAGGTAATCAAGGGTTTCGGGTATGTCTGTGTATACAGAGAGGGATAAACGAGCAATTTATTGTCGTAGGTGGTTGTTTAGGCAAGGTGTATGTAATTGACAGTGACCGATACCGGTTAGGGGAACCGGTATCGGTTACTGAACCGGTACCGGTTATTTATAACCGATACCGGTTACTGGAGGAATTTCCAGAATGTGAGAAAAACCCTTAGGGATCTGATGGATTGAATGGTTGTTTGTTGTTTTGATGTATGCAGGCAGAGGCAGGGTTGAGGATGAATGATAGTGTGCCAGCGCTGTTGTCACGAATCCGAGCGGATGTAACACCAGTGGAATGGACATTGATAAATCGTTTGGGGTTAAGTGGAATCCGCTATTATTCACGAATCGCACGTAACCATGCTATGTTGCAGGCGTTGATTGAAAGATGGAATCCAGAGAAGAATACGTTCTATCTGCCAACAGGGGAGATGACAGTAACATTGGAAGATGTGTTCCGGATTTTGAGACTCCCAATTATAGGAACACCAGTATATCAGGCAATGCCTAGCGCAGGGCGGGCAGCGATAACAGCAGTATTTGGTCCATACGCACGTGATTTGACACAGCGAGGTTTGACATTTACGTATGGCATAATGTATGCAGCACACCCTGAGGAGACAAGGTTAGCAGTGATATTAATGATAGCGGTAGGGTATTATGCATTACCGAGGGCAGATGGGGGAAGATTTCCAAAGGCATTGATGTGTGTTATTTGGGAGATGATAGAAAGGAACGTGACTTTTGCATGGGCACCTGCATATTTGGCGGAACTATACAGGGGTTTATGGGCTTGTAGGTGAAATCACAGGACGACACTGGATTGTTCATACTTATTACACTGTTGGGCCTATGAGCACATTGTTTGTGTGTGACCAATAGGCCGACCCATCCAGTCAGGAGAGACCGGAGTACAGAGGTTGGGGTTCAGACGATGGGTCCAGACAGAACAAGAGGCAAGATCCCAGGCTGTGACGGGTGACATTGAGTATTACAGGTAGGTATGGGAGAGGGTGACGATTGCGGATATCTGTTGGAGGCCTTACGGGAACTATATGGTAACAGAGAACATAGCTGAGGAGTTGAGGGGTGTAGAGTGATTGAGGTGGATCGCGGGGCACAGGCCAGGTGAGTATGAGAGGATTCCTATAGATCGCGTGCGGCGACAATTTGGATTTGTGCAGGATATACCCCTGGCTTATAGACCATATATGAGGATCGATGCCGAGGCAGCATTCTCACCTCCCCGACCAACACCTCCAGAAGGTCCTGAAGAGGTAGCAGCCGATCGCAGGGTAATGGATGCAGGAACGACAGAGGCCTATAGATTATGGTGGGTAGCAGAACTGCGAGGTGTACGTGATCGTCCTGACATAGCTATGATTACAGTAGAGAGAGATCATCTGCAGAGTTTAGTTCAGCAGCTCCAAACAAAGGTGAATGAGGCAAGAGGATTGTTAGCGGTTGCGGAGTCACGGGCAGAGAGACTAGAGGCTGAATTCCTCCATGCGAGGGAGCGTATTCATATGTTACAGGAGAGATTGGCAGATCAGTGGGCGGTACCAATAGCCGTGGTACCGTTGAGGACAGAGAGGCCTGGTGAGAGGCGTCGACGATCACGGTCATCACCTGGTGCGGGATGAGGCGTGAGGGTCTGAATAAATGTTAGCAAGGTATAAGAATAAATAAGGATGCCGACCTGCGTGTCGATGATAGAGAAGATGTATTTGTTTAACATCTCAATAAAACTGAATATGTATGTTGATTCGAGTTATGATAATAATAAGAATGTTTTCGTTTTGACTGTTGGTGTTTTGAAAAAGGATAAAAGAGGAATGTGATTAAATAGAAATACACAAAAATATTTATATTTACCACACATGATAGGTTATGGTAGGGGATGGTCGAGCTAACCTTGGGAGACCCCATGTCTCCGAAGTGCTGCCTACATAGCCCATTGCACAAAGCAAGGAGGGGCCTCAGACCGATGTAGTTCTCCCTTAGGACCAGGGAGAGGTGAATTTAGGTATGGTTAGGCAATTTGTTGGTTGGTAAAAATGTTGATATTAATATTGGTAAGGTAAGGTTGATGGTGTTGGTAATGAATTGGTGATGTTGTAAAAGGTATAAGGGAAGCGAAAGTTAGCCTACCCAAGTAGTAGGGAACCATGTCCTGATTAAGATCAACACACAATCCTAGATGCGAGGCAAAGAGGAAAGAATGCTCCGTAGGTGAAAAGAACTAAACAAACCACATAATAACGTAGAATGAGCTTGAACCCCTAGGTACCTTGCATAGACGAGAAGTCGATAGGTGAAAAGAGTTGTATAATCACAATATATCGGGTGTACGTCACGTCCCTTGAGTTGAAACAAATGGTGAGGTGAGGTGGATGGTATAGCTGAGGTACGGAGAACTTATTACAAAGTGAGTGTTCTGACGAAAGAGAACCTACCCTAAATAGACAAGTCCATGACTCAAAAGTTCTTTTGAATGAGGCTTTTATTTTATTGAATTATAGACTGATCGATGCGGGAAGTCTACAAGGGATATTGATTGTATTATTCTTGAGGTCTTCACAAAGCTGATCAATGCGAGAAGCTTCTAAGAAAAGGCTGACTGTGCATAGCTGTCCTTCGAGGGAGCAGTCTATTTATAGTAACAGCTGTGATTTTAGTGCATAGCTGTCCTTCGGGGGAGCAGTCTATATATGATAGCAGCAATAGTTTGGCATATAGCTGTCCTTCGAGGGAGCAGTCTATATATAATTTAGATAGCTAGATGTTCTTTTGGCGTGAAGCATCTAGTTTGGTAGGAAGTTTGACTCAAGAAAATCCCATAAGAAGGTGTTATTTTAATACTTTGAAGTCATGGACTAGAATAAAAAGGGGAGGGCATTGCTAAGGTGAGGTGAGAATCAAACTATGTGAGCTTGATTTTTTATTATGAGGTGTAGGAAACAAAGCGTATGTAGCGGTGAATGAGCTCAAGGGACGAGTAGTAGGTAGATAAGAAGTGATGTAACACTAAATTCAACAGTAGAATGGTCGAAGATGCAAGGCATTAAGGGGTTCAGGCTCAGGTTTACCATTAAGTGAAGCTAAACGATAAGTGCCTGATCCATACGTGTGAGTGATTATGTAAGGCCCAATCCAATTGGGAGCAAATTTTCCACGTTTTCTCTTTTCTAGTTTGGTTACATGTTGATTCTCTTTGAGGACAAGATCACCAACCTTAAAGGTACGCTCCTGAAGTCGCTTATCATAAGCACGCTTGATACGTTTTTGATAGATTTGAAGGTGATCGAGAGCTGTAAGATGACGTTCGTCAAGAAGCTCCAATTGGGCTAACCGCTCTTGGCGGAAATCATCGTTGGTGAGAATATCCTGAAGAGATATCCTGAGGGAGGGTATTTGTATTTCGAGAGGCAAGACGGCCTCGGTACCATATACCAAAGAAAAAGGTGTAGCACTAGTGGAGGTACGAATGCTAGTACGATAAGCCCAAAGGGCAAAGGGAATGTGATCGTGCCAATTTCTTCCGGACTCATTGACAACTTTCATGAGGATTTTGGTTAGGGTTTTATTAGAGGATTCGGCTTGTCCATTTGCTTGTGGATAGTAGGGTGATGAGAAGCTAAGTTTGATACCAAAGTTGTCACAAAGGTCTTGCAATAACTTATTTTTGAAAGATTTTCCATTATCTGTTATCAGGCGATGAGGAACACCAAAACGACAGATAATGTGGTGGTTAATGAACTCTACAATTTTTTCTTTTTTGGTTGAAATGAGTGGAATAGCCTCCACCCATTTTGTGTAATATTCGGTTGCTGTGATAATCCATCGGTGACGTTGCGAAGAGGATGGGTGAATCTCACCAATAAGGTCTAAACCCCATTGTGAGAAAGGCCAAAGATCTCGGGTGACCTGTAGGGGGTGGCTAGGAGTATGTTGAAGGTTGGCGTGTTGTTGACACATAACACAACGCTTAACATATTCGTAGCAATCGTTATTGAGAGTAGGCCAATAATAACCAAGGCGAAGGATTCGTTTGGCCACGGCAAGGCCGCTAAAATGCCCGCCACAAATACCGTCATGTACTTGTTGGATGGTATGGGTGACCTCCGCACCGGTGAGACATCGAAGGAGGATGCCATCAAAGCCACGTTTATAAAGGAGTCCCCCCATAACAACATAATGAGAAACGCGTTTAAGAAACGCGCGTTTTCCGGTACTAGTAAGGTCAGATGGGAGAACAGAGGTTGTAAGGTAGTCGTGGAATTGGTGATACCAAGTATCCTGCGAGTTAGCAGACACCGTATTTATCGTACAAACAACCGGGGCTGAATAAGATGGGGCAAAGAGTTGTTGGACCAAGACGAAAATATCAGAGTCAGTTGATGAAGCTGGAATTTGCGAGGCTAAGCAAGCCATAGTATCCGTAAATTTGTTAGTGGAGCGGGGAATGGTTTGGATAGAATAGTGAGTAAATAAGGCTAGAAGTGAATCCACGTAGTGTTTGTACTTTTGAAGTTCCTCATTTTTGCATTGGTAGATGCCCATAACTTGATTGACTACCAATTGAGAATCGCCAAAAATATTGATAGATTTGATACCTAAGTGTAACGCAACTTGGAGACCCAGAACAAGGGCTTCGTATTCCGCTGTATTATTAGTGCAAGGGAAATCAAGTCGGAATGAAAGAGGCATAGGCTCGGCGTCGAGAGGAATGAGAACAACACCGGCTCCTCCACCGCGGTGGCATTTGGATCCATCGAAGAAGAGGGTCATTGGATACGACTCCTCCTTGAGGGAAAGAGTAGCGATGAGTTCGTCGGGGAATGTAAAATTGGTAAATTGTTCCCCAGGTAAAGGGGCTTCCGCAAGTTGGTCTGCGATGGTTTGTCCTTTGATTGATTTCTGGTGGAAAAACTCAAGGTCAAGGTCGGCGAGGAGCATGAGCCATCGGGTGATGCGTTGGTTTAGATGAGGTTTGGCATACATGTAATGGATGGGGTCCGTGTTGGTGATGACGAAAGTTTTGTGATTCAGAAGGTAGTGTCAGAGTTTGGTAGCCACGAATGATAGGGCTAGGCATAACTTTTCTACATGTGTATACCTAGTCTCATAGTCCACCAAAGTACGACTTATATAATAAACAGCTTGTTCTCGATTCTCGGAGTCACGATGTGCAAGCATGGCCCCTACAGCGTGGTCAGTGGCGGAAAGGTAAAGGTAGAAAGGGCGGTCGTCCTGAGGTGGGATAAGCACGGGTGGATGCAAGAGATAAGCTTTGAGAGCTTCAAAGGCTTGGTGGCACTCTTCGCTCCATTGAAAATCAATGTCCTTTTTAAGAAGGTGATGGAAAGGTTGACATCGATCCGAGAGTTGGGAGATGAAACGTCGGATAGATTGGAGCTTACCTTGTAAACTACGCAATTGTTTGAGATTGGTAGGTGGGGGCATTTCTAGGATAGCTTTGACTTTAGATGGGTCGACCTCGATGCCACGCAAAGAGACGATAAAGCCAAGAAGTTTCCCCGAAAGGACACCAAAGACACATTTCTTTGGTTGAAGACGAACAGAATATTGTAACAGGTGATCAAAGATAATGGTTAAAACATCGAGATGTTCACTACGATGTTTAGATTTTCCAAGAAGATCGTCGACGTAATCTTCAAGGATAGTGTGCATAATGTCATGAAAAATGTAGGTCATAGCCCGCTGATAGGTTGCACCAGCATTCTTAAGGCCAAATGGCATAACACGGTAACAGAAGGTTCCCCAAGGAGTTATGAAGGTAGTTTTATGTTGATCGGCGGGGGCAACCAAAATTTGGTTATATCCCGAGAAGCCATCCATGAGAGAGAGCATCTCATGGCCTGCAGTGAGATCTACAAGTTGGTCAATGCTAGGCAGGGGGAAGTCATCCTTAGGGCAAGCGAGGTTAAGATCCCAGAAATCCGTGCATATCCGAAGTCCCCCCGTCGCTTTAGTGACAGGTACGATGTTAGAAATCCATTGAGGATAGTCAATAGGCAGAATGAAGGAAACAGAAAGGAGTCGTTGAAGCTCCTCTTTGACCAAGAGAGCAATGCGTGGATGCATTTTTCTCAATTTCTGTTTAATTGGCTTGGAATCGGGTTTTAGTGTAATGTTATGGACAGCAATGTCAGGATCAATTCCTGGCATGTCAGCGTAGGACCAAGCGAAGGCTTGGTTGCGAGCACGGAGAAAGGTAGTAAAGGTGACTTGTTCTGATGTGTTAAGGGATTGTCCGATCTTCACAATGTGAGGATCCTCCTCCGTGTGGATGTTGATTTCTATAGTAGATTCGTTCAACATGGTTTGAGTTTCAGATGGTAAGGCGCGTTGAATATAAGAGTCATCCGCGCCAAGGTAAGTGAGGATGGAGTCATCATCCTGGCACTCAACAACGTTAATTGAAGGTGAGTCCTCTTCAATCATGTCTGGATATAGAAGGGGAATAGAAGAGGGGTCCTCATTATCGCGTTGATAAGTGAGAGGACCTAGGAAGATAGCATTTATGAAAAAAAAAAGTTAGGAGGGATAGATTCGGGATCTATCGACTCTGTGGGTGACGAAGGCAAAATGGGTGATGATGGTTCAGTAGGGGTGATGTCGTTGTCTTCTAGAAGACAACTGACACAAGGTTCCTTCGGTGTAAGTGTTCCTGGAAATCCGAGACCACTACGATCGTTGTGCTTGCGTGTAGTGATGGGGATGAGCGTATGTCGGCCTTGTTCATAAAGACCAAAACCAAAGCCTTTCCAAGCACAGCGAGTCAAGAAGGTGAGGGTGAAACGACGGTTTGTCAGGTACTGAAAATCGGATTGGAAAGGAATCACACCAAGAGGAGGCTCAGGGGCAACGGAAGATGTGTCGACACCCCCATATGTTAGGTTAGTGCGGCAGTGAGGTGGTCCGTAGGGGATTACTTCCCCCACACGACGATCATAGGTAGGATGTGCATATACTTGTCCGTACTCCTGTGGGGTATGGAAAGAACTAACGTTATATAGGCGATACTCCCCCAGCGTAAGGCATTGAAAAACATCTACTAAGGGGTCTGCGGTTGGGATGTTAGCTGCGGGAAGGGAAGTGGTTTTTGCGACGGTGGTTTCATCAGTTGAAGGTGTAGGTGCGGTTGAGGTGGATGGTTGAGGTACATTTGAAGAGGACGGTTGGGTTGAATGAATGGGTGTCTTGATTGGTACAAGCACATCGTTAGGGCGGTATAACATATTGCAGGTTTTAAAGGGGGGAGGATCAGCTTTTACGGTGTAGGACTTCCCCTCGTACTCAAATTTTATGCATCTATGTAATGTTGAGGGAACGCATCCCATAGCCCGGATCCAAGGGTGACCTAGCAATATGTTATATTGGAACTCTCCTTCAAGGACATAGAAGAGTTTCGGTAAAGTACGTGGTCCTACCCGAATGTTGAGGATCACGGTGCCTAAGGTAGAGGTAATAGTGTCATTGAATGACCGCAACATGATGGGATTGGCACACATGTAGCTAGAAGGGATATTCATTTGTTGGAAGGCTTTTGAAGAGATGATGTTTAGGCTAGCGCCCCCGTCAATCATAACACGACGTACCTGAATGTCCCGGACGTAAGCTGAGATGAAAAGGGCAGGGTCAGGATCTTCTGTACCAAAGTCAACAATTTCATCTTCAGAGAAACTGACTGCCGCAGCTTGTTGTACAGAGACAGAAGTGGTTGGGGCAGTGGGTTGTTTGGTGAGAGAAGCAACGTGATTGGGTGTTAGAATGGAGGCAACAGGCAGGGTTTCATTAGGTAAGACCTCGATCCCTTGAAGAATTTCAATGAGAGCTTGTCGATGAGATTCAGAAGTCTGAATGAGATCATATAGTGTCATTTTTACGGGCGATTGGTGAAGCTGTTTGATCATGGCTCGATGGGAAACTCCATTAGAGATGGGGTAAGCGGGTCCACGAATAACCACTTTGGGTGGTGGTGCAATCGGGATGCTGGATGGAGAAAGAGAGGACGCATGTGTGCTTTCTTTCGCTTTCTCGTTGTTTTTCTGCGCTCGAGTAGCAACACTAATCATATTAATCTCGTAGACCTGAGATGAGGAAGATGGTTGGGATAAATCATGGTCTTCAAGAGGTGGGGTTGTAATAATGATAGATCTTGGTGAGGTGGGGACAGATGGTATAGTAGAGGGAATTGAAGCTAAAGGTCTCTCCCTTCGTAAGTTGTCTTTCTTAACCTTTCTATCTGGGAGAGGTGACTGACGAAGGATGGTTTTTAAAGCTTTGCATCCCTCCACATCATGTCTGGGTGTGCGGTGATAAGCGTAGATTTTAGACTCATCATAACCTATAGGCCGAGGTTTAGACGGGTCATAAGGTCTGAGTGGGGGTAGGGAAATGGTCGCATTCTCCACCAACATAGCAAGGATTTTGGCGTAAGATCCTTTGAGTGGGTCAAAATCGGAGGAGGATGAGGGTATTGGTTGTGCAGGTTTTGGTAATGTTTGGGCGTGGTTGGTTCGTACGGGTGGTGGTTTAGCCGAGGGGTGTTGACATGTGGTTTTCACTAAACGTGGTTTCTTTGGCACAGAAGCTATATTCAGCTGGTTAGATGATGAGGCTACAGATGACGTGGTAGTGGGAAACAACCACGGAGAAAGGGGAGTGACAGAAAATAAATCCTTTGATGATGGAGTTCGTTTAGGGTTGATGGGTGGACAGGATACGTGGGGTGACAATGTTGATATACCCTTTGATCTCTGTATAGGTGCAGAAGGCGTAGGTCGTTTTGAAGAAAATGCAGGAGGTATGATATATTGATGCAAGGTGGCGGGATGAGGTCCCACTATGGAAGGTAGGTGTGACGATGATGGTTTTGATTGTGATAGAGGCACGGATTGAGTTTGTCTCCTCGGTGGCGGGGCGGCTTTATTTTTGGATAAATCGAGTCGCTTAGGCGGGTGCGTTAGACTAGGCATTGGTGAGGTCCCAAGTGTAGGGGAAGATTTGGTTAGGTTAATAGAGGTGGATGGGCTACTTGGTATAGATACGGGGGGTGAGAGTGAGGACATAGGCATTTTGAGTTTCTGTAAACACTTAGGGTATATGGTAGAGGTGTCCGGATCGGTCATCTACATTTGAGTAGAATAGGGGGTACTCAAACGTTCCCATAGGATTCGTCTATCTTCTGGAGAATGACAGTCTTCAGGTGTGAATTGGAATTTTTGTATGGAAGAAAGGTGGGTTGTGATTCCAGTCACTATGGGTGTGATACAGGGGGTAGATGAGGTACTGTATCAATAGATATTAAGAGGTCGACTGGTTGTTGAAAAGATTTAGGTGATGAAGGACTAATAGGCAGGAGGGCATGTTTGAGAGGGTATGTTATGGTTACAGAATTTGGTGATGTTGGTGCAAGAGATTTCTCGTCTAAAGATGTCAAAAGGAGTGGCGAGCCTTCCTCTTGTGCAGCAAGAGCGGTAGAAGGGGACGTTTGGGAAATAGATAAATTAGATAACATCTGTTCGCAGTCTTGTAGGGATGTGGTGTAAGCAGACTCATCGATGAGAAGAGAAGTCTGGGTAGTTAACTCTTTTATGGGTAAAGGAATGATTTCGCTTTGGCTTGATGGTGGTGAAGGAGGTTCGGACTCCTACGTTAGTGGAGAGGCTTGATTTAAAATTTTCTCGATAGAGGCTTTTGGCTGGGAGTTGAAGACTGCATGGATCTCATGAACACTCTCCTCGGCTAAGATATCCTAGTTTACGTTACTGTTGGACGAGTGATTTGGGAATGGTTTGTTGAAGATTTTCAAATTTCGGTTGGCAGGGGTATTAGGATTATCGAGGGTTATATCCCCTGCGTCAACCATTTCCTGCATTATGTTTTTCAACATCTTGCAGTTTTCATGACTATGTCCTTTTACGTGGTGAAAGTTGCAGAAGTCATTTTCTTTGTACCAGGAAGGTATAGCGTGGGTGGAGTCAAACCCGGAGTGAGGTTTAACAGGAGGCAAGGTGATAGCTCCGGCTTTGAGCAGTTTTTCCAAGATGACACCATAAGTTTCTCCCAAGGGAGTGTAATTGATGGGCTCTGCTTTGTACTTATAGGTGGTTTTTGGTGGAGTATTAGACGGTGCTCGAGATTTGACCATCACCGCGTGAACAGCTCCTTTTGATTTAGAAGAAGTGGACGTGTGAGGAGTGGTGGTGTTTGGTTTATTGGTAGAATCTGGAGTTCGGAAATTGGGGTTTTTGTTGCACAACCACAATTTCTCTTCTTCTAAGGCTCGAATTTCTAGCTTCCGAGCCATGGTAAAGGCCTCGTCAAATGTGCGGAAAGTTTGAATTTGAAGAGTAGGAGAAATGTGCTTAGCACATGCCCGCGTAAAAAGTTCGATAAGTTCAGCCTGAGGCAAGGCATATGTAAGTTGGTTAATAAGGCCATGCCATCATCCAACGAAATCTGCGATAGATTCATCTTCGAATTGTCGGATGGCATAAAGGTCAGTGATAGATACTTTCTTAGCAATGTTAATGGAGAAATGATCCAAGAAAGATTGGGCTAGTTGGTTAAAAGAGAAGATTGAGTGTTGGGTTAAAGCACTGTACCACTCCAAGGCGGGTCCTGATAAGGACATGGGAAAAGTGCAGAGTAACAAGGCATCATCATGAGAAATCAAATAACAAGCATGTCTAAATGATCGCAAGTGTTGTTGAGGATCCTCTTTATTATTAAAATGAGTAAATTTCGGCAATTCCCATTGAGGAGGATACGAATGAAGGGGGACAGAAGGGTGAATAGGCTCTCGACAAAATTGTTCATATGTAAGGCGCTATGACTTCCTGAAACAGAGGCCTCCAGATTTTGCATTTTGTCCATCATTTGTTTGATGAAATCTATGGTTGGATGAGATGATGGTGCGGTTGTGGTAAACGGAGGCAAATTGGGCCAAGGGCCTCCGCTGGACAATGGTGGGGTTAAGTGTTGATAAGGTATGGAGGATGAATATGTTGAGGCGACCGAATAGGGATGTCCCATATAAGATGTTGAGGTCATTGGATACGTGTATGGGAATGAAAAGGTAGGCGGAGCTTGAGAAGGAAAGCTAGTGTGGATAGGTGGTAGAGAGCAAGTCATGAACGGAGTAGTCTGCAAGAGAGATGAGGTAGGGGCAGCTGGTGGTAATGATATGTGGGGTCCAAGATTAACCAATGGAAAGCCAATCTGAGTCGTATGAACCTCTGAAGCCGTCGGATTGGGAGACGGGGCTAAAGATGCAGGAAGCAAGGCAGTGTTATCAGGCAGAGTGGGAGCTAAATGAGCAGCTATACTAATAGGCATACCAACAAGGAGCTGACCATCAGGCATACGGTCAGGGGTATGAGACAAATAGTATTGTACAGCGCTAGGATTAGCATCCAGAAACTTGGCAAAGTCCTTATCTCCTACAGGAATTTTGGGGATCTCACTGGTGTCCGTAGGGTTTCCTATAGAATGTGAAGGGGGTGATTCAGGCAAAGGCACAGAGCAGGCATGTGAAACCATGGTGGCGGCTTGCTTCCGAGTGATAACAACCATGGACAAGAGCACACAGTAAGATTTCAATCTATCAGAAACAGAAACAGGCTCAGAATGGTGAAATTGGCAGGTTGTTGGTTTGTCAAGGGCTATAAAAGACAGTAACTGATATCGGTCTGATAACCGATGTCGGTCACAGAACAGCCGACATCGGTCAGCTAACCGATGCCAGTGTAAGAAGTCTGGGACGACAAGATATAAAAGGCTGCTAATTTGATTTTTAACAACATTTAGTATACTTGTCTATTATTCTGAGGTCATAGAAGACAGAGTATGACAGAGAAAACAAAACTGAAAACAAGCAAGATGCACATGCAAATCCAGAGACTAACCCTAGGGTTAATTTTAATTATCATGGGCTTATGCATTTAGACGTAGAATGATGTCATAATCCTAAACCAAAAGACTTAGGGGAAATGTCAAGTTTGTTTTGGCTTATAAGGTTACCTCAATCGGGCGGAGGAATACCACAGAAAAGGGGGGATGTTTGAGCTGTTGTGTTAATTGTGAAGTGATTCGGTATGTGTTGTGCAGTGAAAGTAAGATTAATTTCTTGTCAATACCGTGGATATCACCCCCACATGTACGACCTGTTACTTAATCTATGTTCACTAGAATTGAAAACAACAAGCAGTAATGCAATGCATGTGTTTTAAACCCAAATCGAAAATGATATTCGATGAAGCAAAAGAGATGACTTTCACTAATGCAAGATGTAAAAGCAAAGCAAGTTATTTTACCAAAATAATACAAAACCTTGTGAATATATTTTAGAAGAAGAAAACAACAAGTATGCTCCCTATATGAAAGCAAGCAAGAAAGAAAGAAACCCAAAATGGGTCCCACCGGGCGTGCCAAAATGTTTCGCTCGGAATGTTTCGGCTTCTGGGAATAGAGTTGCTTCTATCCTTTCATTCCTTTTAGAAACAGATAAGGTTAGGGCTAGGAGGAATACCTGTTGAACGTCGAGATGGTGTGCGCGTACTGTAGAGAAAGATCAGGTTGACTGCAAAGAACTCCTTTTTGTCTTGGAAGGACTACCTGCAAATAAGAACACAAGACCACAAGATTTTGATTAGACAATAAATGAGGGAACTGCCTTGGGCCCAGGAAATATAAAACTTCCTTTCGAAGGTGGTCAGTTCCCCTGCTAATATGAATTAACACAAAAGATTGTAAAATATCAATTAAATTGCTTCGTTGAGACGGGTAGGGGAAAGGCTGATTTCTGGTTTTGAGTCACAATAACCGATACCGGTTGCTGATAACCGATATCGGTATGGTCTAGGATTTGTAGGTTGGTTGTTTTGTGGGGTGGTCATGTTGTAGGGTAACAGTGTTGTTGGTAAGGCTAGTATATGAGTGATATTAGGTAATGAGATGGTGAGAGGTAAATGAATGATAGTTAGATGCAATGACACGTTGGGTAGTGGATCTAGGAATGGATTTATGGGGACTGTGATTCAAAAATTCTAAGAAACATTATTAAAGAGGACATGCAAGGTGTAACTTACTGGTTATTGACGAAGATGCAGGTCCAGGAACTCTGATGACAAAGGCAGAACTCAAGTGGGATGGCTTGACACACAGAAGATGAGAGATCTCCCTCCCGATGATCAGCTGAGTATCACAAGTTTCTGGCTATTCCGTTGAAATCTTGGGCTTGATCTCCTTTTGTTGCAACTCTCCTTGTCTCTTCACTCGTCTCTACTCAGCCAAGTGAAGATCCAAATGCTCTTGATTGCTCCCAATGATCTCTGTTGATTCAAAAAATCCTTCGACCCTTGTTTCTGGTTAGGGGAACCCATTTTACAGGGAACCGATGGCAGTTACGTAACCGACAGCAGTCGAGTAGGAACCGGCATTGGTAAGGAAAAAGTAGGCTATTTTTAGTAAAATAGCCCACCTTCCCTGCTTTTCTCCCGAGGGATTAGTTGCGGGCTTGGTCAAGTGACTAGAATGTCAGTTTTGGGTGCGAGAAAGGGGTCCTTCATCATGGGTGTAGGTGTAGACCAAGTTATAGGTCTTAATTAGGTTAGTTTAGGGTTAGGACTAGGTCACGATGAGGTGGCAAAATGATGGTGGCAGGTGAGGTGATGTGGATTTATCAATTACGAGGTAATTAATAAATAATTGTGTAAGGTTTAGGTGATGAGGTTACGATACAAAATGAGATGCGGGTCACAAAGGGGTCGTAAGACACAAATTTGGTGTCTACAGTAACTGTATAGGGAGTTGTGGGCATATGGGTGGTTGTGCAGGTTTAGCATGTGCTATACATTTTTACTGCACTGGTGGGTGTATGAGCACATAGTTTGTTTGCGGCATATAGGGATGCCCTGAAAAGATGCATTCCTAGTGGGATTTGTGCGGGTGGGGTACAGGAGATGGGTGCCAATTATTAGAGAGCGGCGATCTAAGAGGCCCACACATGATGTGGCTTATTTCTAATAGTTACTGGAGGGGTTATCTGAAGTGGACATCATCTGGAGGCCATATGTGGGATTCCCCTCATATAGGCATATGCATGAGGAGCTAGTTGAGCTCCATCTCTAGAGATGGATACAGGGTCATCGTGCCGGAGAGGACGAGATGATCCTGGTAGATAGAGTCTAGTGGCAGTTCAGGATAGTACATGACATACCTCCACCCTTCCCACAGTACCGAAGAGATGATGTGGAGAGGCCCTTACCTCTACCACAGCCTACAATACCCATAGGGTAAGAGGGGGAGCCAATGGACTGGTGGATAGATGACACCGGGTGTACAAACAGTGGTGGGTGGCTCACTTATGAGCCATACCGCCTAGATTGGGGCAGCCAAATCTAGCCACCATCATGGTGCAAAGAGATGCCCTACATGGGTAGGTGGCTACTCTCATTACCTAGTTGGGTATATTGCAGACATAGCTGAAGGGATTGGAGGTAGAGGTAGCAGAGCTACACATATATGTGGTCAGTCTACAGGCCCAGATGGCTAGTGGAGGAGATGGAGATGGAGAGGAGGGGGATGGTTAGGTGACAGCCTTACAAGCACAGGTGGCAGGTTTACAGGGCCAGTTGGCCACAACCCAGGCACAGATTAGGGTCTTATAGGCCCAGATATAGGCACAAGGGAAGGGGCACCACCACAAGCACTAGGATCGGGTCCCACTTCATAGGCAAGAGTGGTGTAGGGTCCCACAGGATAGGTATAGGGGCTGAGACCTATAGGACCACCACAGACCGTGCCTGTATCCAGGTTACGGGATGCCCTAGGTGAGACTAGATATTACTAGGACCAGCTAATGGCGGCTGGGATATACTTCATATCCTATGCCGAGTACAGGGCACAACAGGCATCTAATGAGAGGATGAGATCCCACACTCATAGTTTGGAGAACACAGGAGGTCAACGAGCTCTGAGACCTGATCAGGCAGAGGCTACCAGCGTAAGGAGGCTAGATCTAGTTGAGGTGCCAACAGGGACGCAGGATGCTGAGGGTACAACCAATACCGAGATGGAGGACATCCACTGAGATGCTTGATATGGTGCCTAATTTTTGATGTATGATAGTTTTTGTGTGATATATACCGTTCTGTGTGCCGAGATATATTTATAGTTTTGATCACATACCAGCATACGTGCTGATGTATGAGAGAGTTTTGTATATTTCAAGCATATATCGGCCTGTGCGTTGAAGAGATTTTGTATTATTTAATTATTTTGTTGTATATATGAGACCGGCCTGCATGCCGATGATTTTGAGATGAAGGACATGATGAGATAGCCTTGTAAATTTGAGATACACATTTATTTATTTATATGATGAGATACATGGTATTATTTGATTTGTTGATGAGATTTTGATTTGTTGTTTTGATATGGATGAAATTAGGTGAGTTAGGCATGATGGAGTCAGATTGGTATAGGCATGGATCAAGTCAGGTTTGTTAGGCATGGTTGAGTTAGGTTTGTTAGGCATGGGATGAGTGAGTTAGTTTTGTTTAGGCATGGATCGAGTTAGGTTTGTTAGGCATGGATCGAGTCAGGTTTGGTTAGGCATGGATCAAGCCAGGTTTGTTAGGCATGGTTGAGTTAGGTTTATTAGGCATGGTTGAGTTAGGTTTATTAGGCATGGTTGAGTCAGGTTATAGGTTATGGCATGATGGAGTTAAAAGTAGGTGAAGGTTGTGATTCATTATTTTATGTAATGAATGATAATATGGGTCATATATGAGATGTGGTATAATCTATGCATAGTGATGATAGATAAATGGTAGGTGTAATAAATGTATATTGTGATAATGTTTAAAATATGAAACAAATTGTTATGTATGTGGTTGAATTTCCAATTTTGGGTATAAAAGGAAAACTAAGTTAGGTGTTATGTAATGTGAGGCACATGAAAGATGAATTGTTTAGGGTAGAGGATGGACGAGCTAACCTCCAAGGGCACCATGCCCTTAGAGTACTGCCTACATAGTCTTGACAAAAAGGGACCTCAGGCTGATGTAGTTATACCATGATAGGGAAGGAGGTATGAAAATGAGTTGGTAGGTTTTTAGGAATGGTGTGGGTTTTCTATTTGTTAGGTGTGTGTGGATTATAGGTAAAGTGATGTAGGTGAGTTCGATTGTGGTGGAAGAAGAAGATTACCGCAAAGGTAAGTATCGAGGACCAAGTCTTGTATAAGGTAATCAATACGTAAGCAAAGATGGTTAAGGTATAAGAGGGGGCAATAAAGCTACCTGATTAGGTAGGATAATATTGAGTAGATCATACCTTGGAGGAGGTGATGAACGTGAAACCCTAAAGACATTGCATGATTGAATGTTCTATGGTGAAAAGTAGTCACATGATCACCAAATGTCTAAGTTCGAAGAAGTCCCTTGAGGTAGTAGGAAATGGGTGTGGGAATGGTAAAAAGGGTTAAAGGTAGTTAATGTTTATATGGTATAGGTAGCATGCGCTTCAGGCAAGAGAACCTAGGTCACAATGGGCAAGTCCATGACAAAAGGTTTGTTGTTTTGACTTGTAGTTGAAATAGACTGATAGATGTTGGAAGTCTATATGGGATGAAGAAAATTTAACTCCTTGAGGTCTTCATGAAGCTGATTGATGCGGGAAGCTTTGGTTGCTCTCTATTTTTTTTAGGTTTTGTTTTTTTTTTTAATTTTTTTTTAAGAGCTTTACATAGCTGTCCTTTGAGGGAGAATTCTATTTATAGCAGCAATTGTTGAGAGGAAGATGTTCATTTGAGGGAGTCATATTTTGAGTGGAAGTTTGAATCAAGGAGTTATATCCCATGTGAGGGCCCTGAAATCATGGACAAGACCAAGGTGGAGTATAGGATTCTCATGCAAAAGGAAAGGTGAACCGACCATGGGATTTCATTTGAAGGTAGATGAAAAGTATCCATGAGAATCATGCTATGTGTAGTGTCATGGTACACATATTCAAGAGAATATAACAAGTGACAGGTACTCACATGATTCTTATTTAATTATTGGTGAGGTGTTTGAAGTGGCTAGCACTTAAGGGACGAGCATGGAAAGATACAAAAGGTGAGGTAGGACTACAAGTTAATAATAGAATGGTCAAAGATGGAAGGCATTAAGGGGCTCAGGTTCGGGTTTACCATCGAGTGAAGACAAATGATAAGCACCGGATCCATAGGTATGAGTCACGATGTATGGTCCAAGCCAATTAGGGGAAAATTTTCCCCGTTTTCTTTTTTCTACTTTAGTTACATGTTGATTTTCTTTCAGGACAAGGTCACCGACTTGGAAGGTCCGTTCATGGACACATTTATCATAGGCACGTTTGATATGTTTTTGGTAAAATTAAAGGTGATCCAGAGTGTTAAGATGACGTTCGTCTAGTAACTCTAATTGTGCTAAACGGTCCTGATGAAAGTCATCATCATTGAGCATGTTGTGGAGAGAAATGCAAAGTGAGGGGATCTAGACTTCGAGAGGCAGGACTGCCTCTGTACCGTAGATTGGAGAAAATGGTGTGGCTGCAATGGAAGTGCAAATACTAGTGTGGTATGCCCATAGGGCAAAAGGAATGTGCGTATGCCAGTCCTTCCCAGTATCGTCAACCACTTTCATGAAATTTTTGTTTAGGGTTTTGTTAGTGGATTCGGCTTGGCCGTTGGTTTGTGGGTAATAAGGTGATGAGAAACTAAGCTGAATGCCTAAGGTGTCACAAAGTTTTTGCAATGTTTTTTTTTTGAATTGTTTTTCCATTGTCAGTGATGAGGCGATGAGGAACACCAAAGCGAAAAATGATGTGGTGGTTAATGAACTCACATATTTTCTCAACTTTCATGGAGATGAGTGGTATGGCTTCCACCCATTTTGTATAGTATTCGGTAGCAGTGATGATCCATTGATGGCATTGGGAAGAATGGGGATTGATTTCTCTGACAAGATCCAAACCCCATTGAGAGAAGGGCCAAAGTTCACGGATGACATGTAAGGCTTGGCTAGGTGTATGATGAAGATTGGCATATTGTTGGCATTTCACACAACGTTTGATGTATTCACAACAATCATGGTTAAGGGTCAGCTAGTAATAGCCCAGGAAAAGAATACGCTTAGCAATAGCAAGGCCACTGAAGTGACCTTCACATATGCCATCATGAACTTCCCTAATCGTATAAGGAATTTCAGAACTTGTGAGGCATCATAAGAGAATACCATAAAATCCACGATTATAAAGGATGCCACCCATGATGACGTAACACGATACATTTTTAAGGAATGCGCGTTGTCCATTATGGGTGAGATCAGGAGGTAAGATGGAGAAAGAAAGGTAGTCAGAGTATTATATATACCAAAGGTCACTCAGGTCAGGGGTGGTGGTTCCGATTGAGTAAACATCGTGAGGTAAATAAGAAGGTGATTGAAGTCATTGTATGGTGAAAAATATTTGAGAATCGGTGGGCGAAGCGGGTATTTGGAAAGCTAAACAGGCTATGGTATCTATAAATTTGTTGGTTGAACATGGGATGGTTTGAAGGGTGTAACGGTCAAAGGTGGTCAAAAGTATATCGACATGATTTTTATACTTTTGAAGTATCTCATTATGACATTGGTATATACCAGTGACTTGGTTTATGACCAATTGAGAATCACCAAAGATGTTGATGGATTTGACATCTAGGGCGTAGGCAGCTTGGAGACCTAGTACGAGCACTTCGTATTCGACAATATTATTGGTGCATTCAAAATATAGTTTGAAGACAAATACATGGGTTCACCATCAAGAGGAATGAGGATAATACCAGCCCCACCCCCATGCTGACACTTTGAACCATTGAAGAAGAGTGTCATTTGGTAAGGGGGTTCGTCCAGGGAAAGGGTAGCAATTGACTTATCTGGAAAGTCAAAATTAGAGGGTTGATCCCTGAAAATAGGTGCGTTGGCCAATTGGTCAGTGATAGCTTGGCCCTTGATGGAACTTTGATGACTGAATTCAAGTTCAAGATTATCTAAAAGGATAATCCATCGTGCGGCATGCTGATTTTGATAAGGTTTGGCGTACATGAAGTGTAAGGGGTCGTGTTGGTCACAACATAAGTTTTGTGGTTGAGTAGGTAATGGTGGAGTTTGGTGGCAATGAAAAATAAGGCTAAGAAGAGTTTTTTGGGATGGGTGTATCATGTTTCATAGTCCAAAAGAGTACAACTTATGTAATAAACCACCTGCTCTCTGTGCTATTCATCACGATGAGCAAGCATGGCTCCCAAGGAGTGATCGATTGTTGATATGTATAGGTAAAAAGGTTGATCATCTTTAGGTGGAATGAGTTCAGGTGGTTGGAGAAGGTATTGTTTTATGGCCTTAAAAGATTTATGACAGTCGTCATCCCATTTAAATGAGACATCCTTCTTGAGAAGGTGATGAAATGGTTAACACCGATCAGACAATTGTGAAATGAAACGATGAATAGAGTGCAAATTACCTTGCAGGCTACGGAGTTTCCTAAGGTTGGTGGGTGGAGGCATTTCTAGAATGGCCTTGACTTTAGTAGGGTCAACTTCTATACCACATAGGGAAACAATAAATCCCAGGAGATTTCCTGAGAGTACCGCAAAGACGCACTTCTTTGGCTGAGGGTGAACGTAATATTTAATGAGGCGGTCAAAAATGGTTTTAAGGATGACAAGATGCTCAGAGTGGTGTTTAGATTTGGCCAGGAGATCATCCATGTAATCTTCCAATATACGATGCATGATGTCATGGAAGATGTAATTCATAGCCCGCTGATATGTGGCACCAACATTTTTAAGGCTAAAAGGCATGAATCGATAGCAAAAGGTCCCCCAAGGGATGTTGAATGAGGTTTTGTGTTGATCCTCTAGGGCAAGAAGGATTTGGTTATAACATGAGAAGCCATCCATGAGTGATATCATCTCATGGCTAGTGGTAAGGTCAACCAACTGGTCAATACCAAGTAAGGGAAAGTCATCTTTTGGACATGCTAGGTTGAGGTCACAGAATTCCATGCAAATATGAAGTCCCCCTATCACCTTAGTGATAGGGAAAATGTTAGAAATCTAATGAGGATAATCAATGGGTAAGATGAAGGAAATGGAAAGAAGGTGCTAAAGTTCCCCTTTGACGAGAAGGGCAATGCGAGGGTGCATTTTCCTTAGCTTTTGTTTAATGGGTTTGGCATCGGGAACGGTTATGATATTGTGGACCACTATGGTGGGATCAATACTGGGCATGTTTGCATAAGACCAAGCGAAAGTGTGGTTATGATCCTTGAGAAAATAAGTGATGGCTTCTTGTTCAACAGCATCTAAAGATTGACCAATCTTTAGGATGTGTGGGTCATCCTGAGTATGAATGTTGATCTCGATCTTCGATTCATTCAACATGGTTTGTGTCTTAGAAGGTAATTACTGATGAATATATAAGTCTTCTAGACCAAGGTAGGTGAGTATAGATTCAACATCATGACATTAAACAACATTAATTAAAGGTGTATCATCATTGATCATTTCAAGATACAGGAAGGGAAGAGTGGAAGGGGCCTCACCCCTGCATTGATAAGTCAAAGGCCCCAAGGAAATGGTGTTTGTAAAAAAAAATAGGATGGATAGATTCTAGATCCATCGATTCTGTCAGTGATGGTGGTGATGAAGGTGGAGCAGGTGAAGCAGGTGGAGAAGGGTTGATGTCCTTGATGAGTTCAATGTGAGCCTATTTGGTAGGCAGTTCAGGAAAGCCGATACCACTACGGTCATTATGTTTGTGGGTGGTAAATGGGATAACAGTATGGCAGCCTTGTTTATAAAATCCAAAACCAAAACCCTTCCACGCAAAGTAATCCAGGAAGGTGTGGGTGAAACGGTGATTGGTAAGTGATTGGAAGTCATCAGAAAATGGGTGAGTTTTTGGTGGTGGTTTAGGTAAGTAAGTGGCAGTATCCAGTCCCCCATAGGTGAGATTAGTATGAAGATGAGGAGGACCATAAAGGAGGTGTTCTCATATGCGGTTATCATAATGGGGGTGTTGGTGAAGACTTCCATACTCGTGTGGAGTAAGGAATGTGTTGACACTATATAGGCGGTACTCCCCCATAGTGAGGCGTTGAAAAACACCTTCCAAGGGATCAGTGGTTTGTATGTAGGTAGTTGGAATGGATGATGTGTCGAAAGTTGATGCAGAGGTGGAGTTAATAGATTAGGAAGCTGATGGGTCAGACGTGGAGGTTGTGGTAGTGGTAGGAATGGAGGAGGTATGTGTGGTTGAAGCGTGGCTGTACTAGTAAGTGGAGGTGTAGGTGAAGAAGTAATGGTTGTGGAGGTAGATGACTTAATAGGTATGAGCACATCATTGGGTTGGTAAAGCATGTTGCATGTTTTAAAAGGTGATAGGTCAGCTGGAATGGTATAGGTGTGTCCTTCATGTTCAAACTTTACACAATGATGCAAAGTGGAAGGAATGTAACCCATAACATGAATCCAGGGTCTGCCAAGCAACAAGTTATATTGGAATTCCCCCTCCAAGATGTACAATAATTCTAGGACAGTGTGGGGGACCATGCGAATGTGGAGGATGATGGTGCCTAGTGTAGAGGTGATAGTGTCATTGAATGAATGCAAAATGACAGAATGTTTTTGTTTGTAATATTCAAGTATGTGCATTTGAGTGAATGCATGGGATGAGATGATGTTAATGTTAGCACCCCCATCAATCATCCCACGGCGTACCCGTATGTCATCTATGTGGACAGAGATGAAGAGGGCTGGGTCTAGGTCATCATTTTGGTGTGGCATGATCTCTTCCTCTGAGAAGCTAAGGGAGGATACTTGGTGAATAGGGTGGGGTGAAGATGAAGGTGGTAATTTGGTGAGAGAGGCTACATGATGGGGTGTGATAATGGAGGCTACGGGTGTAGGGTCATTGGGTAAAACCTCAATAGATTGAAGAACCTCCATGAGAGCTTGACGATGGGATTCTGAGGTTTGGATGAGGTCATATAAGGAAATTTTGAGGGGATATTGGTGTAATTATTTGAGCATGGTGAGATGTGTGACGCTGTTAGAAATGGGGTACGTAGGGCCGCGGATAGTGATTTTAGGTATGGGTGCAGATGGTATGTTAGGTATAGGATTGGTTGGTGGCTTAGTTGCCTTTTCTTTACCCTTATCCTTCTAAGCATGTGTAATGACATGTATCATGTTGATCTGAGGGGAGATGGAAAACGGATAAGGTGTAGGGTGAGTGGTATAACGACACCATGGGCAAAAACCTACTGGAGCAGTAAAACCCTGTGAGGTGAGTTAGGCGTAATGAAATTTGGGTGGTGGCATGGAAAGTTATCTGATGTGAACCATGTTAATTTCAAATCTTGGGGGTGGATCTAGGAGCTATGAGGGTGGAGATCATGGTTTTTGAGTGGGTAGTGTGGGAATGGGTGTCGGTGAAGCAGGGTCCTTTTTGAGAAGGTCATCATCGTCAAATTTGGCTTCTAGAGGACACAATTGGATAAGGATGGTTTTCAAGGCCTTATAGTTCTCCACATCATTCCCTGGCACACGATGGTATGCAAAAATTTTATTATCATCAAACCCTTTTGGCTTGGGTTTGAGGGGGTCATAAGGCCTGAGTGGCGGTAATGTGATGATAGAAGTCTCAAGGAGGTTGGTTAAAATTTTGGCATTTGACTCCACTAGTGGATCACAATGGGAAGTGAACATTGGTTTGGGTGTAGGTGTGGTTGATTGTTGAGGAACGAAATTTAGAAGAGGAGGAGCGGGTCGAGCTATGGTTTTGAGTATCAGCGTGGTTTTGGGTGTCAGTCGTGTTTGTTTAGGTAGGGGTATAGTAGATGAATGGGAAGGAAGGTGTATGGCTGTTTTGACTACCTTATTATGGGGTGGTGGAGTTTTGTTTTTGGGTTGTACCATCTTGGGTAAAGGTGATGTGGGTGTACAAGGTATAGAAGGAAAGGTAGATGGGGGAAGAGGACAAGTTACCTACGGGGATAACGGGGGTGCTGTGGAGGTAGAGGATGTGGGTTGTGTAGGAGGTGTAAGGGACATAGATTGAAATGTAGTGGGAAGTGAAGTAATAAATGAGGGTATTGGAGGTATGGGTGGTAAATATGCCGTGGGTGTGGGTGTAAGTCATGTTGGGTGTTTGGGGAGGTTAGAGGTTTGTGTGGGAGGAATGGGTTGTTGTGTTTTTTGTTTATCGATGGGTGGTGGTTGCTTGACCATGTTAGTAAGCTGAGGTCTTAAGACAGATGAGACAGGTGAAGGTGTGATTGGTGCAGCTGGGGTATGGGTTCTATGGGTTTTGTGCTTCTGTTTGGGTGTCAGAGTAGGTGTGGTGTTGACTTGGGAGGATGTAGCTAAATCCAATTTGATAGGTGGATGAGTAAGGCTAGTGGTTGGTGTGACCCCTAAGGTGGTAATAGGTTTAGTCGAGGCAAATGTTGTAGGTGTGGGTTTGGGTTTAGATGTAGTTTGGGTTATGAGTAAAGGTGTATGTTGAGTTATGATGGGTGTCATGGAAGGAATGGTGATAGAGGTGGTTGTATTCGGTTTGATTAGCTAGAATAATTTTGGGTAGATAGTGGAAGTATCAGTAAGTGACATCTGCATCTGTGATGTGACCGAAAGCAGAAGGTGACCTCATAATAAGGCTCTATCCACATAATCTAGGTGATCGGCCAAACGTGAGAATGACACGTCTGTAGGTGGATTTGATGAGGACCAAATGGCAATTCCCATAAAATGTGTCTTAGAGATGGTTAATTGGCTAGCTTTAGCTTCCGTGGGTAAGAGATCTGAAAGTAGGTCTTCAAGGTTTTGGGTAGCTGATGGCGAATGCTCACCAAGAGGTAAAGGTATCTCAACTGGGTCTATGATGGGTGGAAAAGATAATGGGTGCTCCTCTATGGGTGGAGGAGGTATTGTGGGTATCAGTTCTCTAAGTGGAGAAGCCAAAGGTGAAATGATCTCAATGTTAGTGGAAGATTCCTTCGTAGGTGATGAAGGAGATGAAAGGTGATCCTCTACGGGTGGAGGAGTAGGTGCAATGGGTTCTAATGTGGAAGGAGGATTTTGGGCTAGAATTTCCTCTATGGAAGGAATGCGAGGTAATTTGGAGGTGATAGGTACATCATTAAAAATAGCATGGACCTCGCGGGTATGGGTATCATGAGTTGAGGCCTCACCAGTTTGATCAGATGAAGGGGCATGATTAGGAAATGGTTTCTTGAAGATGTGTAGGTTTTGGTTGGTAGATGTGTTAGGATTATCCATGGTTAACTCGCCTTTCTCGAGAATTTCTTGGACAATGTTTTTGAAAGTGATGCAATTACCGTCACTATGACCATTTACTCGATGATAGTTACAGAAGTCATGTTCTTTATACCATGTAAGCATGGGGTGAGCAGGATCAAAACCAGTGTGTTTTTTTATAGGTGGAAGAGTGATGGCTCTTGATTTGATAAGATTTTCTAAGACAAAAGAGTAAGGCTCCCCAATTGGGGTGTATTTCTTCTATTCTCATCTGAATTGAAAATTCTAGACGGGTGAGAGATTAGATGAGGGGGTAGCTTGATTTGATGGATGAGCAAGGCCGGCCTTGAGTACCACTACATTAGTGGTTCCCTTAGCTTTTGAATAATTGTTTTGTGGTTTGGAAGAAGAAGAGTTATCATTTAACTTGAATTTTGAATTATTATTGTGTAATTGAATTTTCTTCTCTTCGATGGCTCGAATCTCTAACTTTCGTGCCATAGTGAATGCTTCATCAAATGTTCGGAAGGTTTAGACCTGCAAGGTTGGTGAGATATGTCTAGCACAAGCCCGTGTGAAGAGCTCGATGAGTTCTGTTTGTGGTAGTTGGAAGGTGAGTTGGTTGATCAAGCTATGCCAACGAGTGACAAAATATGCGATAGTTTCGTCCTCATATTGATGCGTGGAGTATAGGTTGGTCATGGTAACCTTCTTGACGATATTGATAGAGAAATGATCCAAGAAGGCTTGGGCTACCTGATTGAATGAGAATATAAAGTGTCTAGGTAACCCACTATACCAATCCAATGCAGGTCCAGTCAGAGACATGGGAAAGGTTCTCAAGAGAAAGGCATCATCGTGAGTGATCAGATAACACCCATGTTTAAACGACTACAAATGATGTTACTGGTCTTCTTTGCTATTGAAATGGTTGAATTTAGGAATTTCCCAATGTACGGTGTATGGGTGAATTGGAATAGATGGGAGGATGGGATCGTTGCAAATCTAGTCATAGGTGAGAGTGTTGCAGGAGCCATAAACTGACACCTCCAATGTCTGCATCTTGTCTAACATCAATTTTATTAGGTTGTTGGTAGGTTGCAATGATTGGGTTCCTCCTGTAGTGTGAGAGGGTTGGTTTTGGGCATATAATGAGAGTGACACTCTAGTGTATGGTGTTGCCATGTAGGTTAATTGGGAAGAAGGTAGTGAAACAAGGGGTACATACCCAGAGTGAATAATAGATGAAACGGGAGGCTACTGATAGTATGTATATGGAGGTGGAAGGGTCTTGGTGACCCTAGTGGTAATGAGGGCTAATGATTGTGGAATGGAAAGTACCACATTCTGAAAAGGGGTAGGTGTCATTGATACCAGAGGTGGTAGTGTAGCTACAAGTATGTGTGAGACATTAGGGGTGGATGAGGTTGCATTGTGGGTAGTTGTTGAAGGTATGGTGGATGTGGTGGGTGCCATGAAGGTGGCAGACGTGGTAGTCATAGCAAGTATAGGACCTAGCTATGAAACGACTAGGGCTAAGGTAGATGCGGGCAACACAGAGCTAGATGGAGCTGATGCAGGAGTAGGAACAAGAGTTAGGGGGATAAATATGGGCATGCCGTATATCAACTGACTCGAGGCATCTCGAGTGGACAAGTGGGAAAGGCAAAACTAAAAAGCGGTAGGGTTTTGGTCAAGGAGTCATGCGAAATCCTCATCTCTTGTAGCGATAGTGATAGGCTGGATGAGATCTATGGCTGGTGATAAAATGGAAGGTGGTGAAGGACTAGGTGGGCATGGTTGACAAATAGCATGAAATATGAGTGCGCTTGCTTGTTTTCTGGTCAGCACCATGTGAACTAGTATTGATCAGGTAAGGCTATTTCTCTGTAAATGACATAGAAAAACATCAGGAACAGGTGAATCTGACGGTAAAAAGTGTATTTGGTACCAAATGTAGGTTGGAAAGTGAAACAGGCTAACTGATGTCGGTTAGGGAAAATTGACGCCGGTCAGGGATAACCACTTCCAGTCACTGTAGAAAATGGTCAGTGAGTGAAAAACCAGGTAGAAAGTCAAATCTGATAGCAGGGATAATTTTAGTGGTGAATATTCGTAATATGGTGAATATTCCATTTTTTAAAAAAATTGAAAAGGTGAATTTTCTAGCGCAGGTCAGTGACCTAATCACCTAAAAATTACAGTTTATTTTTTTTAGGGGTCAGCTTTGCCTACCCTTGAAATTATCCCTTATATAATCCTGTATTATTCATCAGGTAAAACACTATTAGCTCACTCATACCACCTGGGGGCATATGTATTATCAAGTACAGTAAACATGTGACAAGAGGGTGGAGGCTGTAGATTCTTGAAAAAGAGTATGTTGATGCATGACAGGGAGAGTTTGTTGATGCGTGACAAGAGTGCGGAGGAAGTAGATGTGCGACAGAGAGTTATTTGATGTGTGACATGGAGATTTTTTTTGTTGCGTGAATAGATGGCAGAGAATGTAGATGGGCAAAAGAGATTTACTGATGCACATCAATAAGGTGGTTGACGTATGTCAACCACCTTGTTAACGTGCGTCAGTAAATCTCTATCACACGTTTGCAGCCTTCTGTCCCACCACTTAAAAATCAGGTGAAATTTTTTCTGTCAGACCCCTAAAGAATTCACCTTCCTTTGAAACCGGTTCTGAGGATATTCACCAGGTTTTTTCCACCTCCAATTTCTAAGAGGTCTCTTAAAATGAACCCTGTCTGATAGGTATGCCAAATTTGATGGTGTTTTACAATGTCAATGGGAATGATGGTAGTGACAGGGACTGTGAATAGTGGAAGAAAATGAATAAAATGTTCTTTTGGGTAGGTTAACAAAAGGACCTGAAACTGACATCGGTTGGGTATAACCGATGATGGTCAAAGGGTAACCAATGATGGTTACTGTGAAATTGAAATAGTGATGAAAGAAAAGTGGTTGTGAATTAAAATATGATGTAGAATTAGACCCATAATTCTGAGAATGATGATAATATGGCCCAGGCACACTCAGGTGAAGCCAGAATACACCAGTTGTGATGAAGAGTGTGCAAGGATGGACAAGAAAAATGAAGAATGTAATCTCTCACCTCAAAACACAAGACAAGCAGAAACACTAAGAAAAATGTGATGCTAGGAGTGCCTTTTCTATTATGTTTGTTTAGCTTGTGCTATTTAAGGACTGACACATGAGCTTCGAAATAGATTTTTTTGGTGAGGATGGCTTCCTATGAAGAAGGAGATCTAAAATGTGAGGTTTCAGGTATGTTATGGTGGGGGCGGGCTTCACTCTGAAGTATGAATCCATAGAGAAGCAAGCTGGGGAGTACCTATCAATCCTCAGATCAGTGCAATCATTGACGGGCGTTCCCAGGAAAAATGTTGTTTAAGAATACGTGTTTGTTTTGAATTTGTGCAATTTGGCAAGACTTAGAGAGAGAAAGAGATGTGCTTTCTACGGTTCATTTGTCAACCATCAGCTGGTCATGACTTCCAGCATATAGGTTTCCCTCAATTAATGTGAGCTAATACGATAAATTAGAATGGAATGTAGTTATTTTTAAACCCAAATCAAAGTGTGAAGTTGGATGACACAATAAGATGAAGAGGAAGAGGGATTATCTTTCACTACAATGCAGAAAACGTAAAGAAATGGTTCTTTTTACTTACACGAAAAGAAAGGTTTCCTTTAGAGCAAATAGAAAGAAAATGTGGGTTACCAAGGAAGAAAATTAATTTGTATGCTTTTCAGAAGGGAAATAAACACACAACTTTTCCTAGGAATGAATATAATGCAAGAAACCTCGGATGGGACACACCAGGCGTACCAAAATGTTTCACCTGATTCTTAGACATTTCTTTGAAGTATTGATGAAACAGATAGGGTAATGGGCGTAGAAGGAATACATGTTTTAATGTTGGTTGATGAGTTGTTATGCACGTATGAATTTTGAATCCACAACTAATTGTGAGAGCTTCCTTTTGGCTAGGAGGAACTACCTATAATGAAAAGCAAGACCACCAGAAAAAGTTGAACAATATATGTAGGGAACTACCTAGCGTGGGCTAGATCCAGGAAGTGTGATACTTCCTAGATGGCTATCAGTCCACTGTTTTAAAAAATTTAATACAGGAAATAAAGTAAATCCTATTGTAATTTGAAATGATTTAGGTATCTCACTTAAAACACAATAAGAAATATCTAATCTAACAGGCTAGGTTAGAATAGGATCCGAAGGTCAAATAATTGGTTCTGGGTCTCTGTAGGTCTGACAAAAGTCTCAGGTAGATCACAGGTGAATGAGGGTGAGGTGGAATTAGGTGGGTAGGTCACTGTTTTGAGCTGTATGGGTAAATACAATAACCGATGCCGGTTCAGGGTGACTAACGACAGTTAGATATAACCAGTGCTGGTTACTGTGGAGTTCTAGGAATGCCATAGAATGGGTTTTGGGTCTCCTTTGCGATTGCACAAAGGATTTTGGTTGGTCGGGAGGAGGCATTGGGTGATTTGGGAGGGATTTGGTGAGGTTTTAATGGGTATATGGAGGGGGGATGTTGAAAAAGGTCAATGGGTGGCTTGGTAAATAATATGTGATAATATAATGATAAAATGAAGTGAACCAGAGAAGTAGAATGTTTTAATTACTTGGATTCTAGTCCTGGACGCTTGTGAGTGAGGGATGGGGATGTTGGTAAGAGGTTGAAGGATGCAGGTGATCACCAATTTTAGGAGAGATTCTGCATGGGCTTCATGTGCATTCCTCTTTGCTTGGTTAGATCAGATCATTGCTGGGGTGGCTGTGCAGGAGAAAATGCTTGATCTCTTTCCTTGCACACGTGCTCTCACTAGAATTCGATCTTAGAAGATGCGATATCTCTCAGGAAGATCTCAATGTTTCGTCAACTTTTTCTAATCTATGCCAACCTCTAGAATAAGGTTGTTTTGATGGTTAAAAGGGTAACTGACAGTGGTTCCTGCTTAACCGGCGATGGTTAGGGGTAACTGGTGTCGGTCAAGGTGGGATTTCCTAGGTTTACTAAACTAGGGAGATCCTCCTAATTTTCTTGGATCTTGTGTCATTAACCCACAGATTAGATTGGAATCTTCTTGTAAGCATGTGGGAATGTGGTTAGATAGAATGTAGGCATTTATTTTTAGGGTTTTGGTCTGTCTTAGTTAGTTATGGTAACTTACTAAGAATAGGTCTTAGGTTGAGTTGGCTTAATGAGGTGTCTAAGTGAGGTGTATGTGTGGATATTATTTAAATTATGATATTTAAATAATAAATATGGTGAGGATAATGAATTAATTTAATTAATTAAATTAATATTATTGGGGTGAAAGGGGCCATGACTATGTGAATGTGATGAAGGGTGCTTATTTGTTGAGGGACCAAAGGGGAGTGTGACCTAATTTTAGTGTCTACAAATAGAATCAGATGGAAAAGAAGATGAAGCCAAGGAGAGACAAGACTCAAAGGGACTTATGAGGAAAATTCAAAGATATCACCATGTATCATAGATCATTGGTGATATGAATGTAGGATTGATGACAAAAAGAAAAATAGTAACTGATTCTAGTCAATCCAATGTTGCTCTATTGTCTAAAATAGAATGTAAAAACATTCAAGAAGAAAACAAAGACCAATATTGGATAAATCTCATGAATGACAAGTTGGATCAGATAGAAAAATAATGAAACATGGGAACTAGTGCCTAGACCCAAAAATAAAAATTTCATTGGTACTAAATGGGTGTTTAGAAACAAGTTGAATGAAAATGGAGAAGTTACTATAAATAAAGCTATATTGGTATGTAAAGGTTTTGCCCAGGTACGAGTAGAATTTTAAGAGACATTTAATCTTGTAGCAAGAGTGGAGGTTATAAGACTATTATTGGCATACACATGTTTCAAGGGATTCAAAGTATGCCAAATGGATGTAAAGTTAGCTTTATTTAATGGTAATATGGAAAAGAATGTATATATAGAGTAACCTAAAGGTTTTTTATTGACAAATGATCAAGACTATGTTTATAAATTGAAAAATACTCTCTATGATCTTAAATAGGCCCCTGGTGCTTGGTATGCTAGATTGGATAGATATTTATTAGACCAAGGTTTCATAAGAGGAGAAGAATATAACAATCTATACATAAAGATCGAAGGAGACCATCAAATAATAGTTGTGGTGTATGTAGATGAAATTACCTTTGGATGAGACAATGAAAGCATGACCAAGAATTTGTTTGATGTAATGAAGGAGTTTGAGATGTCTATGCTAGGAGATCTATCATTTTTTCTTGGTTTGTAGATTATTCAATTGGAAAAAATGTATTTTAATTTCACAATCAAAATATATACGAGAAATGTTGAATTTTTTTGGAATAAAGGATAACAAGTCTGTTAGTACACTTATGATTAGAGGGTACAAGATAAGAAAAGAATATGAATCACCAAAATTGGATAAGAAAATATATAGGTCTATGATTGCAATTTGTTATACTACATTGCTTCTACGCCTAATATTATGAAAAAAGTATGAATTTTAGGGAGATTTCAATTTGATCCAAAGGATAGTAACTTGCAAGCAATAAAGAGGATTTTTAGATACCTCAAAGGAACTACAGAGTATGGTTTTTGGTAATCAAGAAGCGAAGAGTTTATCATGACAACCTACATTGATGTTGATTAGGAAGGAATTCAAATAATTGAAAAAACACTAGTGGTGGGGCTTTATTCCTAGGAGACTACCGACGTTCATGGTCAAGCAAGAAGTAAGGGACAATAACTTTGTCAACTTGTAAAGTTGAGTATATTGTAGTTGTATCATGTTGTACTCAAGTGCTTTGGATGAAACATAATCTAAAATACTTCAAGGTAAAGTATGATAGTCCTATTCCTAATTTCTATTATAATGCAAGTGCAATAAGTGTTTCAAATAACCCTATCATACATTCAAGGACCAACCATATTCCTATTAGGTATCAGTTTTTAAGAGAAAAAGTTAATGAGAAAAGTGTTAGGATAGAATATGTGCTTACTGTTAACCATTTAACTTACCCAGAAGAAGGCTATATGTCAGACTAATATTTTTAAAGAAATCCTTGTACAGTGAAATTTTGCTAAAGCCGAGAATTCGAAAATTTTCAATTTTCAAACTTCGGAGTTTTTCTCTTTCGGAGTTTTTTAAACTCAGTTTCAGAATTTGCATTTGAATTTTCTGAAGTCCGAAACTCTGAAAGTATGAATTTTCAGGTTTTCAAAAATTTGGGAGTTTTTGGCCCATTTTGTTTGAATCCCTCTCAGACTTCTGAAGTCTGAATTTCTGAAAGTTTGAAAATTTAGACTTTTAGGTTTCAAGTTTTCAGAGTTCTCTGAGTCATTTTAGGATTTTTACTTGATTTTTCCTGAAGTCTGAATTTCTGAAAGTCTGAATTTTTAGATTTTTAGGTTTTTAGGTTTCAGACTTTTAGTTGCCAATTCATCTTTTTGCTTCAATTTTTTTTGAAGTCCAAAATCCTAAATTTTCAGAATTTCAGGCTTTTAGGTTTTGGAACTTCGAAGGTTCTATGTGTGATTAATTCTCACCTACCTCCGTATGAATCATATTTTTACCATTAATATCGGGATTTCTATATAAATGCAGATTTTTACTTGACACATTCACTCTGACATTTCACTATTGTACTTTGTGGTGTCCTTTTCAAGGTATGTTTTTTTGGTTTTATTTTCTTTTGGTTTAGATATTTTTCCTCCTCCTCCCATTTGAGTTTCTTTTGTTTTCCCTTTGTGTTTTCTTGAGATGTCTTTCTTTTTCAACATGTTTCGTTGTGTAAGTTTTCTCTAGGTTTACAAGTATGATCAGGGGATGTTTTTTTGGTCCCTCATACTTCCTCCTATTTCTCAAAATACAACATGGCTTTTTGACACTTCTTTTTGCAGTTCCTTTAGAGACCATTTGGGATTTATTTTCAGAAAATTTATTTTGAAGAATTCTTTTAAAAGATCACAAGGTGGGAAACTATTTCAGAGAAACTTTTTGGTGAAAATATTCAGAGTTTTCTAGTTTCAGAATTTCAAAGAACTGCTACTTTCAGGTTTTCAGATTTCTTAACTTTGGGAAACTATTTTAGATATTTATTTTTGAGTTTTTCACTTCAGAAAACATTTTCAAAGATTTTAGTTTTGGGTTTTTGGAGAATCAGAAGTTCAGGTTTTTGGGACTCAGACTTCGGAAAAATTTTCAGAGTTTTCTTTCAGTAATTCTTTTCAGACTTTTTTGGTTCGGGTTTTCCTTGCGTTCAGGTTTTTGGGATTCCTACAACCTTCACAGGTTTTAATGTTTGCCTCCACTTTGAAGAGAAAAGAGAAGATGAAGTAAACATTTCTTGGGGTTTCTCCCCAATCCTACTTGACCTCTGACTTAGGAAATATCAGGTACACCGATCTAGGACAGATTGATCTTTCTGAGTTCTGGTAAATATTAAAGGCCTTGAAAAAAAATCTATGGATGTAGGCCATCTTTGATAGTGGTCTTGCCCTTGCCACCGGTTTCCCCACATCCGTGCAATGCCCAAAATTTTTCCTAGCCACAACAACCCACTATGACGAGGACTATATGTTGATAAGAGACAACGATGATAAGGTGGTGATCCGTCTAGACCTGGACTTCTTTGAAGACTTGTTTAAACTTCTAGACGTTCAAGATCATGCCACTATCTCACCCAAAACAGTAGTCGAGAACTGGGATAAAAAAGAGGAAGTATGCTCGAAGGTCATGATGAAATCCTACCTAACTAAGAATTTTGCCAAGTTAACAAAGACTATACATTGATCAAATTTCATTCAGGAAGTCAACAATCTTATTGTGCTCTTGAGCATAGTTTTGGGTATTCCTTCTACAAAGGAATTTTAAGAATGGATGTTCTTATACATAGAAACTATCAAGAAGAATACCGAGTTTATCCAGTGGGGTGAACATATTAGTAGAAACATTCGCTATCAATTGGTCAAGGTGTCAAAAACCAAGACTTTCTACATGACATATTTTATAGTATATGTAGTTGTTGCTATGGGGGATTTTGCAAGATTGAATACCTAGGGGGTTCGCAGCATGTCCCAAATATATGAGTTTTATCCCCAACTTACTCTGGATAAGGGGTGCAAGCACTTCCAAAGAATCAATGACACCTTCCTCGTTGTTATCCTCTATCGCTTCGACAAAGAGCTATATAATTGAAGGGTTTCCGATGAGGCTTTCCAAGAAGTGTGAGAATGGGGAGAAATCTACTTCAAATTTCCCACATTCACCTACATTCGAATTCTGGGTTTCAAAGGTGTCCCAAGTAATTTGATAAGGTGCTCCACTGAAAAATGGATTCTTCTAGAATTGGTTTGGCAGTTGTTGGATTACTATAAAATCCAAAATAAGTGTCACAAGGTGGGAATACATTTCTTTGTTACCATTGGTAGGTATTCTTTCCCAACTACCCACAAGGCAAAGAATATAGATGCAGAAATGGTTGAAGTAACCCTACAGACCTTCCATTCGTGAAATAATTTTAACTATTGGGGTAATTTTTGGGGAGACAGGTAAGTCCAATGCTCATGTGCCCTAGTTAGAAGACATATGGATTCATAGTTAGGATGAGTACATCATGAAAAAAAGAGATTATGAGAGATTAACTTTGGATGAAGTGCGGTAGTTTGGATTGGTTGATGTGTCAAAAGACTTGTAGGATAATGATGAGGTCCTAGATGCATCATACAGGGATAATAATGTTGCCAATCAACCACTTCCATGGGTTGATTGGTATTTGGAAGAGTGCAACGATACTAAAGAAAGGGCAGGCCCCATTTTAAGAAAAACTTTCATTTGGTTGGCCACCTTGGGAATCTCACCCAAGGGGGAAAATCAACCTACAAATATAGGGTCTACATCAGTAGTAAACCAACCAACACCTACAAAAGGCAAGAGGTCGACTCAAAGGGTTCCCCAGTTCCAAAGAAGATTTCATTTGTGGTTGGTGGCTCATCTCTTTCTAGGTCTATTGCTCCCAAGGTCAGAGCATCTACAGTGCTAGTTACTGAGGTTGTTGAAGTAAGTGAATCTCCTAGTGTCATTCAGGATCCATCCCATCTTCCCCTTCCTCCATTATCACTTCCAATATCAGTTCCTTCCACTTCTATCATAATTTATTCCTTCCCATCCCCTTTTATGGCTCAGGTGTTTTCATCACTTCCAGTTTTGTCAGTTGGGGAAAATATTGGGTCACCCATTTCCTCCTCACTTCCTTTGTCTCTTCCACTTTCTTCAATTTCGACCCCTAACATTGCTTTGTTAATTCCTATGGTTGTCCTCACTCCCACACCTTCCATCATTGCCACCTCTGCTTAGATATCAGATGGCATTTGTAGTACTCTTACTCTAACTAATGCTTCAGGTATCGGATCTACTACTCCATCTTCCTCAGCTCTAGCCATACCAGAGTGACTATTTAGACAAATTCCCAAGCAAAAGAAAAAGTTTCCTCTAGGAGATGTGATAGATCTGATTATATTGGATTCTATGCACAAAAGGCAAACCAAGAGGCTGAGAACCATATCAATTTTAATGGTTAATCCATCAGGAGAATGTGTGATAGAAGTGGCTACCCCCATTGAGAGGAAAACTAAAGAAACCATCACAATAACAGACTACCAGATCTCAAAGTTCTCATTGGGGAAGGCTACTCATAAAGGAGCCAAGTAGGATGTACACACTACTTTTGGGGCCCTTTTGAAGAAATACGACAAATACAACTCCTCTAAGGACAAGTTTAAGGTGAAAGTCGAGCAACTCACTGCACTACTAGGTAAAGTAACTCAGCCCACTCCATACACTGACATCTCAACTACTATGGTCATGATAGTTTCATCTATAATCGATGATATATCTTAACATGAGCTCAAGAAGCTAGGCTAGAAAGGGAAAATAGTGAATGGATGGATGGAAAGGATCTTGCAGGAGGCCAATCCTTTGATAAAATAAGTTACCGAGATTTATACTAATTTACAGGTTGCAAAAGCCACCATTGCTAAGATGGATGAATCTTTCTCTGAAGATAATAATAACTTAAATTTAACTTTGGCGACATGGAATGACATTAGAGAAGAAGATTCTGATTTACTTCTGAAGAAAGAGGTGATTGATGATGCCTCTAAGTTGTTTGAATATCAAAAAGATATGGAATTTTGGTGTGAGGTGCTACAAGATCTAATCAAAAAATTAGAAGAGAAGTGAGTAGAGATTACATATGCCCTCAATGATATCTCGTAGGAGTTTGACAACGCTAACTACAATTTCTTCAACAAAAGTATCAATGCTCTTCCCAAGGACCAGATTAAGGAAATTTTTAGAGATTTGGTGAAGTGGGATGACGATGTTACAAATAATTTCAATAGTGACTCCATTGATCGATTGATTCTATGTCAGAATTTCATAGGGAGACTAAGGAAAGTTACAAATAAGATTCGAAGGTTGCCAGCTAGGATCACGAAAGAAATCAAGACGACAGATGTAGTAAATCACTTTGCATGTGGACTTGAAGATGAAGAAACTCAGGGTGTTGTCAAGTGTTTCTTCGAATATAGACACTGAATGGCCATATGGAAGGAAGGACAAAAAAAATATAGAGAAAGGAGAGGAACGTGAACCAAGCCAAAGCTGAGCAACCATGAAAGGACAGGTTCAAGCTCTGGAATCGGTCAAAGTTACAGGGTTGACTTGGTCAACTTTTTGCAACAAATTTGTTATTTTTATGGGAGCATGTTCCCTTTTATTAATGACACTACTATTTTAAGTTAAACGTTAGTTAAAGGCCCAGCTATAATGGCTCAACCTAGGAACTTGTAAATAGTTGAGTGTATTCCATTATAAGGGGAAATTTTTTTTGAGAAATTTAGGAGGAAATTTGCTTTTCAAGCTTGGAAAAGTGCTTTTAGAGTCTTGTTGAAACCTTTTAATTATATTCAGAACTATTCCTTACATTTAAAAATATATTTTATTGTGTTGAATGATTAATCATTACATGCCTTGTGAATGTGATTCCTTAGCATTATTTGATTAATTTACCTTTATTTCAGATTATCTGTTTCATATCATGAAAAGAATAGTGTAATTACTTCTCATCAATTGTGAGAAACTATTTTCCTCTTGTTGATCAAAGTCACATTATTATTATCACATAGGTGAATACTGAACATGTGCTTGTGATTATCCTTTTGATAAATTATCTGTGTATCAAATCAATGCTGATTTCTCTACTGTGTATGTTTAAAGTTTAGCAAAGGAACATGTGCTTCTAGTATGTGGTATTTTGTACCCTTTCTAGGTTGCAATAGGTGAAGGTGGCCAATGATGTATGTATTCTATCCACATTAACCCTTCTTGAAGTTTAACACCCCTTTTCTTGGTGCATCACCACTTCTAGCATAGGTTTTGTTTCCTTGCATTCTCTCCCCCTAATCCCATGAAATGTTAGCATAGGACTAGTTAGCTATCTTTCTTACATCAGAAGTAGTATTTTGCTTAGTTTAGGAAGAGGAATCCGGCCTTCTCTGGAGGTTCACCTAGAGCCCAAGTCCCACATCTTGAGAGGTGATTCCATGTGTCCCAATCACAACGAATTTCATGATTCATTTTAGGCCATTTTGGGGGTGCAGTGATTTGGAGACAACAATTTTTGGCAAGCCCGGTGGGACATAGTCGGTACCTCTATTCTCATTTTAATTGACACAAGGTACCTGGTGACTCCATCTCTCTAGATTTAAAATTTTAGTACATCAATTCATGTGAAGGATTCACACAAGAGCTTCTTCAAGATGTGATAATTATTGTCATATAGAGCTTTCTTTGTCTCCCCTAATAAGAAGGGGAAGAAACCTTTTAGTACCATAAACTGCAGCTCTACCTTGTAGAGGACATTCAACTCCTCCTGAAGGACATTTCCCCCTACCCAGAAACAACCAATTTGTGGATGACATGGCAGCCAATAATTTTCCTCCATTCAATGCTAGTATTCCTTTGCTGTTAGCACAAAGAGATGTAATACCAGTAACCACTTTGAAAAGTCTACCATTTTACACTGGGGAGACTAATATGTTACCTCGGGAGAACATACTAGATGTGGCTAGTATCTACGTAGTACACAATATTACAAAATATAATGTGGTTGTTCGACTCCTTATTGCTTCATTCAAGGGCATAGTAATTCAATGGTTATGGAGTTTAGCCGCTGGATCTGTTACCAATTGGAATGATTTAGGCACAAAGTTGTGTAAAGAGTTTGAAGACAAAAGTGATAATCTTTCACTTGTGGAGGAATTTCATACTATTAAGTGATCTCCCCAAGAGTATATGAGTGACTTCAACCTTCACTTTGACAGGACTTGGAAATGGATCCCAACACTTGTAAGGACATACCCAGAAGGTGCATTTCTATATTACTTATAGGAATTAAATAGTGATATCGCTGTCATGATTCAATCCATGGGGGGAATTGTGATCCCTGATGCTTATGAAGTAGTTATACGAGATGAAAATTACCTGATTCAAGTAGGTAAAATTTCTCCTAGACCTCCCATTCCTGTTCTTACAGAGTTTACAGGCCAATAGCCAGTCATCACCCTAATTCCAACAACTTCTACTCTAGAAGCCACACATGTGTCCAATGATTTGGCTGAAGTAAAGTCACTACTACAAACCTTCGGGAATGAACTCATAGCCATGAAGAGGTAGTAGTCCCAATATGCTTGCCCCTTTCAACCCCAATATCAGGGGAACCATCCTCCATTTAAAGGAAATAGTCAACCTCAGATCCAAGCCATAACCCAATCCGCAAATGTGAAACCTTTAAACTTACGAAATCCCTCAGTTGCCAGCTCATCTAGAGCCATAATCTTGGTCCAAAATAACCTCATCCAAGAATATGAATGGTGTTATCCTTGTTCTCAACCCCATAATTAGAATCTATGTCCAAATGGAGTTTTGAGTCAAGCCCTCATGGGTCGAATCATAACCACTCCACCTGAATCATCTGTTGGACCATCCACTTTATAAAGTCAAGATCAAGCTCCTAATGAAACCACATTATTAAATTGGCAAGAAGACTTTTTTGGTTTGAATACTGATTCCTCCACCATAGCATCTAACACACGTTTGAAGAAATAGGCAATAGATTCAAGGTCCTCCAATATTGATCATGCATCCACTTCTTAGGCCCCAATACAGATACTAGATGATAAAGGCATGAGAAAGAAATCACTAGAAATCTCTGTTGATCAGTGTACAAAGAAAGATGTGACGTCAGGTATCACGATACCCAATAAGCATTACCCAAAGAAAGACCCCAATGTCCCAACAAGCATTAGAAAATTGGGAGCAATTCCATTCAGAATAGTGGAATAAATGAAGAAGACCAATTTGAGTGTCACAATGTGGGATGCACTTTCGAGTCCTTCTCAAAGGAACTTTCTACGAGAAGCCTTGAACAACTTTGGAAATACTAGTAAACCATCAAGCCAGGAAGTAGTAGTAACAACCATATTATGCCAACTCGAGATGAAAATGCAGGCTAATACCAATAAGCCTCCACCATTTTATATCTCACTGATTATTGGTGACCATTTGGTGCACAATTGTATGATCAATTCTGGAGCTGGTAGTTTCATGATGCCAAAGAAGATTATAGATGTACTACGGATTCCATATGCTCTAATTTTGAGAGAAGTTGTTCAACTAGATAGTACTATAATCCAAACTTTAGGGGTCATTAAGGGGCTCCAGCTCACTATCCATGCATGTCCTAGTTTGAATTCCACGCAGGATATATCCATCATTGTTCTCCCTCCCCTCTTCACCATCCACCTATCATGGGATTTCACCACAAAAATGTGATGATATTTGTCATCAGACTGGTCACATATGACCTTGAGAACTCATTATGGAACGAAGGTAACTATAAGAGCAAAACCAATTTCTCCTACCCACGTGGAACCATACACGTCCGAACCCATAGAGAGTAACTACATAGTTTTTGACCTAGAAGAAGAGGTTGCGGATCATAAACCATCTACTCTTGTAGAGGAGATGCTTGATACAATGCTAGATGAGGTAAGTGTAGAACATCATTACAACCCGTACACTGATTTATTGGATAATGAAGAATTTGTTCTGTTGTTTTTAGATGAGACTGGATTGTCAACATATTATATACATGAAGAAGGTACAACCATACCTCAGTTGATTAAGGCACCTAGCGATTCCAAAGGATTGTGGCATCTCTTCTTCGATGGTTCAAGAAGTAAAAATGGATCTGGTGTAGGAGTCATGTTAATTTCTCCAGGAGGAGATAAATATATCTCGTCTTTTTTATTGCAATTCAGCTATACTAATAATGTTGTTGAATATGAAGCCCTTATACAAGGGTTGAAACTGGCCCAATAAAGAGGAATCAAATCCTTGATCACTTTTGGTGATAGTGAATTGGTGGTTCATCAGGTAATAGCCCGCAGTGCATCAAAGAATGATCTCTTAAGGTCATATAAGAATCGAGTTTGGGACCTAATAAAGGAGTTTTAAGCTTTCAAAATTTGTGCAGTTCCTAGAATTCAAAATCAATATGCTGAAAGCCCTTTCCACTGTTGTTGGATCTCAATATGTTATACCTATGGATATCATGGATGAAGGGTAGAAAACAGTCAAAATGGTTATACGTCCCGCAACACCAGATAATGTAAGAAGTTGGCAAGTTTTTGATAGTGATGAGAAAATTGTTATTTTTCTACAAAAATAAGTAGAGTTCACCACCAAACACCAAGGTAAATTACAAGGATCCTATGGTGACCAGGTCATTCAGTTGAGAGGAAAAAAATTTCTAAAAGGTTTGGTCATGCTTTAATCTATCTTCAACTTGGATGACCAGGCCAAACGACAAAGCACAAATATGAAAAGAAGAAGATTTTGAGGAATTTGAGGTGGCCAGTGAGAAATGTTTAAAGATTGGTAAGGTATACAGTGCTTAGGAAAAGGAAGCTTTCATTGAGTTGTGTCAAGAATATAATGATATTTTTGCATGGAGCTACAAAGACCTGTGTGATTTTGATATCAAGCCTAGCTCAACACACGATCGAACTGGATCCAAACTCTAAGCCAGTTCATTAGAAACAAAGGCCAATCAATCCCAAGATTGAGCCGACTAATGAGGAAAGAGCTAACTAATCTTATCAATCCTACATAATTTTTCCAATCAAACATTCATCATGGGTAGCTAATCTAGTGCGCGTAAGGAAAAAGAACAATGAAATTTGGTTGTGCATAGTTTTCATAGATCTAAACTGTGCCTCATTAAAAGATCACTACCCTCTTCTGTCAATGGAATAGATCCTCCAGAAAGTGGCCGGAGCCCAAAGGTTTTCTCTACTGGATGGCTATTTAGGGTACAATCAAATTCTTGTCCAAGAATATGATCAATTCAAAGTGGATTTCACTACTAAGTGGGGCACGTATGCATACAACAAAATGCCATTTGGATTGTCCAATGCAAGAGCTAATTTTCAAAGATCCATGCACATGGAATTTTAAGGATTCATCAACGATATGATTCTGGGTTTACCTTGGCGATATAACTATCTATTCCAAACATGTTGAAGATCATATTGCGCACCTAAGGAATGTTTTTTTGAAGGTGTAGAGAGTTTGAGATCTCACTAAACCCCCCAAAATGCATCTTTTTTAGTTCAAGAAGGAAATTTATTGGGGAATATTATTTATGTTGAAGGACTCTCAATTGACCCAACCAGGATTTAGTCAATTTTGTCTCTGTCCCTCCTAAGTCACAAGAAGGGTCTCCAGAGTTTCCTAGGAACTATAAATTTTGTTCAAAGATTCATTCCCCAATTTGTAGCATTATCCAAGCCATTGACGGCCATGATTAAAAATAACATTCCTTTCTCATGGATGAAGGAAGGAAAAGAAAGCTTCAAGGATATCAAAACTACTATTTCCCAAGCTCCTACGCTGGTAAATCCCCGGTTTGATAAGGATTTTATTCTCTATGCTTTCGCAGGGCATGAGAGTATTTCAGGTATCCTCACTCAGTAGAATGACAATCTAATGGAGCAACCAATTGCCTTCTTCAGTTAGTCTCTCAAGGAATATGAACTCAAATATTCTTTTGTCGAAAAATATGTCTTTGCGGTCATTCGAGCTCTGAAAAATTTCAGGCATATGTTGTCCAACAACAAGGTACACTTGATGGTCTCTCATCCTAGCATTAAAGAGTTCTTGTTGAATAAGGAGATGAATGAGAAATGTGCTGGGTGGATCACGAAAGTAATGGAGTATGATGTACACATTAAAGTCACTAAACTTGTCAGAGGTAAGGGGTTATGCTAGCAGTTAGCCACAGACATGGAAATCAAGAATGGTAAAGATGTTGCGCTCTTCAATATTGAGTAAGGAAATGATCAGATTGACTGGTTAAATAAAATGAAAAATTTCTTTCTCTCGAGAATATATCCCCCAAATATGGATAAGATTCATTGATGTACTTTCTATCTTTGGTCCATTCCATATGTTATGGTAGATGGAATTCTTTTCCAGAAAGATTTGAACAACATTCTTTTACACTGTGTCAAACCAGAACAAGTGAACAAGATATTGGAGGAGTTCCACAATGGGTTGTCAGGAGACCACTACTCAACACAAACAACTGCTACCAAGATCATGCAAGCTGGTTATTACTTGCCAGACTTGTTCAAGGATGCCCATTTTTTGGTAAGAAAATGTAAGGAGTGTGCTCTTTTTGTAGGCAAACAGAAGCTGACAGCTCTCCCATTGCATCCCGTTCAGGTGGATCAACCCTTTGTTCAATGGGGGTTGAATTTTATTGGTATGATCAATCCTCCATCTAGTGAAGGACATAAACGGGTCCTTACTATGATAGATTATTTCACCCACTGGACAGAAGTAGTGGCCTTGAAAGAGAGCAATGAAAAAGCTATCCTTGAATTTTTGGAGAGTATCATGACAAGGTTCGGTGTTCCATTTATTCTTATCTCTGACAATGCAATGGCATTCCTTGGGATGAAAATAAGTGAATGGGGCATCAAGAACGGGGCATATCTCAAGACTTTATCTAATTACTATCCACAGGGAAATGGGTTGACCGAATCCAGTAATAAGAACCTAATAAGGATCATCAAGTGCACGATGGAAGCCAACAAAAGGACTTGGCATACACAGCTTAAAGTTGCTCTATGGGTAGATTGAATAACACCTAAAAATGCCATTGGGGTTTGGCCCTTTACTCTTGTATATGGAAGGGAAGAAAAGTTACCACTTTCCTTGGAAATTCCTTCCCTGGATTTGGCTTATCGGCTAGAAGTTTTGGAGGATGAGGCCTTAACAATGAGGTTTTTAGAACTAATGGAGCTATAGGAGATTCAAAATACTACCATGAATACGTTGACTGAGCATCAAGCTCAAGTTAAGAAATCCTTTGACAGGAAAGCCTCTGATAGGTTGTTCAGGGAAGGGGATTTTGTTCTAAAATGGGATGAAGATCACACCAAACCAAGAAAGCATGCCAAGTTCGATGCTCTCTAGAGCGGGGCCCTATGTTATTACAAGTTGCAAAGAGGAAAATTCATTTTGCCTATCCAGAATCAATGGAGAAGAATTTCACATTCATGTGAATGGGATACACCTCAAAACTTGCTTTTGAGGAGGTTCCACCATGTACAATTTTTTTGTTTTCCTCCAAGTGCTCTGCAGATTGTTTTGTTTGTCTTTTCTTTTGCTTACGCATCTTTTCTGTTTTGGTTTTGGTTTTTTAGACTCCTTTGCCCAATGTTTTGCTTAAGGCTACTAGTCTAAAAGCTTAGCAGGCAAGATTTCCTTAGAGATCACAAAAAATGTTAACCATTTAACTTACCTGGAAGAAGGATATATGTCAGACTAATGTTTTTAAAGAAATCCTTGAACAATGAAATTTTCTAAAGCTAAGAATCTAAAAATTTTCAATTTTCAAACATCAGATTTTTTCTCTTTCAGAGTTTTTAAAAATTAGTTTCAAAATTTTCATTTGAATTTTCCAAAGTTCTGAAACCCTGAATTTTCAGGTTTTCAGAAATTCGAAAATTCAGGACTTTTTGGCCCATTTTGTTTAAATCCCTCTCAGAGTTCTGAAGTCTGAATTTCCAAAAGTCTGAAAATTCAGACTTTCAGGTTTCGGGTTTTCAGAGTTCTCCGAGTCATTTTAGGATTTTTACTTGATTTTTCCCGAAGTCTAAATTTTAAATTTCATATTTTTGATTTTTGAGTTTTCAGGTTTCAGACTTTTAGTTGCCAATTCATCTTTTTGCTTTAATTTTTTCTGAAGTCCAAAATCCTCAAATTTTTGAATTTCAGGCTTTCAGGTTTCGGAACATCGGAGGTTCAATGCATGATTAATTCTCACCTACGCTCTGTAGAGATCATATTTTTACTATTAATATCAGATATTTCTATATAAACATGGATTTTTACTTTTCAATTTTACCTGACACATTTGCTCTAACATTTCACTATTGTACTTTGCGGCGTCCTTTTCAAGGTATGTTTTCTAGTTTTATTTTATTTTGGTTTAGGTATTTTCCTCTTCCTTCTCCCCTTTTGGGTTTTCCTTTTTTTTTCCTCTATGTTTTCTATTTTTGTCTTTCTTTTTCACCATGTTTTGTTGTGTAAGTTTTCTCTATGTTTTCAAGTATGATCAGGGGATGTTTTTTTGGTCCCTCATACTTCCTCCTGTTTCTCAAAGTCCAACTTGGCTTTTTGACACTTCTTTTTGTAGTTCCTCTAGAGACCATTCAGTATTTATTTTTGGAAAATGCATTTTGCAGAATTCTTTCAAAAGATCACAAGGTGGGAAACTATTTCAGAGAAACCTTTCAGTGAAAATCTTCGGAGTTTTCCAATTTTGAAATTTCAAAGAACTAGCTACTTTGGAGAACTGTTGCTTTTCGTTTTTTTTGGATTTATTAACTTTAGGAAACTATTTCAGAGATTTATTTTAGATTTTTTCACTTCTGGAAACCTTTTCAGAGATTTTAGTTTTAGGATTTTTAGAGAATTCAATTTCGGAATTTTCAGAGAATTCAAGATTTTGGGTTTTCAAAGAATAAGAATTTAGGGTTTTTGGGACTCAGACTTCGAAAAAAAATTTAGATTTTTCTTTGTGCAATTCTTTTCAGAATTTTTCAATTTCAGGTTTTCCTTGCATTCAGGTTTTTTGAATTCCTGCAACCTTCATAGGTTTTAATGTCTTCCTCCACTTCAAAGGGAAAAGAGAAGATGAATTAAACATTTCTTAGGGTTGCTTCCCAATCTTGCTTGACCTCTCACTTAGGAAATATTAGGGACACTGATCTAGGACAGGTTGATCTTCCCGAGTTCTTTTAAAGGCCCTGAACAAAAATGGATCTAATGCCTTCTTGGTCTTGCCCTTGCCAGTTTCCCTGCATCCGTGCAATGCCCAGAGTTCGTCCTAGCCGCAACAATCCCACTATGACGAGGAATCTATGTCGATAAGAGATAGTAATGATAAGGTGGTGATCCGTCTGGACCCGAACTTCTTTGAAGACTTATTTAAACTTCCAGACGCTCAATATTACGCCACTATCTCACCTGAAATCACAGTTGAGCACTGGGATAAAAAAAGAGGAAGTATGGTCTAAGGTCATGATGAAGTCCTACCTAACTGAGAATTTTTCCAAGTTGCCCAAGACTATAAATCGATCAGATTTCATTCATGAATATCAATAATCTTATTGTTCTCTTGAGTAGAGTTTCAAGTCTTCCTTCTACAAAGGAATTCCAAGAATGGATGTTCCTATACATAGTAAATATCAAGAAGAATACTAAGTTTATCTAGTGGGGTGAACATATTAGTAGCAACATTTTCTATCAATTAGGCAAGGTGATAGAAACCAAGACTTTCTACATGACATCTTTTCTAGTATATAAAGCTGTTGCTATGGGAGATTTTGTAGGATTGAATACCATAGGAGTTCACAGTGCGACCCAAATATATGAGTTTTATCCTCAACTTACTCTAGACAAGGGGAGAAATCACTTTAGAAGAATCAACGACGCCTTCTTCATTATTCTCTGTCACTTCGACAAAGAGTTATATAATCGATGGGTTTCCAATGAGGCTTTCCAAGAAGTGCGAGAATGGGGAGCAATCTACTTCCAATTTCCCACATTCACCTACATTTGGTTTTGGGTTTCATAGGCACCCCAAGCAAGTTGGCAAGAAGCCCCACTGACAAATGGATTCTTCTGGAATTTTTTCGGCAGTTGTTGGATTACCATAAAATCCAAAATAAGTTTCAAAAGGTGGGAATACATTTCCCTGTTACCATTGGTAGGTATTCTTGCCTAAACTATCCACAAGGAAAAGAACAGATGCAGGATGCCTTGTAGACCTTCCATCTGTGAACTAATTTTGACTATTGGGGTAAGTTCAGGGAGATAGGTAAGTCCAGTGCTCATGTGCCCTATTTAGAAGACATGGATTTATTGTTAGGATGAGTACATCATGCGGCAAAGAGATTAACTCTGGATGAAGTGCGATAGTTTGGATTGGCCGATGTGCCAAAAGACTTACAGGACAATGATGAGGTCCTAGATGCATCATACAAGAATTATAATGTCACTAATCAACCACTGTCATGGGTTGATTGGTATGTGGAAGAGTGCAGAAATACTAAAGAAAGGGTGGGCCCCATTCTAAGAAGAACTTTCAGTTGGTTGGACACCTTGGGAATCTCACCCAAGGGGGAAAATCAACCTACAATTACAGGGTCTACATCAGCAGTAAACCAACCAACACCTACAAAAGGTAAGAGTTTGATTCAAAGGGTTCCCACAGTTCCAAAGAAGATTTCATTTTTGGTTGGCAGATCATCTCTTTCTAGGTCTGTTACTCCCAAGGTTACATCATCTACAGTGCCAATTACTGAGGTTGTTGAAGTAAGTGAATATCCTAGTGTCATTCAGGATCTATCCCATCTTCCCCTTCCTCCATTATCACTTTGAATATCAGTTCCTTCCATTTCTATCATCATTTCTTCCTTCACATCCCCTTTTATGGCTCATGTATTTTCGTCACTTCCAGCTTTGTCAGCTAAGGAAAATATTGGGTCACCAATTTCCTCCTCACTTCATTTGACACTTCCACTTTCTTCAATTTTGACCCTTAACATTTATTTAGTCAATTCCTATGGCTGTCCTCACTCCCATACCTTCCATCATTTCTACGCTCTTCTCAGATATCAGCTGGCATTTCTAGTACTCTTACTCTAACTGATGCTTCAGGTATAAGATCTACAACTCCATCTTCCTTGGCTCTAGCCATACCGGAGTGGCTATTTAGATAGACTCCCAAAAAAAAAGAAAAAGGTTCCTCTGGGAGATGTGATAGATATAAGTATATTGGGGTATATGCCCAAAAGGCAAGCCAAGAGGCTGAGAACCGTATCAAGTTTGATGGTTAATCCATCAAGAGAATGTGTGATAGAAGTGGCTACCCATGTTAAGTGGAAAACTAAAGAAACCATCATAGCAACAGAATACCAAATCTCAAAGTTATTGTTGGGGAAGGCTACTTATGAACGAGTCAAGTAGGATGTACACACTACTCTTGGGTCCCTTTTGGAGAAATACAACAAAACAAGGCCACCAAGGATGAGCTTAAGTGCCAAAGTCGAGAAGCTCACTGCACTGCTAAGTAGAGTAACTTAGCCCACTCCATCCACTGACATTTCAACTACTACTTCCATGATAGTTTCATCTACAATCAATGACATATCTTATCATGAGATTCAGAAAATAGGCCAAAAAGGGAGAAAAGTGAATGGATGGATAGAAAGGATCTTGTAGGAGGCCAATCCTTTGATCAAGGAAGCTGTCGAGATTTATACTAATTTACAGGTTACAAAAGCCACCATTGCTAAGATGGAAAAATATTTCTCTGAAGATAATAATAACTTAAATTTAACTTTGGATATATGGAATGACATTAGAGAAGAAGATTTGGATTTACTTCTGTAGGAAGGAGGTAATTGATGATGCCTCTAACTTGTTTGAATATCAAAAAGTTATGGAATTCTGGTGTCAAGTGCTACAAGATGTAATCAAAAAATTGGAAGAGAAGTGAGTAGAGATTACAAATTCCCTCAATTATCTTGGAGGAGTTTCGACAATGCTTACTACAAGTTCTTCAACGAAAATATCGATACTTTTCTCTGAGGACCAGATTAAGGAAAATTATCAGAGATTTGGTGAAGTGGGATGATGATGTTGCAAAGGATTTCAATAGTGACTCCATTAATTAATTGATTCTATGTCAGAATTTCATAGGGAGACTAAGGAAAGTTACAAATAAGATTCAAAGGTTTCCAGCTAGGGATCACAAAAGAAATCGAGAGGGCAGGACGTAGTAAATCACTATGCATGTGGACCTAGATGAAGAAAATCAGGGTGTTGTCAAGTGTTTCTTTGAATATAGACACTGAATGGCCATATGGGAGGAAGGACAACAAAAAAAATGTAGAGAAAGGAGAGGAAGGTGAAAACCAGGAAAAATCTGAGTGGCCATGAAAGGATAGGTTCAAGCTCTAGAATCAGTCAAAGTTGCAGGGTTGACTTGGTCAACCTTTGGCAACAAATTTTCTATTTTTATGGGAGCCTGTTCCCTTTTATTAATGACATTAATATTTTTAGTTAAATGTTAGTTAAAGGTCCAGTTGTAATTGCTCAACCTAGGAACTTATAAATAGTGGAGTGCTCTCCATTGTTTAAGAGGGATATGTTTTTGAGAAATTTGGGAGGAAAGTTGCTTTTCAAGCTTGGAAAAGTGTTTTCAAAGTTTTCTTGAAACCTTTTAATTATATTCAGAACTGTTCCTTACATTTGAAAATCTTATTTATTGTGTTGAATTATTAATCATTACATGCCTTGTGAATGTGATTCCTTAGCATTATTTGATTAATGTACCTTTATTTCAGATTATATGTTTCATATCATGAAAATAATAGTGTAATTACTTCTCATCAGTTGTGAGAAACTATTTTCCTCATGTTGATCAAGATTCACATTATTATTATCATATAGGTGAATACTGAATATGTGCTTGTGATTATCCTTTTGATAAATTATCTTTGTGTCAAATCAATGCCGATTTCTCTACTGTGTATATTTAAAGTTTAGCAAAAGAACATGTGCTTCTAGTCTGTGGTATTTTTTACCCTTTCCAGGTTGCAATAGGTGAAGGTGGCTAATGATGCACGCATTTTATCCACATTAACCCTTCCTGAAGTTGAATGCCCCTTTTCTTGGTGCATCGCCACTTCTAGCATAGAGTTTTGTTTCCTTGCATTCTCTCTCCCTAATCCCATGAAATGTTAGCATAGGACTAGTTAGCCATCTTTCTTACATCAGAAGTAGTGTTGTGCTTAGTTTAGGAATAGGAAGCCGGCCTTCTCTAGAGGTTCTCCTTGAGCCCAAGTCCCACAGCTTGAGAGGTGATCCCATGTGTCCCAATCACACCAAATGTCATGATTCATTTCAGGCCATTCGGGGGGTGTAGTTATTTGGAGACAACACTTACTAAGGATCAAATTTCTGATATTCTGACCAATTCACTACTAAAGGAAACTTTTAAACATCTTAGGTAGGAATTGGGTGTGATTTCTATACCAAGTAGTAGTTAATGGAGTCAAGGACTTAGGGGTAGATAAGAAAGTAATATTTTAGATCTAAGTGTAGGAAAGAAATATAGAATATGTGTGCTTAAAGATAGGTGAGAAATTCAATCAAGTATGCTCTCAAGAAAGAGCAAAGTTCCACAATTTGTGAAGTTGATTAAGACAATGATGAAATTTGAATGCAATATTGTTAGTAAGTAGAGTTGTTTATTTTTTCTAGCAATCAATATCATTTAAAGAAGATATACATGAGTGAGGGGGAGCATGGTATTGCAATGATTCTGTATGCATCTATCTAAGGGGGGATTTGTAGCCCTATGGTTGTAAAGAGACAAAACAGTCATAAGATGCATGATGAGTTCAAGTTGTCTACATAAGTAAGGTATTTTCCCAAAGTGTGTTATTTATCTATTGGTTTGGTGTCAAAATTTCATTATGGATAAGATAATAGGTTATGAAGACTCTTTGTCATTAATTTCAAAAGGCGGAGATGAATTTGAATGAAAAATATTTTCCATCAATGAAAAAGGGGAGGATTGTTGGCATTGTGTTGTCATTGGTGTCAAAATGTGATGATGAAGGTGTTGAGTTGTCAATGGTCATATAGTGTTGTCATTTATGTGGCCAAAATTCATACTTCATTAATGAAAAAATTAGATGTTTGAGGTGTGAATATGATTCCATAAAAATTGTAATTCCATATCATGTGAAGGTTGATTGGTAGTAAAGAGAAAATGTGGTCTTTGTGTGTTGTATTCAATGCATGGTGTTGATCAGAGAACACTTGAAAAAATTCACACAAGAAGTCCATGCAAGAAAATAGGACAGGTTTAAGGGCATGAATGGACAGGAAGAACCCGTGTGTGGAGGTAAAATTCATCATTTAGGACTTAGGTGATTTTGAGCATGAAGATCTATTTTTATAAGATGGTGTGTGGAACACACCAACGATGCAGAGACATGTGCGCCACACATTGTCTATCTTTGGAAGATCGGATCAAATCATTTTACATACAAACGAGCTAAGAATAAGATTATCACTCTAGTTAACTATAAGAGGTCTATAAATAACAAACTTACATATGTAGCTATGCCTATAAATGGTGCGTGGCTATTAATATCATGTGGCCTATTTTTGGAACATTCAACCATTTAGCATCCATAACCATATGATCACATTATGTTTGTATTAAGCGTTTACAAGTACATGAAACAAATAAGAAGACACATGAACACCATATATAAGTGGGAAGACCTCAAGGCAAAGAAAACCCACTAAAAATATTCTTATATTACTCAAAGAAAAGAAATTTAGTGAATCAACAACTTCACAAGGAGCACTAGCTCTACAAGGAACACCAACCACTAGTTTAGTGAGGAATCAACCCCACAAGGAGGATACACCATCCTAAGATGACTAATCACCAACTCAGCCACCTAAATACGGTTGTTTAATGAATATATGTTGCTACAACAACTAAGGGTGATAAAAAATTTAGTTCCTCTCTCTTAAAACCCTTCTCAAGCACACCTTCTTCTTCCTTGCTTAAATTTATCTCTCCTCAAGATGATTTTTTCTTTTCCCTAGCTTGAAATTTTATTCTTCCACTTTAACATATCATTACATAATCATTTCCCTCTCATGATGGTCATTCATACCTCTTTTAAGCTATAAAATTACCCCTTGGGTCACACTTTTTCACCACACCAACAACTAGCACAAATGAAATTTCTAATGTTTTTTATACATATTTCTTTTCACCAAATCACCTGGGTTGGCATTAATAGTATAAAAATAATTTACACATCATTGGAACATCATAAAAATATCACAAATGGGTCCATGTAGGTTTCCACAAGCTCCTATAGCCTCCAATACCACCTTTTGGGACAAAACAAACCTTAAAACCCCAAAACAAACATCCATGACCAAAAGGAATGAACTAGAGAAAAAAAAAACTTCATCAAAACATGGAACACCATTATACATGTTTTCTAAGAACTTGAAAAACCTCAAGAAAGCATGAAACAACTCAGAAAAATTAGCAAACCTCATGAAGCCTTTTGAGACCGTGCTCAACCAAACACCCTAAAAATTGACCTTCAAAGAACATGTCATAACTTTCTCATTACTTAGAAAAACCTCAAGTGTGATATATTATTGGAAATATTTAGTATAACCAAGATCGTGAAAACATTTGAACCAAGTACTAACTCCACCTATAGTTCCTTCAAAACCTCTTTTACCATAGACTTCGCAGAACTACCCAAAAACTACCTAAAAATTAGTATTCATAAATAGGGTGCACTTTTTAATTTAGAGGAACCACCATGATGTAAAATAATAATGGAAATGTATTACAAATCCCACGCTTCAATAAATGGTAAATTAGTCAACATGTCTAATGGGAAACTATTTCAAAAACTGAAACTTTCTAGAAATAAGCATTTTTAGGTGGGGCCCATAAACAACCAGAACCTATAAAATACATCATTGGAAATATGGAGGAGTGATATTCATAATAAAATCATCGTAATAAAATTTATACCTGTACAACTATTTTTGTACAAGTCACTTTCAACCTAGGGTTTTGGGAAGGTTTCAAACCTGTTTTCCTTCTTAACGATCATTCATAAAAATGTGACAATCAAATTACCTCATTATTCTTGGAAAATTTTAATAGATAAAATAATTAGATATGCCAAAGATATCAGGTCCCCATGAAAATCATACAGTCCACAACGAGCATTAGAAGGTTAACTTTTAACACAAAAAAACACTCTTAAAAACTTAGTTTTGGTAAAAATGCAATAGCCTAAAAAATACTCATTACCTGGACCTGAAACTTGTTATGAAGCATCATGAAAACCTCCTATAACTGACCCAACTCTCATCCATGCTAAAGTTATTCTAAATATTTCCAACCATAGTGACTTACCTTTGCAATAATGCCTTGTTCTCAACAAACTTACTTCAAAGGCCATAGAAACCTAATCAAACCTATGATTCCTGACCTGAAACACATCATACATGTAATATAAAATTAAATAAAAATCTTACCATGATTTTAATTTACTTACCCACTCCCTATCTCATGCTTTCATACCATGCACCATGAACTAGGTATAGGAATAGGCCTATAATGATCACTTCACACCATGACACTTCATGAACTGACCAAGATGACCTCTTACATACTCATTAACACTTATAACAAAATTCTAGGAAAATATTAGAACTCATACCATCCTTTGGGACTCACACCATGACCATACATGCTTGTATCATGCTCAAACTATGCTTAGACACCATTGCAACTTGACCAAAAGTAGACACTACCAATCAACCTTCATGTTTCACACTGAAAGACACCTTATGGAGACTCACATGACATATATACACTATTTTCCATCAATGAAAACACCAAGACACAATGTCCAACATTTCTAACATCTACCATCCCCATATTGTCTTGAAACTCTATTCATCAACTGAAACTCACCTCTTGGTCATCACAGATCTTTCAGTCCTAAACAATCTTCACATTGTCTTTACAAATCATGAGTCTTCAATCATACTCAGGTTATCGATTGCCAAAACCACATATACACATGTACTATACAACCATAGAATCCATAATAAACACTTCTTACCTCATCAATAAAATTGTATGCATAATTAATCTTTCTTTGAAACATACCTTATTATGTGAATACCAAGATCCTTTATAGACAAAACACATTTGTTCATTGTCTTATTCAAGATGAGACATATTAATGCATCCCCCTGAGTCATTACACCACTTGCATGAATTATAAACATATAATAAATCATTCTTGCCTCTCATTTCTTATTCAAATACTTTTAAATTGTTCATGGAGCAAAAAACACAACTATATAACTCCCTCTGACAATAAAAACTCATGTAAAACTTCTTGTAATAGGACATTATACCTTTCTTGAGAAAAAACATGATTTCATACCTATAATGGAGAATTTGAACTACTATGCCATCTTCATATCTCTAAGATATCGAACAACTTGTCATTTTCTTAATTGTCATGTCAAGACATCAAAGGACTATGTGTTCTCATGATCTCAACTTGTCTAGATTCTAACAATACTCCTCAATAGATACAAACCAATATAGGTCTCTAATCACCGTCATATACCTATAAAAATGGAAATTGTGATCTGTCAAGATTAAACATGCACATTAACACTATTTAATGTTGTCAAACAACACAACATAAATTTATATTCCATCTAGAAGCTCATGAATGCAACTTTATACTATGACAATACTCATTAATTCAATAACATTCCTTGCAATATGCATACCTTCTTTAAAATCAAATAGTAAACCTCACAATTCATTCTTTAGTATTCTACCCAGATTTGACCTCTGCAACTGTTGCCCTCATGCTAACATCTACTTCTTCCTTTTCCTTTAGAGGTTCAATCGTATCTAAGGCACATTCAAATTATGCTCCTAAGTCATCTTCAACACCTTCATATTCTCCTTTAGGGAGACATGTTTAAATATTTGCACTAATGTTTGCTTTGTCATATTCATGAGTATTTTCATCAACTATATCAGTTGTAAACTTAGTGACGGGAGTGAAAACATCAAGGACTGACTCCCATGTATCAAAGCCCAATTTTTTCAAGAAAATTATCATTATGAACAAGGGTATCTTTCCATCTTTAACTTGACTATCTGTCATACATGTGCTTCAATGATCTCCTCCAAGTTGTTGAAATTTATTTAGAAGGACCTTGGTCTAATACCAATTGGAATAATAATGATTGAGAGGAGGGGTGAATAAGTCATTTAAAGTTTTCATTCAATTAACCATTCCAAATTATAAAACTTTAAGCATTAATATTATTAGACCATGAACATTCAAACATACACATGAAAAAATGACACAATGATAGAAGATATATGTGAGAAACCATCAAGGGGAAAAAAAATCACTATAATTCTACATATATTACTCAACACAAAGAAATATTGTGTATATTACACAACATAAGATATTTCTTTCGTGAAACACCCACTTCAGAAGGAGCACTAACCCCTACAACTTTAGTGAGGGACGAACCCCACAAGGAGCACCAACCCATATTTAGTAGAGCACCACTCTATAAGGAGGATACAAAAACACTAAGATGACCAAGTACCCACTTAACCACGTGATATGAAGATCACTTAATGTCCTTATTACCCATTCAACTGATTGTGATCACTTTTTCAGCCCTCTTCACTCAAAACCCTATAAAACTACTCTTTCTCTTCTTAGCTCATGTATGCACTCATATGTACCAATTAAATCATATGACCTTGATGTTCACACTCTCTACCACTTTTAGATCATCATGAAATACATATTCCCTTCGCACATGTCCTTGAAGACATCATCTATTCGCAAAATCACTCATTCGCATACAATGCTCA